>SJYX01019228.1:12334-36778 GCA_006410675.1 Oreotragus oreotragus | reverse complement strand
AAAAAAAAAAAAAACAAGAGAAAAATATTTCAAAAAGGGGTGTGCAACATTACAAGATTAAGACTTTTTTTTTTAAATACTTTGCTTTATAAAAGTCTTTTACAATCGTTCTTGTTGTTCATTAGATACTTGACTGGTGTCCCCTGACTCCGGATTTCTTGTGTCCATATTTTCTCTCCCACCCGGTTCCATCTTTTGTTTCTTCCTCCTTCCTTTGCTGGGTCTCTTCTCTATCTCGCTCTTTTTATTCATTCCACCAACACAAGACCCTGGACATGTGCCAGAAATGATGTCTTATGTGTATTCAGATTCACGGAATAATGACCTTAGAAAAACTCAATAAATATTTGATGGAAATTATGATGATTACGTAATGCTCTTGAAACTTACTTTCATTAACATGGACTTAAAGTCTATTTGCTTAGCTCCTTACAAGGTTCAAAACACGTTCCATACATTATCTTGTTTGAGTTTCTTTAAAAGAGCTCAAGTAAAGCATCCATGGAGTTTGTTTTTTAAAAAATCGCTTACTTCGTCTAAGGAAAATACCCTACCTTTAAGACTCACTAAACACATGTCAGTGGAAACATCATGTATCAGAAGTTACACACCCAGGGCTGCGGCCTCCATGCATAGAGCTTCCTGGCACACCTCTGCCCTCATTCTGCATGAGTTGTTTACACACCTGTCTGGCCTGCTCCTGGAGAGCAAAGTCCCACATCTCAGCCGCTTTCAACTCCTACACGGACCTGACAACACAAGGCTGTGCACACAGAAGATCCTCAACACATATTTGTTTGGTTTAGGAAAGGGGAAGAAAAACAAAGGCGAATCAAAGGCTGGTATTTCCAAAGATCCATCAGGTAGCGCATTTACCTCACCCAAATAGTGGGCAAAAAATGTTTTCTATCAATTTTAGAAAGAAGCCTTCCTCTGATCCTTCATTTTGTCCTCACCCAGAATCTCCGGAATCAGTACTCTAATCAAGGTCCACTTCCTCTCCATGCTTACTATTTTCACAGTTTGTTGGTGAAAGGTAGGGGTGGGGCGGGCAACCCGATTACAGATCATTAACTTCAGAAGAGTTTGGGGGCCACCCCCTGCTCTGCCACTTCCGGCAGGACAGCCTGTGACTTGGAGCAAGTTAGACTGGAGGGGCCTGGGGTTTCTGCAGGAACACAGCCACCTCCCAGGGCTGGCCTGATGCTTAGAGGAGGAGCCCCCGAGGGTGCAAGCCCCACAGAAACTAAATCCTCCTGCCCGTCCCTCTTACAGGGGAGCAGTGGCTGCTGTTGTGAAATGATTCTTAGATTTCCCTTTGATTTTTCACTTTGTGGTTTTTGCCCCAATTTATAATCTTGAACTCTGCCTAATTTTAAGGATATCTCGCAGCAAATTGAGGGTAGAGTGAGAACCAAAAAGAAAAAAAAGAAATGATGACTGAGTACTAAGTGTGAGGCATTTCAGACTTTGTCAAGTAATTTTTAATTCCTAAAATTATAAGATCTAAAATAAAATTTGAGACACTTCAAAGAGTGATACATTTTAACTGCATGAAAGACATTTTTTGAAAGGATCAGAAAAATATGCTTTCTTTTCCTGTATTAAGTGGGGGTGAATATTTGACCCTTAAAAATTCAAAGCCAAAATAGGGATTTCTATTTTGAATCCTGTCCCTATGTGAAAACTTACATTTCTTCTGATGTCTATTAAAAAAAAAAGTCATGTAGAAATTATCTAGTTACCCACCAAGAAGTGAAAAAATTGAAGTTATTAGTCTTTCAACTCTTTACCACCCCACGGGCTGTAGTCCGCCAGGCTCTTCTGTCCATGGGATCTCATGGCAAGAATACTGGTGTGGTTGCCATGCCTCCTCCACTGCAGGCATTTTTTTTTTTTTTTTACCATCTGAGCCACCACCCAAAAAGCCAACTCAAATTTTAATTTTTTTTTTTCAGGTGCCAGATGAAGCAAGGGAAAAATGTCTGCATGTCAAGACTCTGAATTCCAAGCAGAAACTTAGACCTATCGGCTACAGCCTCCCACTCCTGGGTCATCATCTTCATGAAATCTAGATTTCGCATTCCTAGGGTCTCTGAAGGTCTTGGATCCTCCCCAGTCCAGGGTGTTGGTGCTAAGGTGCCCGTGATGATAGGGCCATGCTGGCATTTTATGAGATGCTGTCTCTCAGAGTCTTGGGGTCTGTAGGGCAGTGGTTTCCACATCAGAACCACACCTGCCCATTTTCCCAGGATTGCAAGAGGGAGACAGAGAAAAGCAAAGGGTGGGGAGCAGGGCCCCAGGCACCAAGGCCTCCGGACTCAGCCACTCCTTCCAGAACCTCTGAGAAGTCCGGAAAGACTGGTTGGCTGAGAGTTAGACTCCCCAAGACACACCCAAGCCCTCCTGGGATCCACCCCAAGAAGTCAGCGTGGAGGCATCAGCACTTTTTGTCTTTCCCAAGACATTTCAGCCACCTGAACAACAATGAAAGTATGCCCATATTTAGAGAAAAAATTAACTCCTTTTGGAAGCTGTTCCGTAGATCTGCCCAGCAATTAGTGGGCTTAATTGCATTCCTCAGCAGATGGAAACTCTACAGGAGTGTGAATGAAAGAACGCAGTGGTTATAAAATACATCCCAGGAATGCAACACTTTAAAAAGAAGTGAAAACTCATTGGATAAAGAGTTTACAAGGAGAAGAGATGTTAAGGTTTGATCTTTCCTTGAGCCATGGTGGTATACTGGACACAAAGGCAGCTTAACTTCTAGCTAGCTGTGTGACCTAGGCCAGTCATCTAACCACATTAACCTCAGTTTTCCATCTGTTCAGTGGTTATAAAATACATCCCAGGAATGCAACACTTTAAAAAGAAGTGAAAACTCATTGGATAAAGAGTTTACAAGGAGAAGAGATGTTAAGGTTTGATCTTTCCTTGAACCATGGTGGTATACTGGACACAAAGGCAGCTTAACTTCTAGCTAGCTGTGTGACCTAGGCCAAGTCATCTAACCACATTAACCTCAGTTTTCCATCTGTGAAATGGGAAGTTTGTCCTGAGGCTTGAGACAACAATATACCTGGCACATCGTGGGTGTTTGCCCTGTGGTGATATAACTATTATTAACCACAGATCTGATATTTGTATCAAATATATTACTTAATCACTATGTAAGTGGTATCATCTGCCTTATATTAAGCAACACTGAATCTTACTTTGCCATCATTTCCCATTAAAACATTTAGAATGACCATCTATGAGTCACCCACCCCTGAGCCTGTTTTCTCAGATTCTCCCCTGCCTCTCTGATCCAATTCTGAGCTGAAGCTGCCACTCCATCACATCTACCTCCTGTCCCACTGCCACCAAACTTGACCGACTTTCATCCCCTCCCTCCTTCACCGGGACAAGCCCTGAAAACAGTCCTAGAGCTCTCTGTGATGGTCTCATCTCCCTGTTCCTTCAGCGAAGACCCTGACTGGCTTGGATGAACCCTGCAGCGGGTCCTCTGTGCCTACCGAAATCCCCCCAAGGAGTCTAGGCCTCCCAGGCCCTGCCCCAGCCCACCCTGCCTCCCCGCTGCTTTACCATTTCCCCCCTGCAGCAGATGCCCCACAGGGAGACCGCCATTCTCTAGCCCTTGAACTTGTTCCAGTTTGCCACCTCTCACATTTTTCCTCCTGTTCTTCTCCTGCTGGAGCACTCTCTGCCCACCTGTCTTTACCAGCTGAAATTCCCCAAAGTCCAATTCAACCACGGCCTTAATAAGAAAGTCTTCCAAGTGCCGCCACTATGGATGTTATCATGTCCCTTAGGAAGCCTGAGTCACGGGCGCCCCTCCTGTGTAACAGAGTACCTATGTCCTTCTCTTCCCTTAAGGAGCATCCGCTCCCTTCCAGAAGCCTTTGTATTTCCACCTTTGAATCTCCCCAATATCTAACACACAGCAGATGCTCAGGACGTACTGGCTGAGTGAACGAACACACACACTCGATGCAATTTCATCCTGGAAGGACAAGGCTGTGCAATCTCATACACTTCAGCGCGTGGTGCAAGAGGGCAGAGGGCAGGCGGACGAGCCCTGCATGGACCCTGGGATTTGGGGCAAGTCTTAATCTCTCTGTCTCTCAAGTGGGAAAGTGAGGTTTACGTCCTCACCAGCATCCCCTTCCCACTCTAAAATTAAATGCAAATATGCCTGTTTAATTTCATGCTAAGAAACAGGGTTCTTTTAAAAGGTAGTTTAAAATAGATATCAAATAGTGAGGCTTCCCTGGTAGCTCAGACAGTAAAGAATCTGCCTGCAATCCCTGGAGAATCCCATGGACAGAGGAGCCTGGCAGGCTACAGTCCATGGGGTCACAAAGAGTCAGACAGAACTGAGCCACTAAGCACAGCACAGGGACCACACACATCCTGGTCTGGAAACTGTGAGTTCTGGAGAAAAGCATTACCATTTTATGCACATACTTCTGTGGCTTAGTGACAGTAAAGTGAAAGTCACTCTTGTGTCTGGCTCTTTGTGGCCCCATGGGCTATGCAGTCCATGGAACTCTCCAGGCCAGAATACTGGAGTGGGCAGCCTTTCCCTTCTCCAGGGGATCTTCGCAACCCAGGGATCGAACCCAGGTCTCCTGCACTGCAGGCGTTCAGTTTACCAGTTGAGCCACAAGGGAAGCCCTTACTAACTGTATTTAGCTGGTAATCCTCCTACAAATTCCACACTTTAATCAGCGGAGGATAAACTGGAGGACTTGGTCACTTGGCCAACAAATTTCACTACAGATTTGTGATTTCTACAGGAAAAAGACTAGAGTAATTCTGCCCTCATTGAAAACAGTAACATCCTACACAGGAAAAATCCAAAGTTTAAATTTTTGAAAATAAACTTTAACTATTAAGCATGTAGTATGTACTAAACTTGAAAATATTAAGCTAGAGCAGCAGAAGGTAAATAAATTCATTGATTCCATGCAGTCTGAAACAAAGCCGAAAAAGACAACGAGGGAAGGAGGGATTGTCAGAGTGAGAATGGTCTGCTCCTAAACAGTGACAATTGTTCTAAGAAAAGGACCGACCAAGGCAAGAGGTTGTAAAGCCACTTCCGAAGGAAAAATAAGATTTGGGCTCTGTTCACATTCAAATCAGTGTATTTAGGGAAGGGCTACATGGAAACATTGATCACGCAAAAAAAAAATCACCAATCCAATTCAGCCAATAAAGTGGAAGTTTTAGAAACAAAGGAGTTTAGATTCAACCAGTTGGTCTCATATTGGTTTTTTTAAGGGGCTTCTTTTTGTTTTTCTTTTGTTTTTTACTTTAAAAACAAAGCACCTCAATTTAGAAAAACTTCTGGCCAGAAAAGTGCTTTTTAAATCCTTCCTCAACATTAATCTGGCAGAGGGCAGGAGGGTGAGAGATGGCATCTTGCTTCTGCAAAGTCCCTGCCAGGGCCTAACAAGCTCCCTCGGCACAAGACCGAAAAAAAAAAACAAAAAAAACCTGGAAAACAGGTGTGTCGTGTGCAGGAACCCTCAGTTGCTGTTTTAGTAAAATGCAGACCTCGGCTTCTGCTGGCTTTTGTGTGTGTGCTAATAACGCTCAGCCTCTAAAGGCGACAGCACCCGCCAGGCAGGGGCAGGCCGGGAGAAACTCCAGTCCCTGGATCCACAGAGACCCCCCAGCCACATGCCGGCTGAGGCCCCCACCCCAGCCCCCCACAACCCCTCAGCCCGGCAGNTAAGGGGCTTCTTTTTGTTTTTCTTTTGTTTTTTACTTTAAAAACAAAGCACCTCAATTTAGAAAAACTTCTGGCCAGAAAAGTGCTTTTTAAATCCTTCCTCAACATTAATCTGGCAGAGGGCAGGAGGGTGAGAGATGGCATCTTGCTTCTGCAAAGTCCCTGCCAGGGCCTAACAAGCTCCCTCGGCACAAGACCAAAAAAAAAAACAAAAAAAACCTGGAAAACAGGTGTGTCGTGTGCAGGAACCCTCAGTTGCTGTTTTAGTAAAATGCAGACCTCGGCTTCTGCTGGCTTTTGTGTGTGTGCTAATAACGCTCAGCCTCTAAAGGCGACAGCACCCGCCAGGCAGGGGCAGGCCGGGAGAAACTCCAGTCCCTGGATCCACAGAGACCCCCCAGCCACATGCCGGCTGAGGCCCCCACCCCAGCCCCCCACAACCCCTCAGCCCGGCAGCTCCACACCAAAGAGCAGAAAAACAACCTCCCTTGAAGTTAGGTCATTTTTCACTTGAGTCAGTTTTCCCTTCCCGCAGAGATGTAAAACTTAACAGATTTACAAACAGCCTTCAAGCTGGAAAAACCAAACACAAAAAAATGATGCTCTACTATGGGAAAATAGTGAACCTCGCCCAAATGTAAGGTTTAAGAATTTAAGAATTCTTAAAAACCAGGTGTCTTTTTATGCAGTTCATTAAGCAAGATATTAATTACAAATTTACTTCCAGGAGAAGCCAAGAGGGTGAAATATTCCATTAATAATAATGTGTATTGTCAATTTAAAACAGGATAACAGGAGCATTTAAAAAAAGAAAAACAATTTGGTTCATAACATGCGGAAAAGAAGTGGCCTTGCTAATTTTGACTTGGGTTTAAATGGCTTTAAATGTATTGATGGATTTAAAAGCATGTGCTTTCCAAATACTGGACGACTTGGAGGGGGAAGTAAAGTTTCGGATTTAAATGGCTGGCCAAGTTTTCAAACTAACTTAAAAACCAAAGTGAAAATGAGCAAAAGTTTCTTCCCAGCCTCCCGTGGCTTGGCACATTCTTCTGGAAACCCCCAGGCGGATTTTGTTCATTAAAGAGCGCCATTCAATTTTTTAAAGAAAATTAGTAAGAAAAGAAAGCGCGCCAAGATTGAGACGGTTCATTGGTCACTCGGAAAGGGAAAATAAAATTTCAAGGTGCTCCAGGAAGGTAAAGAAATGAATAAATCGAAGCAGAAAGCACGTTGCAACTCGAGTCCGTCCCCGCCTCCAAAACTGCTGGCAAAACAAAACCCCCGGGAGTGGATTCAGTTTGCTCCTCTCCAGCCTCGGGCCACAAGGCAAGGTCGGCAAAGTTTCTGGAACCCAGGCCCCTTTTCCCCAAAGCCCTGCAAGGCAAGGACTTGCCGCGGGGCGGAAAGGCGGGTGAGGGCCGAGAAATTCTCACGATTCAGGTGGGCGACCCCGGCTCCAGGGTAAACGCAGGTTCGTTACCTTTCTCCGCCCCCACCCGAGGGACCCCCCCTCGCTGGACTTCCCCGCCGACTCGGAGGCAGACCTGGCCCTCTTCCCACCGCCCTCCCCGGGGGCACCTGGACCAGGGCGCCCCCGGCGTGGCGGGCCGGCGGGGGTGGGACGCGGCGCCGCTCCTCCGCGAGCCCCGGCGCAGAGCGCGGGAGTCGGCACCCGCCCTCCGCCACCCCGACACCGAGGTCGTTTCTCGGGTGCATTTGAAACGCCAGGAGACAAAGGGCGCAGGCGCGGGGCCACAGGTGTGCTCCCCGGCCGGGGCTGCGGCGCGGCCGATCCAGGCAACTCAGCCTAGGTAGCAGGAGAAGCCGACGAAGCGGAGCCTTCTCACCCGGGACCCCCAGCGGCCGGGACGCGCAGCCTCTACACAAAAGCCCCCCCCGCGCTGGCCGAGCTGCCCAGGCGCCGCTGCGGACGGGGTCTCGGGGTGACCACGAGCTGGCGAGGAGCAGTAGCGCCCGCCGAGTCCACCCCGGCCAGCCCGCAGGCCGGAGCCCCCGCTTCTGTACTGATTTACTTCTGCTTAGTTAGAGAAGCTGGCTTTGGTGGTCGCAGCCCCGTGCGCCTCACCTCCCATCTGCGGCCCTAGACTTAGGCGACGCCGCGCAAGGGATAGTTCCGGAGTCAGCCGGGACCCCAGCGCCCCGCCGGCACCTTCACTGGCCGGCCGCGGGCGCGTAGGAGTGGCTCCCTCCCCCGGGCGCACGCGCCCACCCCGGTCGGCGCGGCGCGCGCGGGACACGGCGATCCGGCCCCAGCGCGCGCGGGGAATGCGCGCAGGACCTCGGACTGAAGGACCGTCCCATTTCGGGACCCGAGTTTCCCCGTCGGTCAGGGATCCCTCCCGGTCCCAGGGTGCCAGGGGAGGGTGGCGGCCCCGGCCCGCGCTCCGCGCGCCCTGGGCCGGCCCGGTACCCACCCGTAGCCGTCCGAGTTCTGGTCGGTGACCGTGCAGCGCCGCGAGTAGTACATCCTGCTGGTGCCCCCGCCGCCGCCGCCGCCGCCGCCGCCGCCCCCGCCGACGCCGCCGCAGGTCATCTCGTAGCGCAGGTCGGGGCCGGACTCGGCGCGGGTCATGCGGCCCAGCGTGTTGATGCGCGGGTGCGAGCCTCCGTTGCAGCTCATGTCGGCGGGTGCTTGGAGCGCCGCTCAGCTCCGGGGCGGACGCGAGGGCCGGCCGGCTCGGAGAGGGCGAGGGGCTCCCGGGAGAGGCCCCACGCCGGGGCTGAGCTGGGGACGCAGAAGGATCGAGGGGACGCGCCTCTCCACTGGGGCCGGCCCGGCCGCTGCGAGCGCGGCAAGCGGGCGGGGGTAGGGCGCCGGGGACGGGCCGGGAGCGGGAGCTGCGGCTCGCAGCGCGGCGAGGGCGCAGAGGAGCCGGGCCGCGGGCGGGTGGTGGTGTTGGTCGGCGGGAGCGCGAGTCTCCTCCCCGCTGGCGCCGGGCGCCGAAGCCACACCTGGCCGGTTTTTTCCCAGGGCGGGGTGCGGCCGCCGCGCCTCCCCGCTGCCCCGCGGGTGTCACCGACGCGCCCCGGCCGCCCCTCCCCACCTGAGCCGCCGGCCCGCGGCTCCGCCCTGCGCGCGGGGCCTGAGTAACTCGACGGGGCGGGGGCCCGGGACCCGCGCGCCTGGGGCGCGCGGCGGGCCGAGGGCAGGGCGTGCACGCCGCCCCGAGCTGGAGTGGCGGGGAGGGAAACGCCCCCCTCCCCTTTTTTGAGGATTTTACGGCCCCCGGGGCGGAAATAAGCTGAAAAATAGAAGTCATTCGATTGCACAGTTACTTATTAAACATTTACTTTTGATTATCCCTGGAAACGGTGTCTGCCAAGCCTCCTCTAGAAACTATTGAGGCGAGAACGCGTAGATGATGAGGTTTTGTTTGGAGGCTTTTTAAAAATTTTCTTTTAGTCTGGTAATTCAGAATACTGAAGAAATCCGTTTGCCGACGCGTGAAACGAGTCCTTAGCTAGAGTCACTACTTTCCGGGGAAGTCTTCACCGTAAAAAACTAATTTCTTTGGCATGAAGATAAAGAAGAAAACACTACGGTTTCCATAGGGCACCGTGAAACTATAAATTGCAGTTTCTTTCATTGTGCCTGATGATGATCAGTCATTTTAAACGAGAAATTGCAAAGACCGCCACCTGAGACCGTTTCCAAATTTTAATAAAAAAAAAAACAAAACAAAACTCGGGGACCACTCCTGTCTTACGTGCCCCTGGGCACCAGCTCCCTGGACCCATCCTTTTAGAAACAGCTTTTCCCACAAGTCAGGGAGCTTCAGCCTCCCTGAGAGCAGCAAAGAACCCTGTACAGAGACTGTCCACTGGCTACAGATGAGTAACTCAGAACATTCCAGCAACTTGATCTAGGGCCCCTCTCAGTGCCTGAGTGTGACCCACACCGCAGTCTCTGTTACACCGTCCAGAAAAAGCTGTTTTTATACTTCGGAAAAAGTGTTCAATTACTCTGCAATAAACACCATTTAAAGATCTTTATGCTTGTCATCTCTCTAAACAATGACAGTTAACTCATACATTTCTGTAATGTTTATCAACTGAAAAGAACAAAAGTCAAACTATATTTGTATGTATATTTGCATATTGTAAAGAGAATGAAAGTTCTCTAAAGATCCCATTTTATAGAACTCCAAATTTCCCCTCAGTTTTTAGGCACAAATCTTTGGCAGCATATCCCTTTCCTCCACCATGAACTGCAGAGTTCACCAGCCTAAGTCCAAGCAGTTAAAGATATCATGAGATAAAAGTCTACCACTGTTAGCACACTCAGTAATTCCCAACATTTTTTCAATTTCCTCTTCTAATAAAGGCAAATGTGATAGTGTTCAAAAGATTTCACAAACACAGATATATAGACAAGAACATTCCCCTGGAGAAGGAAATGGCAACCTGCCCCAGTATTCTTGCCTGGAAAAGTCCATGGACAGTGAGGCCTGGCAGACTACAGTCCACGGGGTCGCAAAAGAGTCAGACACAGCTGAGTGAGCGCGCGCACACACACACACACACACTGACAAGAGCAGTGCTTCTCCTGAAACTGAATCAGTGGCTGGAAGTCCGCATCAGTACAAATGGCTGATACCCATGGGTGGGAGGGGAGAAACCTTTCCAGGCTATTAGTCCATAATGTATAAAATACCTCTATTCATCAAGTAGTTATAACCTCTTATACAGAAGGACCAATATTACACTGTGGAAAACACATAGACTGTCCTCAAAAACATAGTAAAACTTCAATGTTAAAAATTCAGGTATTTCTTTATCCAATAATGTGTAGTAAGAAGGTCACAGAAGCCTCCTTAACCACAACACTCATCCATGAACCAGCTCCCAGTGTGGTGAAAGCTCTGCTCAACTGGGGGCAGGGAGGGTGGGGGACGGAGTGGGTCAGGTGGGGGACAGAGGGGGTCCCTCTGAGAATTCCATGGCACAGTGGTAAAGAATCCGCCTGCCGAAGCAGGAGATACTAGAGATGCGGGTTTGATTCAGGGAAGATCCCCTGGAGAAGGGAATGGGAACCCACTGCACTCGCCTGGAGAATCCCATGGACAGAGGAGCCTGGCGGGTTACAGTCTATGGGGTGGCAAAGAGTCGGACACGACTGAGAGACTAACACGCACACACATTTAGAAAGCAGTTATAAAGCATCTACTGTAGGCTCACTACTGGTCACTCACTGTAGGATTTCACCTGCAGGAGGAAAACAAATAATTGCAGCACAATATTAGGTCTGCTGTTACATGGTATGTCTTCAGAATTTCTGGGGTACAGGAAAGGGGTTAAAAAGTAACTTTTTTTTCTTACAGCTAGGTTGCTGAAGTTTAGAATCAACGTTTGGCACAGTCCTCACTAGCTGACCTGAGTAAGGTCAGCTATTTTTTCCCTTCCACTTGTAGATATGTCCCCTTGTACTGTTAAGAGACACATCACTGACAAGTCACTTTCTCTCTAGCCGACTTTAAAAATGACCTTGAGGTTAGGAAACAGGCATCAGTCCTATCCTGAAAATATTTTTTAAATGAAACAGAGCCCCTTGATTTCAATGAGATTAAGCAGAACCATTTACTTGCTCAAAATCCCACGAGAACTGTCTCCTAACTCTTTGGGGATAAATGATAATCCTTTATCACAGAAAAGATTTACAATTTATGAGTTAAAATAGCTGTTCTTCCTGCCTGCCACAGAAGTAGTATCCTTTTTCTCTTTTTTGACCTCACCTTGAGGCTTGAGAGATCTTAGTTCCCTGAGCAGGGTTCAAACCCAGATACCGGCAGTGAAAGCGCCAAGTCCTAACCAACGGACCCCGGGGAACTCCCAGGGAAGCAGGATTTTTTAACAAATTGGAACTACAGGAATATCTTATTTTTCCATTTGTATGAATAAGTTATAATCCTCCAGAAATCATAAATCTGTGTTCTCGGTATTATAAAAAATAAGATCAATCTCTCCTAAAGTTGCTGAAACTGTTCGAAGCTTTAAATGAAGAAAGCAGTTTCATAAACCCACAGAAATTCCATTTCAGAAATGGGAGAATGTTTGTGAAATATATAAATTAGCCCAGAACTCTATTTTCTTTGGTTCAAGGGTCCGGGAACAGAAGCATTTTTCTGTTTATAGTGGTTTTTCGTTTTTGCCAGGGGAGGAGGATTAACTTTTCAGAAAGTGTAGAGCTGAGACAAACATCTCAAATACACTCTCTGTTTCTGTACTGAGGAGTTGCCCCCTTGGTTTGGGGACAGATAATATCTAATAAGTTGTGTGTTCTGAGCATGTGTTTTTGACTCCCTTTAGCTGGATAGCATAGATACTGGAGATCCATCTGTCCTTTCCTGCCTAATCTTCTTCTTTCATTAAGAGCCCCAGGTTGCAAGATGGGGAGGCTGGAAGTCAGAGGCATGGCTGACGATATGTGCAGGCCTGGCTACACAGAAGACACCTGCACCCTTGGCCAAGTGACTTCTAACCCACCAAGCTAAACAATAACTCACATTAATTTTCCTGGGCAAGCACACAGTCACTGAATAGGATACAGGAGCGAAATAAGCTAGCCTTCAAAATATGCTCTCAAAGGCGTGTGCTAAGCTTACACTTGTGAGGGACAGTCTTGGGACTGGAACACTTACTCAAAGTTGTACAGAGTCGAGATACAGATAATAAGCCACCAGCGCCACACGGATGTATAACGTGCTAAGAGCTCCACGAAGAAATTATGAATAGCTGCTCCATATCACCAGTACAGTGGACGTGAATTTAAGCAAACTCCAGGAGACAGTAGAGGACAGAGGCGCCTGGCCTGCTGCAGTCCCTGGGGTCGCAAAGAGTCGGCCATGACTCAGCAAGTGAACAAAGCAACACAGCCTTTACTGAAAGAATTCAAAATGTATGTTCCACAGAGCACTTCAGAAACCAAATCTGCTTTGAAGAACGTTTATCCCAGGTGCTTTCAAAACTTTGAGAGCCTCAGAGCTCTCTGTCAAAGAAACCCTGTGAGGAGAGCCAGCAGCTGGCTGGCGCGTGGTGGGGCCAGGCTGACTGTAGCCTGCTGGGATCACGGTCCTACCCACTGCGTTCCCTCAACCCGAGAGCCTATAAACCGAAAACCGCAAGTTAGTTACAGGAAAGAGTGAGTCCCAGAGAGGTTAAGAAGCCTCCTGGAGTTACTTAATAAGTAAAATGTCAGAATTCTCTTTCCAGTCTCATGCCCTTTCCACAAGGTCAAAATTCCTGTCCAGTCAGGCATGAAAGGGTATCTTTCTGAGCAATGATTGGTGCTAGTTTGAAACCAACAACTGTCAACTGTTATTTTCCTACACTCGACACAGGATGTTTGGAAAGGCAGTAACAATAAAGTAATCAGCATGCTTTGCAGAAGCTACATCACAAAAGACTACTCATCATTTTTAACCACATTCCTATAGATGAGCTGATTGATTGTCTTTCTTGACACCTTCAAGTCACAGGGCATATTTTTGGTTGAATTGTTGTTGGCTTTTAATATGGCCTCCATCTTTTAGGAAAAGTGAAACTAGAGATTCATACACAAACAACGTAAAGTCAGAGTGGAAATGAAGCCGTAAATGTTCTGACACCTAACTTTGAGTAGAGTCTAGGGCAAACCAAATGTCACCTACTGTCTGAAGTGACCATCTTTCCAAATGTAGACATGCACAGGCAAGTTCCTCCAACCATTATCATCACTTTATCGTCACGAAGAATTTATTACATACACCTTGTTTCCCTGCTTCAGAGAGAAGTGTCCACATAAGGGAGTTTAAAGAATTTGCTGCTGCTGCTAAGTCACTTCAGTCGTGTCCGACTCTGTGTGACCCCATAGACGGCAGCCCACCAGGCTCCCCCATCCCTGGGACTCTCCAGGCAAGAATACTGGAGTGGGTTGCCATTTCCTAAAAGAATAAAGTTCCTTAAAATAATAATAGTAAAACACACAGGGAGCTACATTCAATGTCCTGTGACAAACCGTACTGGAAAAGAATATGAAAAAGAATATATATGTATAGCCCAGTCACTTGGCTGTATAGAAGAAATTAACATAACATTATAAATCAGCACTCTTCAATAAAATTTTAAAACAAAAAAATTAATATTATAAAATAGTTTTTTTTAATTCCTGTCTTCAATTATGTTGACAACTAAAGCAGCTACAGCAGGAGACAGAATATGAAACAGAAGTCAACTGGTAGTATCACAAAAACACAGAAAGTGGGAATCTAAATAGAGCAGGAGCTGGGGGCGGGGAGGGGAATCCTCAGCTTTGACTGACTCTCCTAACATCTAAGGTTATGATAGTGTAATTTTGTCACAGACTTGGAAAGATTATAGGCCATCAGCAAGAAACACTTCGAACTCCTGATTATACACAGTAGAAAGAGGCCATGAGAATTTACACTTCTTGCCCAGCTCTCAGCCCCTGAGGGCGGACCTCCATGTGAGCAGAAAGTTTGCTAGCAAATCAAGCAAGAGGCTTGCTTAGAAGGATGAGTCTAAAATTGGGGTTCCCCCACCCTTCGATTATAACACTGTGTATGTAGGATGCTCAGAAAAAGTAGAAGGGAACATAGAACAGGTAAGAAAATTTCACCTAAAATATACAATCCAGACCAAAGCAATCAAGCTAAACGATTTTTGTACATTTCCTTCTACTTTTTTTTCCTTTTTTTTTTTTTTTTTTACCAAACGGATGTCAGATTCCCCATACAGATTCATTTCTAATTTCTTAAGTTAGCATTATGTCATGAGCATTTTCCAACCTCATTTAAAATGTCTTGTTAGTATTGCCTTTTTTTTTTAAGGGTATTATTTTGTTGTTGTTTTAAGAAGGCTTCTTAAAAGTGGTAAGGGGCAATTGCTCAAACTTTCTAGACAACACACCTCTGTTCTAGAAGGTTCACATTAATGGCAAATCGCATTCCCTGTGAATGAGAAAGAGAAGGTGAGGCAGGGCTGGAGCGGGGAGCAACGCAAGGAAGGTGGTCATGACCATCCCCAAAGGTGTGTTAGGGAAACAGTCCTGCCCGAGGGGTGCAGGGACAGGCTCGGAGGGTCTTCCCACTGATCCTTCCTTAGCCCTGAGCTGGGCTCAACAAAAAGCCATCCAAAATCAAGAAGAGACTATGGAGGAGTGTTTCCGCTGCCATAAATCAACGCCCTTGACATCCAGTCTAACTTAATTTGTGCTTTTCTTTTTACTGATTTGCAGAATTTAACCTGAAACATTTAAACCTTGCTGACATCAGCCAGAAACGTTTCACATTCAGGAAAGTTATAGCACAGTTCTGAGGCAGTTTCAGCAACCCCTGAAGCTGTTCGGTCTTGCAGAGGTGGGTGTGGAGAGCTACACGTCATTCCCGTGAAACCTGTCTGACGGCCCCTGGGAGCTGTAACCACTTAGCAATTTGGCTCCGGGTGGAATCAAGCAAAGCATCTGGAGTCCTTTCCCACCCTGGCCCTCAGAAGAGATGTCATCTGTCATCTCTGAACAAGCTTTTGTTTTTCTTTACTGAATAAGGCAAAAAATAATCTCTCAATTTAAAATCCGAATTACTGTATTCCTAAAACAAAAGTCAGTATTCCTATTTAATGTATTCCTGAGAAAATATGTGATACACAAAAGGAGAGTTTTAAAACCTCTTTTTTAACTACAGAGGGACTTGACCTGTAAGAGGCACTTACATTAATATTAAATACACTTTGATTAGAGTTATCATTAAAAATAAATGTTAAGAAAATGGTGTGTAAACTAAAATTTTTAAAAATTTTGAAGAAAATGAGAGTGCTTGCATAGACTGAAGGGAAAACGTAAAGTAAAAAAGGCAATTTTTAAGTCATATGGTCAGATTTTTTAGATTAAAATTATAATTTTTTACATTAAAAATGGTAAGATTTTTTACATTAAAAATATGATTACAAGACATAAAACTTAAAACATAGATGTTATCACAGGAAGATCTATTTGTTAGAATATACATTTCTAGTCATAGATCTTTTAAATAAACATGTACAATTTTAAAAGAAAAACGTAGCCTTTGTACCTGGTTTTGAAAATAAAAGTGAGGTCCTTTAATACTTGAGTGTTAAAAGTCTGATATTTATCAGTATGCGAAAAATAATTATACCTCAGTTATCTGTGCAGCACTTATAGTTTTTTATTTTAAAAATTGTTTAAAAATATAGTAACATAAAGTTCACCCTTTAAACTATTGTTACGTGTGTAGTTCGGAGGCTATTAGTACATTCACAAAGGTGTTTGACCATCACCGCCATCCATCTCCAGAATTCTCCCATCTTCTCACACAGAGATAGTCCTCATACATGGAAAACAAACTTATGGTTACCAAAGGGGAAGGAAGGGGAACAAATTAGGAGTAAATTAAAAGCGGGTAACAGAGGATGAGACGGTTGGACGGCATCACCGGTTCAATGGACTGGGTTTGAGTAGGTTCCGAGAGATTGTGAATGACAGGGAAGCCTGGCGGACTGGGGTTGCAAAGAGTTGGACACTTAGCAACTGAACAACGACAATAACAGTGGGATTAACAGATAACACACTACTACACATAGAATAGGTAAGCAACAGGATTCACTGCATAGCACAGGGAACTATGTTCACTATCTTGTAAGAATCTATAATGAAAAAGAATCTGAAAAACACATATATCTAACTGAATCACGGTGTTGCTATATGCCTGAAACTAATACTATAAATCAACTATATTTCAGTTAAAAAAAGAAAGTTGATGAAAAAGTAAATCAGAAGTCCTCATCACAAGAAAAACAGTTGTTTTTGTAACTATGTATGGTGACAGACGTTAACTAGACCTACTAGGTGCGGTGATCATTTCAGAGTATATACAAATATTGAATCATTATGTTACATGCCTGAAACTAATATAATGTTTTGTGTCAATTACTTTGGCCACCTCGTGCAAAGAGTTGACTCATTGGAAAAGACTCTGATGCTGGAAGGGATTGGGGGCAGGAGGACAAGGGGACGACAGTGGATGAGATGGCTGGATGGCATCACCGACTCGATAGACGTGAGTTTGCGTGAACTCCGGGAGTTGGTGATGGACAGGGAGGCCTGGCGTGCTGGGATTCATGGGGTCACAAAGAGTTGGACACGACTGAGCGACTAAACTGAACTGAACTGATACCTCAATAAAAGTATTACAATTTTTTTTTCCAAAAAGATATGGCAGCCTCAAAATATTTTTTAAAAAGGAGATAACAAGAGAAAGAAAGGGAGAAATCCTTCCTGGAATTTTCTGACTTGCTCTAATCTGGGTCCACTGCTCTCCAGACCTGCTCCTCCACTGTTGAGGGGAAGTTCCATCCTCCCCCTAAGGGTCCCCGTTGCCTGTTGAGTGTTGGCTGGACCCTGTGTTCTGGATTCGCATGCCTTTCCCTCTCTTGGTTCACTCCCTCATTTTGCTCACACACATCTTCCACCTACTTTACTGAGAAGTGCCTGGGAGATAAATTTTTTGAGAATTTGTGTGTCCCAAAGCATTCTTTTCCCATACTGCTGGAAATCTAGAACAGGAATAATTTTCCCTTTGATTGTTGGAAGTCTTGCTCCATTGTCTGCTGTTTGTGGGACTGCGGTCAAGAGGTCCAAAGCCACTCGGGTTCTTTGTACATTTTATGAAACCTTCAGCTATCAGGATGTTCTATCATTTTTTGAACACAAAACTGGCAGGAAGTCTTCCCAGTTGGCTCTGTGGTAAAGAATCCATCTGACATAGATTTGACCCGGGAAGATCCCACATGTTCGAGCAAATAAGCCCATGAGGCACAGCTACCAAGCCTGTGCTCTAGAGCTTGGGAGCCACAGCTACTGAGGCCCCCGGGCCCTGGAGCCGGGGCTCCTCACAAGAGAGCAGGCCCTGCTCGCTAGAGAAAAGCCCACGCAGCAACAAGGCCCCAGCACAGCCCCAAATCAGTTCAGTTCAGTCGCTCAGTCGCGTCTGACTCTTTGCCACCCCATGGACTGCAGCACACCAGGCCTCCCTGTCCATCACCAACTCCCAGAGCTTGCTCAAACTCATGTCCATTGAGTTGGTGATGTCATCCAACCATCTCATCCTCTGTCATTCCCTTCTCCTGGACCTTCCATCTTTCCCAGCATCAGGGTCTTTTCTAATGAGCCAAAAGTAAAAATAAATAAATAAATAAAATTATTAAAAAAACAAACAAACTTGCAGGGGAGGTGAGTTCAACGTAAACATCCTTCTTGCATTTCCCTAGTGAAGGAAAACAAGTATATTATGGCTGGCACAGAGTTTTGTGGCAATAAAATCAGCAGTCAATAAACATGGCGGTTATAGGAAGAAAATGAAAGTGCGGCTTTTTCAGTTTAATAAATATGGTCCATGAATGGAATAGGGGAATGGAAGGCCCTTTTCCTTCTTTCTTTTCTCTCCTTCCTTCTTTCTCTCTTTCCCCTGTATCCCTTTCCAGAAACGGTTCCTTCATCTGGAATAACTTCCTCCACAGACACTCAGACTCACAAGCAGCGCGCTAACCACCTCCAGGCTCCGCCCGCCGCCTCCTGCTCAGGCGACGGTGAGGAGGGGCGGCCCAGGCCCCCCGGGCGACGGCAGGAGGCGGGGCCGCACCCGGCCCCTCCCACCCGCCTTCCGGCTCCTCTCCACCCCCTGTCCGTGGGCCCTGTGTCCCCACCCCAGCGGGCTCCCCCTGCTCCGCAGCCACCTTTCTCTCTTGTCAGCAGTTTAGCTGCTTGGTTCAGTTTTTCCTCTCTTGGAGTAACCCATTTCCACTATCCTCCCTAATCGAACCACTGTTTTATCTTCCCAAGTCTCCGAGAGGAAAAAGCCCAACCTGGACCTCAAATCACCTCTCTTCCTTGACTCTGTTGATGCCTCTTCTTCCACGTTCCTCGGGGATCCGATTTCAGTGTGTCGCCTCTGTAGCTAAACATTCAGCTGCCATGGTTTTTAAAATGTCATCTTGTACATCTCAGAATCATCAGTATTCATGTTGGCCAATGGTTTAAATGACCACATGAAGAATTCATAGAGACAAGATAAGACAGAGACAGTTAGGCTCTCCTTAATCTCTATTATTTCCTTTGCTGTTGTTGTTTAGTTGCTAAGTCATGTCTGACTCTTGCATTATCATGGACCATAGCCCACCAGGCTCCTCTGTCCATGGGATTTCCCAGGCAAGAATACTGGAGGGGTTTGCCATTTCCTTCTCCAGGGGATCTTCCAGACCCAGGGATCGAGCCTGTGTTTCCTGCATTGGCAAGGGGGCTTTTTACCACTGAGCCACCAGGGAGTTGTTACTAAGATCATGGCATCTGGTCCAACCACTTCATGGCAGATAGATGGGGAAACAATGGAAACAGTGAGAGACTTTGGGGGGGACTCTAGAATCACTGCAGATGGTGATTGCAGCCATGAAATTAAAAGATCCTTGCTCCTTGGAAGAAAAGCTATGGCCAACCTGGACAGCATATTAAAAAGCAGAGACATTACTTCGCCAGCAAAGGTCCATCTAGTCAAAGCTATGGTTTTTCCATTAGTCATGTATGGAGGCGAGAGTTGGACTATAAAGAAAGCTGAGCGCCAAAGAATTGATGTTTTTGAACTGTGGTGTTGGAGAAGACTCTTGAGAGTCCCTTGGACTGCAAGGAGATCCAACAAGTTCATCCTAAAGGAAATCAGTCCTGAATATTCAGTGGAGGGACTGTTGCCAAAGCTGAAACTCCAATACTTTGGCCACCTAATGTGAAGAACTGACTCATTGAAAAAGACCCTGATGCTGGGAAAGACTGAAGGCAGGAGGAGAAGGGGACGACAGAGGGAGGATGAGATGGTTGGATGGCATCACCGACTCAATGGACAAGAGTTTGAATAAGCTCCGGGAGTTGGTGATGGACAGGGAGGCCTGGCGTGCTGCAGTCCACAGAGTTGCAAAGAATTGGGCACGACTGAGCGACTAAACTGACTGACTGACTATACTGGTCAGGGACTCTGTCTGCTCCGGATGGACACGTGGTGTGGATATCATTGTCCTGCTCCAGACTAACCTTCTGAAAGTTTCCCTCCTCACCTTATTCACCATCTCAACATCACATTGACTCCCTGCTGGCAGCAGACAAGACGCATACTCCCAGCCTTAGCATCCGGAGCCCTGCACAACCGGACCCCAGCCTACCCTCTACCCACCCTGCACTCTTCTGCTTCTGTGCTTCAATTCCTGCCCATCCCCCAGGGCAACACTCACCCACCTTCTCTGCATTCTGCTGGAGTCACCTGAAGTCTTGCTTCTCATGAGAACCTCCCAGCTCACATGGCTCATTAATACAATTCATCCTACGATCTTTCCATCCTTTCATTCAGCAAAAATTTTCTTTTAGTACCTATTATGAGTCAGGCATTGTGCTGGGTTCTGGGGAAGCATAAATAAATGTCATCCTTTCAGTGCTGATGGGATGACAATCCAATAAAACAAAGAATAGCCACCATTTAGCTTGTACATGCCATGTCCCAGATGTAGTACGAAGCATTTAGAGCACATTGTCATAAACCATCTTCACAATAACACTGTGAGGGAGGCATTATAATCCTGATTTTATTGACAACAGAACAGGGACTCACCGGGGTCAGGCAATCAGATCACGGTCATGCCAATGGTAATTAGCAGAGTCTATGAAACCTGCCCTAATGTCTGGACTCCTGGGTGGCACTCTGTCTCACCTCTTTCTGTCTCCCTCTCCTCTTCCTGCTCTTTCCTCTGAGTTCAAAGCCTTTGATAATTGATCAAATACTACATGTTTTCTTTCTGCATTTTCTTAACTTCTAACCTCTTATGTGCTTAAATTGTATTTCCCCAGCTAGACAGAAGGAGTAGGGAAAGGATGCAATCAAGAGTAATGCGATGGGGACTTCCCCCATAGTCCAATGGTTAAGAATCACCCTTGCAATGCAGGGGATGTGGGTTCAATCCCTGGTGAGGGAACTAAGATCCCACATGCTGTGGTGCAGCTAAGCCCACATGCTTCAACTACTGAGCTAGAGTGCCACAAAAAAAGAATATTTTTTACTTTTACAGAAAAGGACTCAAAGATCCCAGCGACAGCAGCTTTGCAATGATGACACCTCAATGTTTTATGAAGCTTGGAGGAAGTCATTCACGAGCTAAACATAGACTGCTAACACCCTCAAACAGTGACCCCCAAACTTTTAAATTATGAGGACCACTTTATTATTAAAAATTGCAAATCTGCACATAAGCAAAATCATGCTTATGTACATGATGAGAAACACTGCCATGCGTATAACAAGGTTTTGAACCCAACTGATGTTTTATGAATCCCAATCACATCTTCCTACTTTGAAAAATAGTACAGATAGATATGGGCTTCCCTAGTGGCTCAGTGGTAAAGAATCCGCCTGCCAGTGTAGAAGACACAGGAGACCTAGGTTCAATCCCTGGGTTGCGAAGATCCCCTGGGGAAGGAAATGGCAACCCACTGCAGTATTCTTGCCAGAAAATCCCATGGACAGCAAAATCTGGTGGGCTATAGTCCCTGGGGTCACAAAGAGCTGGACATGACTGAGCAATTCAACAACAACAACGTGTAGACATAAAACGTGATTTTCCCAGCTTTGGATAACACTGGAAAATCCAGGACAAAAGCCCCCTCCTCCTCAGGCATCCACGTCCCAGAAACTAGGAAGCTTTGGTCTCTGAGTTTGCTGACCCTGAGCTGAGAGCAGGCAGGGTGAAGGCACCTTGTGAAGGGGCCCTCGCCCCTTCTGGGTCTAGAACTCTCTGTGGGAAGGAGTGTTAATTTTGGGCAGAGCTCCGATACTGACGTCTCTTGCGTATTCAACAAGGACACAAAAACGGGGGCTAGGGCGCCATCTCAGCCTACGGACGACACAGAGTAATTGCTGCAGGTGATAAGGGATTTCCAGTAGTGGATTCCGTCGGATAAGTGTAAATCCCATTGAGCGAGTTCATTTGACTTGCCTCCTTCCTCTCTGCAGTCCAGGCCTCAGAGGGACCCGAGCTGACAGGTATGAGTTCTGTTAGCTGGAAATGAGCCAGCGGTCAACTGCTAACAGGCTGTGTGCCACCGGAAGAAGAGAATCACCCTCCATCCTGTGCCATGGGCAAACCTCTTACTGTCCCTCTTCTTTGTGGCCAAGAACCTGCAGGAAATCATTTGACACACACAACTGACAATTTATTGCACAACGCGAAAAGACTGTTCAATATGTTTTCATCCACTTACTGAATACTTCCTTGAAGAGGTCTAGACATTCTTCTGACATGAGACTCTGTTTTTTTTTGTTGTTTTTTTTTTTAAAACCAGAACCTTGTCTTTGTTTTGGCTGAGCCATAAGCATGTGGAATCTTAGTACCCTACCCGGGAATTGAACCCACAACCTCTGCATTGGAAGGACAGAGCCTTAACCACTGGACCGCCAACAAATCTACAGCAACATGTAGATGTCAGTGGGTGATTCTCACTCTTGCTGTAGAGCTGAAAGGACAGAGGTCAGCTAAATGTGAGCTAGCTGTTACCTCCAGGGAGGCAAGCCCTAGAGGACTACAATGCGCTGATGTTAATTAAGCAGCAAAGAGACTGGATTTAATTTATAAAGTAATAATGAACTGGATTTATGACAAGCTAACCAATACAGAATTTGTCCTGATTTATTATAGAGAAACATGCACAATACTCTTATCTTTATCCAAAAATGCATTTAGAGTGCTATAATATATATAGGGCATCATTATTCTATTTTAGGAAATCAAGAGTTTCTTGTACACTAATTTCCTGACATAGATCACACGTCAGTCTGTGCACACGTGTGTGCTATGTCATGACTGATTCTTTGCAATCCCACGGAGTGTAACCCACCAGGCTCCTCCATCCGTGGGATTACCCAGGCAAGAACGCTGGAGTGGGTTGCTGTGCCCTCCTCCAGGGGATCTTCCCGACTCAGAGATCGAACCCGCATTTCTTACCTCTCCTTGCATTGCAGGCAGATGCTTTACCACTGAGCTACCAAGGTTTTGGGCCAGCCAGAGGCTGAACCTGGAATCTTCTGATCCGTGATCAGATGCATTATCTATTGCCAGGTCTCCCTGGGTGTAAAGCACAGAGGTTCTCCTTGGAAAATCCAGCCTGGCACATTAAAAGGCTCAGGAAATGAACAAACAAGTTAATAAATGAGTTAATAAACTCATTCAAACTCACAGTTAATGGTGCCTGTGCCTTCAGCAAACAAATGTGTAAGCACAGATCCCCTCATTCATAAGAAACTCAGGCCTGACCCTCAGGCTGGTCACATACGCGAATGGTTGGTTTTACTATCTGTTTTACCCCTTCCAGGTCTGGATTTCCTGGTCTTTACATCAAAAGCACAAGTGAAAAGGTATCTTCTGAAGTTATGTGTAATAACTTATGTGTGATAAAAGTTATGCTTTTGTTGATAAACAGTAAAACCAGTTCGAGGCAGCATGTGCAGTGGTGATGAATGCTGGAGAGCAGGATGTGTTCAGGAGGGTCTGTGCTAGGGGAGCACAGAGTGGAGAAGGTGGTCTTCTGAGGACAGAAACAGGAAAACAAGAAATCAAAACGGGAAAAGGGGTATTTGTGTGCACACTCACATGCATAGCCTGCAAGTGCACAAAATTTGGAAACATATTTGGCTTGAATTTGATCCACAAATAATCCATGAAAGGCACCAGCTGCCTGGAGACGTTCACAGCACATCTTGCTTCCTCTGTTACAAAAGGATTAAACAAAAAGACTGACCTCACCTGTGGGAAAGATGCTTTATCCTGTGAGCTCCGTGGCTTTGCGTCAGGCCGGTGGGAAATGCTGAAGCAAAATAGCAGCTTTAGAATTATGATCCCTGACATTAAAAAAAAGGCGAGGAGAGGGGCTTCCTTGGTGGCTCAGATGATAAAGAATCTGCCTATAATGTGGGAGACCTGGGTTCGATTCATGGATTAGGAAGATCCCCTGGAGAAGGGCATGGCAACCCACTCCAGTATTCTTGCCTGGAGAATTCCATGGACAGAGGCGCCTGGCAGGCTGCAGTCCATGCAATCGGAAGAGCTGGACACAACTGAGTGACTAAGAACAGCAGACATAATAATATTACCAAGGAAGCTCTGTCCATTGGGCCAGTTTAAACTGGTTGTGAAAATGGGAAAGTTCAAAATTAGACTGTACTATAAAGTGCTGCACTCAATATGCCGGCAAATTTGGAAAACTCAGCAGTGGCTACAGGACTGGAAAACGTCAGTTTTCATTCCAATTCCAAAGAAAGGCAATGCCAAAGAATGCTCAAACTACCGCACAATTGCACTCATCTCACACGCTAGTAAAGTGCTGCTGCTGCTAAGTCACTTCAGTCGTGTCCGACTCTGTGTGACCCCATAGACGGCAGCCCACCAGGCTCCCCCATCCCTGGGATTCTCCAGGCAAGAATACTGGAGTGGGTTGCCATTTCCTTCTCCAATGCATGAAAGAGAAAAGTGAAAGTGAAGTCGCTCAGTCTGTCCGACTGTTAGCGACCCCATGGACTGCAGCCCACCAGGCTCCTCCGTCCATTGGATTTTCCAGGCAAGAGTACTGGGGTGGGGTGCCATTG
>SJYX01019227.1:0-11078 GCA_006410675.1 Oreotragus oreotragus | reverse complement strand
TGTAGCACGCCAGGCCTCCTTGTCTATCACCAACTCCCAGAGTCCACCCAAACCCATGTCCATTGAGTCGGTGATGCCATCCAGCCATCTCATCCTCTGTCATCCCCTTCTCCTCCTGCTCACAATCTTTCCCAGCACCAGGGTCTTTTTCAGTGAGTCAACTCTTCACATCAGGTGGCCAAAGTATTGGATTTTCAGTTTCAGCATCAGTCCTTCAAATGAACACCTAGGACTGATCTCCTTTGGCAAGGAATGGTTGGATCTTCTTGCAATCCAAGGGACTCTCAAGAGTCTTCTCCAACACCACAGTTCAAAAGCATCAATTCTTCGGCACTCAGCTTTCTTTATAGTCCAACTCTCACATCTATACATGACTACTGGAAAAACCATAGCCTTGACTAGACAGACCTTTGTTGACAAAGTAATGTCTCTGGTTTTTAATATGCTGTCTAGGTTGGTCATAACTTTCCTTCCAAGGAGTAAGTGTCTTTTAATTTCATGGCTGCAGTCACCTGCTGCTGCTGCTGCTGCTAAGTCGCATCAGTCGTGTCTGACTCTGTGCGACGCCATAGGTGGAAGCCCACCAGGCCAATCACCTAAGTGGCCATAATTCTGAAAATTGGCCTCAAGGAAATGGAAATAAACCAATCCTGGAACTGAAGATTCAGTTCAGTTCAGTTCAGTCACCCAGTTGTGTCCGACTCTCTGCAACCCCATGAATCACAGCTCTCCAGGCCTCCCTGTCCACCACCAAACCTGAAACAATCAAGATGATGCTGGTCAGAGCACCGATGACTTATTTCAAGATGACAGAGCTTGCTGTGCTGTTTCTACAAGTAGCTCCTTCCCTCAACCTATAACAGCTCTTGCCCACTCCATGTCAGTTTGGGAGATGGGGATGTGGGAGTCAGCCTTTGAATAGGCATCCACATTCATCCAAAGTTGCCGGCAGATGAAATAAAGCAAAGTTTCCTTTCCACCAACCTGGCCTCTTCATTAGCTTTTGAGCAGTGAGCAGCCAGACCTAACTTTTGGTTATAGTTTGACTGGGACTTTCTCAGTTTTAGCAGTGATAGTCTCACATCCTAGGAACCTCCACAGTCCCAAACAAAATGGGAAAATTGGTCTATCAACACATCTTAACCATAAGGGTAAGGAAGTCCCTGCTAGCCATAACATTGTTCCTAAAATTTCTAATTGGTGTGCAATTCAATGACTTTTAGTACATTCACATGGCTGTGCAATTATCACAACTAATTCCAGAACAATTCCATCACCCCAGGAAAAATTCATTAGCAGTCATTTCCAATTCTCCCCTACTCTCAGCTCTTGTCACCCACAAATCCACTTTCTATCTCTATGAATTTGCTATCTCTGAACATTTCATATAAGTGGCATCAATATGTGGTCTTCTGTGTCTGGCATCTTGCACTTAGTATAATGATTTCAGGTTCACCCATGTTGTGGAATGCATCAGTACCCCATTCATTTTTGTGGATATATCACATTTGGTTTATTAACTCATCACCTGATGGACCTTCAGGTTGCTTCTACTTTTTAGCTACTATGAACTGTGTTTCTATTTCATGTATAAATTTTCAGGTGACCATATGTTTCCATTTCTCTTAAGTGATCCTCTAGGAGTGAAATTGCTGAGTAACTTTATGTTTAATTTTTTGAGGAACCACCAAACTTTTCCAAAGCAGCTGCAACATGTTACAGCCTACTTCCAGTGTATGATGGTTCCAATTTCTCCATATCTCCATTTGTTATCATCCGGTTTTTTTTTATTTTATTACAGTCATCCTAGTGGGTGGATAATGGTAACTAACTGTGGTTTTGATATGTATTTCCTTCCCTGATGGCTAATGATCTTGAGAATTTTTTTCATGTTCTTATTTGGCCATAATATTTGAACTCCAAAAAAAAAAAAAAAAGTCATCTCACTGTCCTGAATCTTCTTCTTGAGAACATAGAAGCTCTGGCAGTTACCATCTCTTGGACAGAAGAGCCTGTCTGTCTGGTCCTGCCCAGGACAAAGGTTCAGATGACTGTCCACACTACTGAATAGAGTTCAAACACTTTCATAGCATCCAAAGCCCTTTACTATCAATGTCTTATATATTTTTACATCCTCAGTCCCTTTTTTTTCCTCTATGAACACTCCACTCCTGTAACAGAGCAGATTTATTTACTTACTGGGAACACATCACTCATATTTCCTCCTTTAAATCAGTGGCCAATGGGCATCTCAGTTCATAAACTCAAAAGTGTGAGAATCTTCTCATTTTCTATAAGCCAACAAATTCTATCCCTAACTACCATCCTGCAAGACTACTAGTAAATTCTGCCTCAGTCATTCTGAAGACTCTGCCCCAGAAAGGTGTCAAGGTTTCAGAAATTTACAAACTGTCAAAACATGAATGGGTGTGGAGATGGAAAATGATATATCCCACAATTCATTTATCCATTCATCAGTAGATTGGGTCATCATTTTGTTTTTTGAGGGTTTTTTTTAAACTTTTTTGGCTTTATGAATAAGCCACTATAAACATTCATGTACAAATTTTTGTGCACATGTGTTCTTTTTCAACTTTTAATTTTGTATTGGGGTATAGCTAATAAACAATGCTGTGACACTTTCAGGTGAACAGCAAAGGGACTCAGCCATACATATACGCATCCATTCCCCCCCAAACTCCCCTCTCATCCAGGTTGCCACATAACATCGAGCAGACCTGCGTTATACAGTAGGTCCTTGTTAGTTATCCATTTTAAATATAGCAGTGTGCACATGTCCATTCCAAATTCCCTAACTATCCATCTCCCTGTTCTCCTCTGGCAACCATTCAGGAATCTGTATCTTTTTCTGTTTTATAAGTTTGTTTGTATGATTTCTTTTAGATTTGTGTAGACGTGTTTTTATTTTTCTTGGTATATACTTAGGAGAGGAACCTTGGGATCATATATTAACCAGGAGGAAGAATTTTGGGTAGAGCCTGGTACATGTGTCTCAGATTATTCTCTGACTCCCCTATGTTAGATTCATGCTGAAACCCACAAAGAGGAATGTCAAATAAAAGGAAACAGAAAATCATGGTGTTGCAATCCCTCAAGCCGTGGTGGGCACAGGTGTCATGAGCTGTGGACTTGTTTCCCTAGTGAAAGTCACTGACTGGAAGTGACTGAAACACGAAGAAGTAGATGAAGACCTCCAGCACCGGAAGAAATGTGAGCAGAAGACACACAGTAATTGCTTATACAGTGTGTCAGGCCAGTGTACTCCAGAGAGGCAGCCGGGAAGTATGGAACCACAGGAGGCCAGCGGTGGGTGAGCAGGAAACAGAGATGCCAGGAGTGGCTCCAAGGACAGCCCAAATCTACCCGTGAGGCACACCGACCCACTCCATGGGGTTTCCCAAATATAGGGGAGGAATGTGAGTGGAGAGAAGTTCTCCTTAGACGAGAAGAGAGTCTATGTTCCATGAGTATCATTCTACAGCAGGATCCTGTATGTGTGGTGGAGGGGGTGTTCTTAGAGGAAGGGCAACTTCTAGGCCTTCTAGGAATAATTAAATATTATTCAGCTCTAGAAAGGAATGAAGTGCTGAAATGCACTATAACATGGATAAATCTTGAAGACATTATGATACATGAAAGCTACAAGACACAGAAGGTCATGTAGTATTTAAGACTGTACTTATGTGATGTGTCTAGAACAGGCAAAATCACAGAGACAGAAGATTCGAGTCTGCTGGGGCTGTTGGAGTTGGACAGATTGCAGGGTGATGGCTAAAGGGTACCCTCTTTTTTGAGCAGGTGACAGAAACTTCTTAAATTTCATGGTGGTGATGGTTATACAATTCTGTGAATATACCAAAAGCCCTTGAATTGTACCTTTAAATGGGTGAACTGTAAAATATTTGAATTATATCCCAGTAAAGCTGTTACCAAAAAAAAAAAAAAATCTACCTCCCCTTCTTCTTTAACCGATTGTCCTTAGCCCCTGTTTGACTCCTTGTCCTCTCTCCCCTTAGGATAAGCTCTCTCCCATAAAGCCCTTCCATCTTCTTTGCAAAAAAAAAAAAAAACCCCAAAAACAAAAAACACAACACTGGTCTTTCCAAATGTATCTATGCATTTCTAAATTTGCAACAGATATACCACTTAGGCTGACCTCTAGGATCCCAGTCACAAGTGTTTGTTGACAGAGATGCTCCTAGATACCAAGGTTTGAACTCTTGCCCTAGTTTGGGAAGAAATTAGCAGCTAAGAGCCTTGAATTCTGCATCTTCCTCCCCTCTGAAGTTGCTGATAAGTCAGAGTATTTTCTGAGGACCCCTTCCCCAAGCATCCCCAACCTCAACCCATTTCTCAGTCTGCATCTCACTCTGGACTGAAATGTGACCACAAATGTGTCCGTGCACATCTTACCACACTCTCCTGTGTGAAGACACCAAGAGCTGACACTGTAGTCATCTAGGCCCAATTCCTGATTGCAATACCACATATCTTTATGTTACATTCACAACAATGGACATGAATTCGTTGCTGATGGGGAAAGTTTAACATTATTATACAGCAAATATGTCTGTGCACCCAGTAGGGAGTCCATTCCAATCATGATGGAGAAGTTGAAAGATAGAGAAAGAATGTACAAGATGGTCCTGTGATCACTACTTTGAAAAAAAAAAAAAAACTGATCTTACCAGAGGAGCTGAAGGACATGGTAGTTGGAATTAACATAAATGCCAAGTACTCAAGCCAGAGAATGTGAGAGGTGCCAAGTTGGAATTTATCTCATGAGTGACTGGAACATTCTGTCAGCACTGGAACAAGAAAATTAGAAGGAAGCAAGATGGGGTGAACCAAAGCCTTTTGTAGAATCAGTTGGTAAGATATGGTCATGAAAGTCTGCACGACAGGCAGCAGCTCAGGCCGGAAGGTTGCCCCCCCTCCCGCCTCCTCAGCACCACGCTCCCCCTTCAGTGGCATCAAGTCAAAACTGCAGGAAACAGAAGGAGCCAAATGAGCTAGAGCTGCCCCCAGATCTGGGCTGAAGCAGCTGCCACGCTTTCTCCCAGGAAGAACCACCCTGTTTCAGAGAACCACTGTTCTGGAGTAAGACCAGAGTGTTGAATAATGAAATCCCTAAACAGAAAGGGAAATTCCCCTTTACCAGGAAAATTCCAAGCCAGAGGTCTAGAGAGCTATGAAGACTCATCCATCCTCTGATTTCAGATATACATGACAGGCACAAAGGAACCTGAAAACAGAGGCAGAGGACAGCGGCCTATAGGAACCTGAAGCTTAAAGCCATGTGTGTGGTCTGGAGCACATCTTCCTGAAGGTCAGGCCCAGGTCAGGGGTCAGAAGCAGGTGGGTGAGCTAAAGGCAGGACCTACTGGAAGAAAAAAAGGGCAGGGCTATTAAGCATTGTTCCAAAACTGTGCACGGGCTTCAGGAAGATCCCCCAGAGAAGGCAATGGCTATCCACACCAGTATTCTTGCCTGAAAAATTCCATGAACAGAGGAGCCTAGCGGGCTACAATCCATGGGGTCACAAGGAGTCGGACACGACTGAGCAACTGAGCATACACATACACACACATACGTATCCCCAAAACTGCGCATAGGTCTTCCCTGGCGGATTCAGGGAGCCAAGAGCTGCTCTGGAGATGCTAGAGCATCTGTTGCTCTCAATTCCCCACTATTCTTGCTGGAGGCAACTCGAACATCTGTGAGAAGTAAATCAGGCCTGTTTCCAATGTTGGTTTTTAGCCTGACACTTAGTGTATTAATAACACATTGCAATCGCCTCACCTGATGGCAGAGTCCCTGACCCTGAAGCTCTGGGTCCCAGGTTCTCAGAGCCGGGTTAAAGAGGTGACTTCACTTGCCTTCCACTTAACTTTATGTGACCTGTCCTCTGTAGCATCTCTCCAAGTCAGAATCTAATTTCAGCAGGGCAGATTCATCACTTAGTGCCCTGCCTGTGCCCTATTCATGGGGGAATTGTAAGAAGAGGACAGACGGCACCTGTGGGTTTCTGGAAGGAAATACATCAGATTTTTAGAGTTTACAGGGGCTTCAGACACATATTTATAAAAGTATTGGCAGTCTGATACTGGACCACAAAGACAAATAGAATAAGCTAGACTCAGGAAGAAACAACTAGGTAGTTGGATAAATGGCAGAGAAAACAGGGAAGAGGAGATTTGCAAAATGCAAGAGAGGACAGGGCCAGACAAGGGGAGGCACTGCTGTGAGATGCTAGTGTTAGGAAAACCTGGGGTGAGGCCCTGTCACTCCTTGGAGGTTTTATTTGCCTCCAGCTTGCATGGCAATCTAGGGCAGCCCAGCCAGCCACCTCCTATGGTGAACAAAGTAACACGGCTTCTGGCAGACAATGCCTGATCATATGTATGTGACCAGAACACTGAGCCCAGATCTACTGGGATGTGAGAGCTCAAACATCAGTAGGCAAGGCCACAAGAGTCTACACAAGCAGAGGAGGCTCTCAAGTGCGATAGACTGTCCAGAAGAGTAAAGTTTCTGTGGTCTCCTTAGTTCCTTTCTTCTCACACATAATGACCTTTACTGAAAATTCTTCTCAAAACTTTCATCTTCCAATATCTTCTTGAGTCCACTTTTCACTACTTCACTGAAACAGGAAGGAGAGAAACAGGGCACAGCCTTTATAGAGTGAATGGCTTTAGGACATGACAAAAAGATGATTAGCATTAACTAGATCCAAGACGGCAGAAGATTTGACTCCCAATGGAGCTTGAGCCTCATTATATGCTCGTTGTATTACTAATACATTACCAAGTGAACTTACCCATTCACCAGTGCCATGGCAATTCTGAGGCTGACCATAAAAGGCCAAAAAGTGGGTGGTGGCCCAATTCCTGGAAATCTCTACCCCTTCCCCCAAGATAACTGGATTAATCCTTCCACTCATTAGCCTATGAAATTACCCAGCCTATAGAAACTAACCACCCCATATTTCAAAGCTCTCATCTTCTGAGAAGGGCCACACTCTGTCTGTGGAGTGTGTTTCTCTCTAAATAAATCCACTTCTTATCTATCACTTTGTCTTTGAATTCTTTTGAGATGAAGCAAGAGCCTCAGATTAACCAAGAACACATCACAAAAAACAGCTGGAGAGCAATGGACAAAACTTTTTCCCTATAAAGTTCCTTTATTCCCCTTTGGGATCAATCACACCCCAGACCCCCATCCTCAGGCCACCACTGTTCTTGTTTTCTATCCCAATAGCTTTGCCTTTTCCAGAACGTAATTTAAGTAGAATGTTACGGTATTTAGTCTTCTGTCTCTGCCTTCATTCAATCAGCATAATGTTTTTGAGATTCACCCATGCTGTCTCATGACAAAGACTTTCTGAACAAACTTCCTTAGGCTCCTCTGAGTCCTCTTCACCACTAGGCCTTGACCTTGGCGTTGTGTCCTTCCCTGGAGAGTTCAATTTTAACAAGAATCTTGTTGACTCATCTCCCAACACTTGATACCCGATCAGGTTCTCCGTCTCCAACCCTGGTGCCCGAGTCTTCAGCAAGAATCCTGTTAGGTCAATTTAGCAAGAATGCCCCCTACCCTTGATGCACCTATTTCATAATTTTCCATCTGCTGATGCCCTCAGGATTCTACTCATTGGCTACAAATCCCTGGCTCATCTCTCTCCCCCTATTGCAACAGAATTGACTCATTACAATGAATAAAGGTTTTTTCCAAAGTGTCTAGTGAATAAGTTTTCGTTTACAGCAACTTCTACCATATTCTTTTCTAAAAGTGTGCTCCTTTTTCCAGAGGATGGTGAGTGGGCCTGCAGCTTCTAGACTCTGATCTGAATAGTCTAATGACCACCATGCTGCACACAGATCTTTCCATCTTCCTGGCAAAGTCGGCCTCTTTTGCCTGAGGTTCTGATGGTTTTGCTGATTAATGTGAATGGTACTAAATATCCTGAATGTTTCATTTGGAAGTTAAGTGGAGAAGCTCATTGTACATTATGTATCTGAAATTACTTTCATTGGAATGTGCTGGAATGGAATTATCAAGACTTTAATTAATTTGGTACAAAAGTTTATTGTGAGGAGCTTCTGGAATAATGCTGCTGTTCAGATAAGACAGTCCAACTGCTGCCATTCAAGCATTTGAAAGCCTGGATTTTATAATCAAGAGGACTCCCTTCAGCCCTTCTGTTACCAGGCACCTCACGAATGGACTCCATTGCAGACAAAAGTCAAGAGAACCGCCCAAGACAGCTCACTTGCTGCATTCATCAATTATAAATGAGACTGTTGTGCAGTTTAGTTGAATGTGAATGGTGGTGGGCTTCATCAGTCTACTAAGGGACTCAGAAATTTCAGGAAAGTAAATTAATAAATAAAATGAAAGAGATTCAGTCAGGTGAATGTTTCGCCCTTAAGGGGGAAAAAATACTTGGGGTCTGAAAATCCATTTTCTTTTCAAAAATGAAACTTTTTCACCTCTTAACAGGGAGGAAGTTAAAAACTCTGACAACCTTAATCCCACTTTTCTGAACTCTGCCAGCCCTTCCCACCAGCCCAGCCAAGCCATGGTGGTGGGGCATGGCATGTGGGACTACACAACTTTACGGTCTAATCCTCTGCAAAGATACTTTGTGATTTTCAAGATTTTCCTCAAAATGTTATTTATGCCATAAGAAGTTTTTCAAAACAACTGCAACCTATGTTTTTAAGGTAAAATATCCAAGGAGAATATTTTAGAACATGCTTTGCCTTTGTAAGGAACAGAAAACTTTTCCTCTACTCTCTTTACATTTGTTCATTGAGGGCCTGTGATTTAAACTGACATCAAAGAAATTAAATTGACACAAGGGAAGCCCTAAACTGGTACCAAACACATATGGATTTACTGATTTTAAATTTTAAATGCATAGGGACATCCCAGAAGGAAATGAATACCCAAATGAGTGATGAGATTTGGGTTTATAAACTGGTAGGGTTCAGGCATGCTACCCCAAAACATGGCACCTTGGCATGTTGAATATTTTAAGCTGAAGAAATTTGAGAAAAGGCATGTGTGGGAAGACTGTCTGACCTCCCTCTAGAGTAGGTCATAAAGCTGTGAGGAGTGGGGTGTCCTCCCCATACAGAGTAAAGGAGCAACCTTGTCTCTAAGACCCTGGAACCTGAATGAACAGGGCTTGCCATTTCCCCCAGTTTACTACACATAGCTCATACCCTTTGTGGGTGTATCACATTTCCCCACAACATTCCAATCTCTATCCAATCCAGAAATGCTCGAGTTTAACCATTTTCTTGGTCCCATTTCCTTATGAGGTGTCCCATGCCATGTAAAACTTGGGTTAAATAACTTTGGAAGTCCTCCCTCGTGGCTCAGTGGTAAAGAATCTGCCTGCCAGTGCAGGAGACACAGGTTCGATCCCTGGTACAAGAAGATCCCACATGCCAGGGAGCAACTAAGCCTGTGTGCTACAACTATTCAGCCCGTGTTCTAGAGCCTGGGAGGCACAACTACTGAGCCCACGGACAGCAGCTACTGCAGTGTCCGTGCTCTCTAGAGCCTGCGCTCTGCAGCAGAAGCCGCCACAGTGAGGAGCCTGCGTGCCACATCTAGAGAGTAGCCCCCACTCGCCACAGCTACAGACAAGCCCGCTCAGGACTGAAGACCCAGCACAGCCAGAAATAAAAATAAATTAATTAAAAATGATAACTCTGTAGGCTTTTCTCATAACAGATCTGTCTCTCGTTACAGGGGCTCTGGCTGAGAATTAAGGAGGGTAGAGGAAAAAGATATTTTCCTCCTCTACAAAGGCGTCTAGAAAGAGAATGGGGAGGGACAGAGGGGTACTTCTGGGAGAACAAATGACTTCTAAGAAGTGGTAAGGAGAAAGCACACTTATGGAAACACATATGGTTTACTCTTGCCTTTTTTTTTTTTTTTTAAGATCAATGGGTCCTTAGGAGAACAGTTGGGAGATTTGATAATTTTGTGACAAATATCTGTCCGATGTGGTGGCCACTTTTCACTGAGAAAAGATTAGAGCTGCTTCCTGGGGGAGGGATTTATGACAACTAAGTTCTTTTAGGAGGCTCTGCTTCTATGCAGATAAGGGATTTCAGGAACTCAAATGCCTTCAGCTCAGAAAAATTCTTTTGAGAAGTATTTTGGGGGTGGCACATTCCAATCCTTTTTACTTTAAAAAGATTTCTTTCCCTATTTTTACAGAATTAATATTTGCTCCATTTTGTATATCACTTCCAATTTCTTTTAACATCAAATTACTAAAAAACAAAAACAAAGTCTTCACGTGATCTTTGATTCTCATTCTCAGTGTTGAATTTGCTGGAAAGAGAGGACTTTGGGAGGCTAAATCTGTGAGGAACTTGGTATTATAAAATGTCTAGCTCAGAGGTTTTCCAAGGTTCTGGCTGAGACCACTGTCTCTAGTGAAGCTGATGTGGATGCCACTATGCAAAGCAGAGCAGATCCTCTGGCAACACTGGAGTTAGGAGGAAGGCTGGAGAGATGCGTTTGCACCAGAAAATCATTGGCAAACCAATAGTCTAGCCCCAGGGATTGGTGAGTTTTCTGTGAAGAGCAGCTAGGAACTATTCTAGGCTTTGTAAGCCAGGAGGATATTATATAAATATAAATTCATGATATTATATAGATACTTATAGAACATTTAAAATGTAACCATTTACAAATGTTGAAAACATTCTTAATTCATGGGTCATAACAAAAACAGGTGAGGCAAAGACAAACACTGTATTATTCCACTTAATATGAGCACCTAGAAGAGTTAAAACCACTCTTTTGTGAAAGTAGACAGAAAGTAGAGGGGTGGATGCCGGGGCTGGGGGAAGGGTGGTGGAACATTATTGTTTAGTAGGGGACAGAGTTTCACAGTTACAAGATTAAGACCATTCTGGAGATGGATGGTGGTGATGGTTGTACAACAGTGTAAATGCACTTAATGCCACTGAACTGTGCACTTATAAATGGTTCATATACACACTTGTGTGTGTGTGTGTGTGTGTGTG
>SJYX01019226.1:25859-75323 GCA_006410675.1 Oreotragus oreotragus | reverse complement strand
TCCCTGGGATTCTCCAGGCAAGAACCCTGGAGTGGGTTGCCATTTCCTTCTCCAATGCATGAAAGTGCAAAGTGAAAGTGAAGTCGCTCAGTCGTGTCCCACTCTTCGCGACCCCATGGACTGCAGCCTACCAGGCTCCTCCGCCCATGGGATTTTCCAGGCAAGAGTACTGGAGTGGGGTGCCATTGCCTCCTCCTCTGAAGCCCCTCTCATAAAGCTGTTGTTACCAGAAGTGTCCACAAGGCGGCAGCACTTCCTCATGCCCACCCCTCTGATAACTCAGGCACACAGAGCCCTAGAGACAGTTCTGTGCCTGGGTTTAAATGAGAGGGGAAGAGAGTCAGAACAGCACCCAAGGACTCGCGTCCAGTGTTTTTGCTCCTTAATTTTCATCCCCGGAAAAAGCCCAGACCCTGCCAAGTCCCTATACTGGGCATGCAGTATTCTGTTCCTCGTGCATCTCTTAAGGAAGGAGGCTGGAGGTGGGAACCCTACCACCTGGATGCGTGGAGATTAGGTGACTTTTGAAACCTACTTTTGCTGCACTAGGCTCCTTTACCTGCAGAAGATTCCTTTCCTGGTCTGGAGACTGTGGTTTTGTCCAGAGGGGACCAGGCACTAGGGGTCCACAGAGGTGGTGATTGCAGGTGCATTCTCTACTAGCTTCCTCCGCCCAGGATACTCTTACTGGGAAAGCAGGATCCTCAGGGGCCGTGGAGGTGACACCATTGCACCTCGCCAAAACCTCAGTGGAATACAGCAGGCAGTCTAACTTTTTTTCTCTCTCTGTTTTATTTTCTTCTTTCCTTCTTTTTCTCTTTGTTTTAAAATTTCTTACCTTATATTGGAGTATAGTTCATTTACAATATTGTGTTTGCCTTATTTGTACAGCAAACTGTGGCACTTTCACAGAGGCATATATATGTTTAAAGTTAATATATGTATTTTTGGCTGTGCTGGATCTTCACTGCCGCTCAAGGGCTTTCTCTAGTTGTAGTGAGCGGAGTCCATCCTCTAGTAGCAGTGCACAGGTTTCTCATGAGTCTGGAGCATGTGGGTTCAGTAGTTATGGCGTAGAGGCTTAGTTGCCTCGTGGCACGTGGAATCTTCCCAGACCAGGGATGGAACCTGAATCCCCTGCATTGGCAGGCAGATTCTTATCCATTGGACCAGCAGGAAAGTCCTCTCTCTTTTTGGATTCTTTTCCTGTATAAGTTATTGTCACGTGTGTTGTAGAATTCCCTGTGCTGTAATACATCCCTGGAGAAGGCGATGGCACCACACTNTTCCCAGACCAGGGATGGAACCTGAATCCCCTGCATTGGCAGGCAGATTCTTATCCATTGGACCAGCAGGAAAGTCCTCTCTCTTTTTGGATTCTTTTCCTGTATAAGTTATTGTCACGTGTGTTGTAGAATTCCCTGTGCTGTAATACATCCCTGGAGAAGGCGATGGCACCACACTCCAGTACTCTTGCCTGGAAAATCCCATGGGCGGAGGAGCCTGGTGGGCTGCAGTCCATGGGGTCGCGAAGAGTCAGACACGACTGGGCGACTTCACTTTCACTTTTCACTTTCCTGAATTGGAGAAGGAAATGGCAACCCACTCCAGTGTTCTTGCCTGGGGGATCCCAGGGGCGGGGGAGCCTGGTGGACTGCTGTCTCTGGGGTCACACAGAGTCAGACACGACTGAAGTGACTTAGCAGCAGCAGCAGCAAAATGTATGTATGTATTTATGTGTACCTGTTAATGTGAAACTCCTAATGAATTCCTCCTCCCTAATCTTTCCAACATGGTAAGCATAAGCTTTTTTTCTTAGCCTAGGACGCTGTTTCTGCTTTGTAAAGTAATTCAACTTGTATCAGGTTTGCGATTCCACCTATAAGGGACCACATATGATATTTCCCTTTCTCTGACTTACTTCACGTGGTTTAACGATATCTAGGTCCGTGCTTGTGGCTGTAATTGGTATTATTCCATTCTTTTATGACTTAGCACTATTATATGATGCATACCTACCACCTCTTCTTTGGATAAAGAAGATAAGTGGATCAGTGTTCATCTGCCGATGGGCCTTTTCCTCACTTCTGTGTCCTCACTGGTGATCACAGTGCTTCAGTGAACTTTGGGGCACACTTGTCCTTTTGAATGAAGGTTTTATCTGGGTATAGGCCTGGGAGTGGGATTGCTGGATCCTATGGTGGCTCCATTCCTTGTTCCTGCTCCATTCCTGGCTAGGACTTTCCTAGTCAGTCAGTTCAGTCACTTAGTCATGTCTGACTCTTTGCAATACCATGGACTGCAGCATGCCAGGCTTCCCTGTCCGTCACCAACTCCTGGAGTTTGCTCACACTCACGTCCATTGAGTCAGTGATGCCATCCAACCATCTCATCCTCTGTCGTTCCCTTCTCCTCCCACCTTTGATCTTTCTCAGCATCAGGGTTTTTTTCCAATGAGTCAGGTCTTCGCATCAGGTGGCCAAAGGATTGGAGTTTCAGGTTTAGCACCAGTCCTTCCAGTGAATATCCAGGACTGATTTCCTTTACGATTGACTGGTTTGATTTCCTTGCAGTCCAAGGGACTCTCAAGAGTCTTCTCCAATAACACAGTTCAAAAGCATCAGTTCTTCGGTGCTCAGCTTTCTTTTTAGTCCAACTCTCACATCCATACATGACTACTGGAAAAACCATAGCTTTGACTAGACGGACCTTTGTTGGCAAAGTAATGTCTCTGCTTTTTTTTCCCCAATTGTCTTTTATTTTATTTTTGCTTTTTAATATGCTGTCTAGGTTGGTCATAGCTTTTCTTCCAAGGGGCAAAGGTCTTTTAATTTCATGGCTGCAGTCACCATCTGGAGTGATTTTGGATTTTCCTAGTTCCTGTCAGCAATTTACTTTCCTACCCATGGCAGAGGAGGGAGAGTTTCCTTTTCTCCAGTCCCTTCTCGTATTGCTTGTAGACCCTTTGCTGATGGCCATTCTAAGTGGTGTGAGCTGTACCTCGTTGCGGTTAAGACTTGCCTGTACTTAATAATGAACGCTGTGGAGCTTGTTTTACTGTGGTTTTCTGTTAAAGAGTGTGACAAGACTTTTTATCTTAAAATTCGAGTTTGGAAAATTTACTCTAGGTTTATGTTTTGTTTCCTTACCGCAGGACATTTCTGAAGACTTGTGTTATTTACAGCGCCCAAAGCTCTATGTATTTGAAGTGCCCTTCAACGCTTCTTGTGAAGTTGTTGTTACCAGACACGGCCGCAAGGCGGCAGCACTTCCTCACGCCCACCTCTCTATTATAAACTCAGGCAAGCAGAGCCCTTCAGTGGTATTCCTGGGTTGTAAATGAGGGCGGAATGTGCCAGAACAGCACCCAAGGTCTTTTGTTCCAGTATCTCACCCCTCACTTTTCACCTCCAGGAAAACCGCAGACCTTGACAAGCCGCTGTACTGAGCATGCGGTACTCCCTTCCGGGTATGTCTCTAAGGAAGGGGGCTGGAGGTGGGAACCCCATCCCCTGGGGGCTTGGAGATCAGCTGACTTTTGAAAACTCTTCCATCCAAAGGGCCAGCATCCTTTAGCTACTCTAGGCTCCTTTACCTGCAGAAGCCCCCTTCCACCGTCTTGGATTGTGTATTGTCCACAGGGGACCAGGCACTAGAGGTCCACGGAGGTGCTGGTTGCTGGCACATTCTCTGCAGCTTCCTCTGCCCAGGATACTCCGCTGGGAAATACAGGATCCTTAGGGTTAATGGCGGAGAAGGCGATGGCACCCCTCTCCAGTACTCTTGCCTGGAAAATCCCATGCAGTCCATGGGGTCGCGAAGAGTCGGACACGACTGAGCGACTTCACTTTCACTTTTCACTTTCATGCACTGGAGAAGGAAATGGCAACCCACTCCAGGGTTCTTGCCTGGAGAATCCCAGGGACGGGGGAGCCTGGTGGGCTACCGTCTATGGGGTCACACAGAGTCAGACACGACTGAAGTGACTTAGCAGCTTAGCAGCAGCAGGGTTAATGCAGATAACACCATTGCAGCTCACCAAGGCCTCAGGGGAATACGTTAGGCTTTTTTTTTTTTTTCCCCTTTCTATTTAGTTTCTTTTTTTTCTTTTTACATTTTCTCCTTGCTTTATATTGGATTATAGTTGATTTACAATGCTGTGTTTATGTTAGCTGTAAAATAGACTGGTTCAGTTATTCATATATCTGTTATTTTTTGGATTTTTTTTTCCCCCATATAGGTTATTGTCAAGTGTTGCATAGGATTTTCTGTGCTGTTCTTTAGATCCTATTTGATTGTCTGTTTCAAAGTTGTATGTATGTGTGTGTGTATATGTATATTTTATGTTAACCTCCTAACTTTTTCCTCCGCCGCCACCTTTGTACTGTGGTTACCACAAGTTTGTTTTCTAAGCCTGGGAGTCTGTTTCTGGTTTGTAAAATTGTTCAATTTGTAGCAGTTTTTCCATTCTACCTGTAAGTGAGCAAATATACTTTCCTTTCTCTGACTTACTTCACTTGGTATGACGTCTAGGTCCTCGCTTGTTGCTGCAAATGGCATTGTTTCATTTTTTGTATGACTGAGTAATAAAGACTCTGATGCTGGGAGGGATTGGGGGCAGGAGGAGAAGGGGACGACAGACGATTAGATGGCTGGGTGGCATCACTGACTCGATGGACGTGAGTCTCAGTGAACTCCGGGAGTTGGTGATGGGCAGGGAGGCCTGGCGTGCTGCGATTCATGGGGTCGCAAAGAGTCGGACACGACTGAGCGACTGAACTCGACTGAACTGAAGCGGCTCTTGTAAAGTTGTTGTTACCAGGAATGTCCACACGGCGGCAGCACTTCCTCACGCCCATCCCTCTGATAACAGCCAAGCAGAGCCCTAGAGACAGTCCTGTGCCTGGGTTGGAAAAGAGTGGCATGTGCCTGAACAGCACCCAGAGACTTGTGTTCCAGCGTTTTTACCCCTTACTTTTCATCCCGGGGAAAACCCCAGACCCTCCCAAGCCGCTGTCATAGGAGTGCAGTGCTCTGTTAGAGGTCCGTCTCTAAGGAAGGAGGCTGGAGGCGGGAACCTCAGCACCTGGAGGCGTGGTGATCAGGGGACTTTTGAAACATCTACCCAGAAGGCCAGCATCCTTTAGCTGCTCTAGACTCCTTTACCTGCAGAAACTCTCTTACGCTGTTTCAAGATGTTGGTTTTCTCCAGAGGGGACCAGGCCCTGGAGCTCCATGGAGGTGCCGAGTGCTGGTGCATTCTCTGCAGCTCCCTCTGCTCAGGATACTCCTTCCTGGAAACCCAGGACCTTCAGGGTTATGGAGGTGACACCACTGCAGGTCAGTAAAGCCTCAGTGAGATACAGTAGATAGGCCTTCCCCCCACCCCCGCCCCTCTTCTTGTAAGAACAAGTTAAATATCATACTTTACATGCAGTTGTAGAGTGAGTGGGTGTTAGTAGTAACTCAGTTGTGTCTGACTCTTTGCGACCCCATGGACTGGAAGCCTGCCATGGGATTCTCCAGACAGGAATCCTGGAGTGGGTACTCCTTTCCTTCTCCAGGGCATCTTCCAACCCAGGGAGGATTCTTTACTGTCCAAGCCACCAAGGAAGCCTGAAGTTTAGTGTTTCTTAATCACCTATAACATCAGCAAAGTTATATAAAAAAGTGGTAAGTGTTTGACTTCTTTCAGTTACTTTTTAAATATGAAGTAAAATGTACCAATAATGGTGCATTTAAAGAAGCCCTTTATTATGCGTGCTTTTGCAGGTGTGTGTGCTAAGTCACTTCAGCTGTGTCTCTTTGTGACCCTATAGACTGTAGCCCGCCAGCCTCCATTGTCCATGGGGTTCTCCAGGCAAGAATACTGGAGTGGGTTGCTATGTGCTCCTCCAGGGGATCTTCCCCACCCAGGCATCAAACCCGCGCATCTCATCTCCTGTACTGACAGGTGTGTTCTTTACCACTAGCACCATCTAGGAAGTATAAGTGCCTTTGGGTTGTGCTTAGTATTTGCACTTTTTCCAATGCCCTCTCACCCCTCTTCGCCCATCAGTACCTAGCTATCCCTTATGGAAGTAAGCATGTAACAGTAAATTTTAACAGTGTAATCAAATTGGTGAACAGTAATTCATAACCAGTGAAAGTATAAACAAGACCTTACAGATTTTATCAAGTAGGTTTTACTTTTAAATCTTAATCTCTAAATCCCTTTCAGGGGTTTAAAGATTGCTATGTTTCAGTAATTATTTCACACATAGGGCTTATTTGCCTCTTATTCCACATACAACAGTAACTGACTTAACGTAAACTGGTGTCATGGCTTGTTAAAATGATCTGTGTAGATCCAGTCATTAAGGCTCTGGGCTTTCACTGCAGGGTTGTGGGTTTAATCCCTGGTCAGTGAATTAAGGTCCCATAGAACCTGTGGCCCAGAAAAAAAAATTGTCTACGAAGATTACAACCGCTCTAAGGATGGGGTCAAATTATCTTCAATTTGCCAGCAGTGTGTACTTGAGTAGAGTGCATTAGGGGAGGGGAGGGGGTAAAGGACATGATGCAAGATGAGGTAGGAAAGGGTTGTATGGGTACAGATCATGCAGGTGGGCCATGATGAGGACCTTGGCGCTTATTCTAACTGTGACAGTAAGCCACCAGAGCATGCTGAGCAGGCGACTGGCATGCTCTGATTTACATTTTAAAATACGATTAGTTCGTTGCTGTGTGAATCAGTATGAGAGAAGTATGGAGCAGGGCATATACCAAAGAGAATAGTGGGAAACACTGGCGCACACATTCAGTGAAAGACACCAAAATGTTCGTAGGAACTTTATTCATAACAACTACAAACTGCAAACAACCGAAATCACCACCAACAGTAGAACGGATTCATAAATTGTGGTCTAAGTCACACGACAGAGCACTACAGAGAAGTATTCATAAACGAATCACAACATGGATAACTCACAGATACAATGCTGAACAAGAGTACACAGAACTATTTACATGAAGCTTCAAAACAAAGTTAATCTCTGGTGATAATGGTCAGAAGAGTGGTTATCTGTGGCAGGCTGGGGGTGTGCATAGGCGGGCAGTGACCAGGGTGCTGGAAGCGTTGATGGGTTCCAGGGTGTACATAAAAGTCCGCAAGGCGTGCACGAAGTCTTTGCATTTTACTAACCGTTAAATTTTACAATTAAAAAGAAAAAAATACTTGCAAAGAAATTTGTAGAGAAATACATATATGTGTTGGTAGTATCATCTTCCAACTAGTTCTGCTTTTCTTCCAAGGCAGGCGGAAGGATCACACTCCTCGGACTTGGTGTGGCCATGGGGTCTGTCCTGGCCAGTGAGAGTGCTTAAAGGGTCTCTAAGTGACTTGTCCTACTTCTTCATTTCCCTAAATGAGCAGCCACACCCTAGGTGATAGCCATTCGCTCAGCTCGAGCCCCAGAATGAGGACCATTGAGAGCATGGATCAGCGAACACTCTCGCTGAAGGCTCACATAGTGAACACTTTACATTTTGTGGGCTGGACACTTTCTTCTGTAACTCCACAGCTCTGCCGGGGTAGAGGAAAAGCAGTCATAGATAAGGCAGAAACAAACGGGTAAGGCTGTCGCCCAAAGAAACTTTATTTAGACAAACAGGCCGCAGGACACACCTTGCCCATGGCCTTCAACCCCTGACTTAAGAGCACCGGCCCCCGCCAGACCACCAGAGAACAGCTGGGAATTGTGGTTGTTACCGCATGGCCACCTAGCCCACTGATACAGAAATAGGTTGTTTTCAAAAAATCTAGAGTACTGAACACTGACTTAGTTGGCAGGCATTCTGGAAGTTGCTGCTGGAGAACGGAAGCAGGAATTTCTGCAGGGTAATGCCTGTTATGGAATGGAAGAATTCCCTGGAGAGAATCTGGAAGGCAGAGAATCTCTCTTTAAGACAAGGAAACAAAATATTTTATGGGAGCTGTTGGTCCCATTTGACAAAACAGACTGGAAAGAGATCAACTCAGAAAAGAGTTCATCAGTTTGCAAGCAGAAATACAAGGGGATAAAGAGAGTTCACAAACTCAAGTACTTATTGGGTAGGAAGAGGCTACGTCTCAATTAGAGAGAGAGATAAAAATGAGAAATCCTTTATGCCAAAGGTTGAGTAAAACCCAGTTTTGCAGCAAGGATCAAATCACTGGATGACAATCACACTTACTGTTAAAATATCTGAATTAGTTAATGGGCCTCAGGCTAAAAGTCCAGTTAAGAGGGTAACACCAGTTCATCCCTTAAACTGGAAAAAATGGCTCACGGATAAAAAGAGATGAAGAGTATGGCTCTTTCACAACACCTGGAAGCCCAGGTGACCTAGAAAAGAAGTTCAGAGAGGCATGAGATCAAGAAAGCGAAGGAACAGAGCAAATCTAAGCAGCATACAGTGAGCACACAGCACTTCCGGGTTACCTTCCTTGGGGAGGTGATGAGTGATGAGGACATTCTGCAAAGAGGAAAGCATGTGAACTGAGTATCTAGTGATCAGAAGGGCTGACTGGGTCCTTCTAGTATTTTGTGAAATTTACTTACTTTAAAATCCCAGAAGAGCCAGAAACCATCTGTAAAGGAAAAGAGCAGGTGATTTTCTCCCAGAGTTGATGCTTACAGAAGGAAAACAGATATTAACTCTTAAGCAGGTATTATCTTTTTCTGGTACCGAATGCAACTGAAGTATTGTTTTAGTCCACTACAAAGTTGTCCAATCTTTCTCATCCAGGTTCCTTTGTAAGCCTGCCTTTAGAAATTAGAAAGAAAGAAAAAATGAAGACTTCTATTATCAAGGAGGTAAAGACAGTATTACATGGTGGATTATATGAGTATACTGCATTTTACTACTTCATGTTTACAAGGGCCAATTACAGTGTTTCCTCAACAACATTCACACAGTAAATATTTGAGCCACATGCCAAGCACTGAACTCAATTCTAGGAATATAATTCCCTAGTCACAAAGAACTTAGTTTCATTTCTTAATTGGCAATTGGTGGATAATTTACCAGCAAGCAGGTCATGGCAGAACTAGAGAAGGTCAAAGACTACGAAAGGGCTGCAAAGAGTAGAACAAATATTTACTCATCCAAATACTTACTGAAAAGCTAGGCATTGTGCTAAGCATTAGATGGAACAGTGAGCAGGCATATACATGGTCCCCAGGCTTGCAAAGCTCACAGTGTAGCAAGGATCAACAAGAAGGATCAATGAAGTGTGCTAAGTATGTGGCTGGGGAGAAACAGGGTATTTAGCGATGCATAGTAGGGGCACTTAAGTCTAGAGGGAATGGATGAAGGCTTCCTGGAGGAAGTGGCATATAAACTTCACCTTTTCCAAAGAGCAGTGGGTGAAGCAGAGGAATGATGTGACCAGACTTCTGGAGCAATCTGGCTGCAGCGTGACAAGGGATCACAACCAGACAAGGAGAGACTGAGGGGCCACTGCTGTAATTTAGGTAGGCTGATGGCCTGAACCAGGAGTACACTGGAGAACTGAGGAATGTTTAGGCAACAGACTTCACAGAAAGGCGGGCGTGAGTGGATGTGATGGATGAGGAGGGAAAGGTCACGGAGACCCGAGTCTGGGGCTCGGGCTGTGCCAACTGGATGGTTGGCAGTGGTGGTGCCGTTTACAGACAGAGGGACCAGGAGAGGAGGGGTAGGTTTGGGGGACAAGGTCAAGGACATGTGTGATGCCTATGAGACAGCAAAGTGGACTTGAGTTAGCAATCAGATACGGGAACCAGGGAAGGTCAAGAAAGGAGACATTAAGTTGGAGTCATTTGCACACAGTTGGTAACTGAAGGGATGAAAGAAAAAAAAGATCAGCTGAGATGATGTAAACAAGATAGCTTAAAATCCCAAGGACACAGATGTTTAAGGAAAGAGGTGCCTGCAAAGATGGAGAACGCATACTTGGAGATGGTCTCTCTCCAAAGCCAAACTAAGCAAGCATTTCCAGAAGGGCAGTCAGTGGTGGGACGAGGGTAGGCATATTGACAAGGACTTGGGAAACTTGGTAGAGTGATCAGAGCACAATACAGGACAGCGGGAATACAAATATTTGAAGAAAAATAGTAGGAATAGGAGATACTGGGACACAAAAGAGTTTTAAAAAATAGTACTTACTCTAACTATATTCACTGATATGACAGGACCAGTAACAGCTATTTTATAAAACATAACTTGTAAAGACTGCCGTGCAGTTACAGAATTATTTAGTACAGAAAACAGTAAAATACACAATTTTTTCTTTTTACAAACAAGGCTAACTTACATAGTAAATTCTCTATTGTTCAGGGTTAATTTAAAATTCTGGGCTTATATCTCCCCCACAGTCAGTGACTACAGAACTAATTTTATGATCACCCTAAGCAAAACATATAATGGAACTTCACAAAATGTACAAAACTTCAGTATTTGAGGAACTGGAGTTAGAAAGCAGAAGCAGCTTCCAGGTCTTCTAATTATCCTTTCCATGAGGCGCCTGCCAAGTGAATACTCCAAACTGCTGGAAAATTACTGGCAGATGTTTTTGTTCTTTTTTTTGGTTTTTTAATCTGTTTCTCCAGATGTTTAAGCTTACTCCCTGTTAACCCAAATCTTAACCTGACCATTCTCGCTAACTATCTTAGTAATATAGAACACTTTCTTTTCTGCCCTAATATGTGTAATAAAACATATGTGTAATTATGTATAATAGAACAGAGCCCTTTAATCTGGCTCAGTGCCGACTACTGATTTATAAATGCTGCTGTGAGCTACCAGAACCTATCAGGGCCTTGACTGTATCTTACCAGCCAAGTCTGGAATGCTGGAATTCGTTTCCGCCATCAAATGTTATCAATTAGCCTAACTTAGCTAATTAGAATTAGCCCTTCTAATTCTGCTTCTACGGGTAATTTGCCTTCTCCCTCAAAATCAGATGATGTACTCGGGCGGGGGGCGGTCTGCTGGAACTTTGGGAGGAGTAAGTTTCTACTGTGCTGTGCTATCCTATGCCCCCATGGGGAGAGTGTCATTCATGCTTCCATGCCAGCAGAACTTCCTCCTAATGAATGTCACAATTAAAACCAGTCTCCTTTTTCCCCTACATTCTAAAGGAGGAGATACTGTCTGATTGAGAACCACTGGCAAGATTTTGGTTCTATTTTGATTGCTCAGGGTTCAGTTCCTTCTAAATTCTTGTTTATTCTGGTTCCTTGAATCTGCTGAATTTAGTGACCATAGAGATATGCAGTCCAAGAGTTAAGACAGGACTTGAGCACACGTTTTCAAATTGTACTTGAGCAGATCTCTAAGTTGGGTCCTGTCCTTAAATCATTTCACATATTTGGCTTTACTGTAAGATTTTTTAATGGTTAACATAAATTTAAAATTTACTGTTTTAGTCCAAAGCAGGTGTCTCACTAAAAAGTATGGAACTGCTACAATCAGTAAATAAAGTTGCTTCTGGAGAGTTAAAATATTTCCCCTTGTGCAGTCTTAAATACACAATGTGTGAGACAATGGCAGGTTGATAATAAATCCATTTAAAGTCACAAACAACATTTGATACATCACGTTAAAATAAAGGATTGCCTTTTAGCAGGATTTCTTTATAAAGCTGTAGCACCCAGGCCGATGGGACAAATAAGCTAAAATAGCTCACACCTCTTGATCCTGTGATGCAAACATCTTCTCTTTCTCATCCTTTTTGACAGGGCTAAACTGTCTAGAGTACAAAAAAGAATAACTAGTGGGCAGCCCCTGAGAGTCTATACTTACCATAGTCTTCTACAGGCAAGCTCATAAAAACGGCACCCAACTGTGAAGCATTCAGAGGAAACTGCCAAAAATTGGTTAGTCTGATCTCCAAACTGTAAAAGCCTCTTAAACTAGCAATTTAAAACAATTCTTGCTCCTCTGACTAAAACTTTACTCAAATTGAATAAAATTTCCTATCATTATCGCTACCATGGGGCAGGGGAAGGTGAGAGAGGAAATATGTCTAAAATAAGTAAATATATTTACTTTAGACTCAGAAACATGTCTAAAAAAAATAGTCTCCAACATTTTGATAATTAGACAAAACACCTCTACTGTATGTACGTTCGTCCTTTGCAGAAGCTTTTGCAGTTGCTGTGTGAATTTCTGCAAATTGGCTCAAACAGATATTTAAGTAGCTGATACTTTGACGATACGCATCAGAATTTTAACACTTTTTTGGTTAAAATAAGAGCAAAAGTTTCTTCAAGACACCTTAAAAACAGACTTCTGATTCAACTCACATTTTAGTTCTAAACTTTTTAAAAAACAATTATATCATAAAAGCAAAAGATAATGACTTTGCCATGAAATTCAGTTTTAGAAAAAAAGGTGTCTGCAGGTGTCAGTCCCACACTGCCCCTTGAGATGGAAAAAAAAAAATGTCTAAAGCGTGTCAATTGTGATCAATTTTGATGAAGAACATGGTGCCTTCCCACAATCCAAATTAGCACACTTGAAAATCAAACGTTTGCTTTTAGAATTGGATTCTTGTTGAGTATTTCAATGTTGTACTACAAGAGTTTATGGATTGGATTCATTTCTTCCTCTCACAAGATCATCCCAGCGCGGCTCTATTTCAGTGGTGGCAATCCGAAACAGGGCGTGGAGGTGTTCGTCTGTCAAAGGCTGGCTCAAAGTGTGTTGGTTTCGAGTCAAGTATGAAAAAGCCTTTTCACAGATTTTGCTGCTATCAAACAAGGATGCCACCTTACAGGCAACCCCTTTGATAATCGGGTAAGATTCCGCAGACAGTCCAGCATAGAACTGCCCTAAATCTTTGGTTCTGTATTCCTCCCAAAGGTTAGCACTTGCCTGAAGTTTTGTGAGTTCCACCCTTACTGAAATAGGTGCATATTCAGGTTTAAAGCTAAATGGATTAGCAAAAAGCTCTAAGTCCTTCTTAATGAACTTGAGGTCCTTGAAATGTCGCTCAAACTCTTTCTGTAGGCGACAGATCACCCCTCGATACCTCTCAAGATCGAGTATTTTTTCGTCTTCTTGAAGATTCTCTTTAAGCTCATCAACCACTTGGCTCAAGGCAGCAAAATGGGTCAGATTTTTTTCTTCGACTTGTCTCTGAAGTAAATTCAGCTTCACCTCAAAGGCACAGATATGGTCAAAGGCGGCGGCAGCGAAGACTTTGCTCACTCTCAATAGTTCGCTGATTTCTCGAAGGTGGTCCATAATATCCACCAGGAAGCCAAAGTCACAGAGCCACTCCTTGTCTGTGAAATGGACCGTCGTGGCTCCTATCGAGACCAAGAATGTTTCTATCTCTTTTCTTAAGGAAAATATTAGTTTCAAAGTCTTCCCTTTCCTAAGCCAGTTGTTTAGACAGCGTCCGTTAACCCTTTCACCGTGCTCGGATTCAGATTCAGTCAGTAAAGCCTGAAATTCCGGCCGCCTCACGCCTCTGGTCTTAATCAAAACTATCCATTCAGATACGGCATTTATGATCTGATTAACATCCACATCGTAGGAACTCAACAGTTCCAAGTGAAGAAATCCCGAATAGTGGATCACATTCCAACAGTTGGGGCTTACAGCCTTTTCTCTCATGTATGACACCAGTCCTGAGTTCTCACCAATCATCCTTAGAGTGTGGGTCGTGGTCAGTCCAACCATGCGCTGCAGGCTAAGCCCGGCCGTCTGCAGGGCCTCAAGGATTGCCGCCATGAGGGCGCCAACACTGAAGTGATGAGTCAAGTTGATTATGGTCAGAAGCTCTTCGTGCACTTTCAAATCGTGGCCGACGCCGCGGACAAAGACCAGTAGGTAGTTCTCATAGGCCACAAAAGCCTGGTCGTCCAAGGCAAGGGAATAGGCTTTAAAGTCCTTGGCTCGGTTAAAAAGTTGACTGCGTAGATTCTGGTGAATGTCCAGGACCCTCTGCCGCGTGGTCTCTGGAGATAAATCGATGCCATCCATAACGCCTACGTGATCGGGCAGCACTTCTCTCAGCATCACCGCCATGCACCGGTGCACAAAGTCCCCCTCGCCCCAGCCGCAACCCTTCAAGGCCAAGAGGCGGGCGAGTCCCAGGCCTGCACGAGCTATTCTCTGCTCCGGAGTGAGCGGGGCGGCCTCCGGCAAGTCGCCCCGACGCAGACGCTCCACCAGCGCCGCGCGCTCGTCCTCCGCTACGTACCGCTCGTAGTACCCGTGCTCGGCCTCGTAGTGCTGCTTGACGTCGGGTTCGCCCGTAGCTGCGACCAGGCGGCGACAGACCAGGCAAAGGGCGCCCTCGCCCTCCGGAGGCTCCACCACCAGGTACCGCTGGGTCCACTCGGCCCGGAACGCCCGAGACTCGTCGATTTCCATTTTGCTCCTCTTGGGCGTCATCCACATTTCACGGAGGCCACAGGAGATGGGCCGACCTCTGGGAGGCCGCAAGCAAAGGGGAGGGAGGAGCAGAAAAGGGGCCCCAAGCGCCTCCTCTGCTCTGCGCCAGATCACCCCAGCGGCGGACACCAACCTGGGGCACCCGCGCGTCCTTTCCTATTGGCTGGAGATTTCGTATTCCCTAGCCCCAGTCAGGAGCCAATAGAAAGAGCAGGCAGCGATTGCAAGCGCGCAGGCGCACATCCTTCTAGCTGCCAGGCTAACGGAAGCCGTGTTAGGGCGGGACTAAGAAACCGGAATCACGGACTTCACGGGCATGAGAGCTGCCCAATCAGTAGCTTCCTCGTCCGGCAGTGACGCTACCGCCCGAGGGTTAGGCTGGGTTTCGTCAACAGGATTGAGGGAAGGACGTGGGCAAGAAACTGTACGGAGATTGGCTGGAGGTACTTCCAGTGAGCTCACGCCGGGACTCGGGATCGTCTGGCGCCAAAATGTCGCTTGTAGCGGGGGTTATCCGGCGGCTGGACGAGACAGTGGTGAACCGCATCGCGGCAGGGGAAGTTATCCAGCGGCCGGCTAATGCCATCAAGGAAATGATTGAGAACTGGTACGAAGGGACTCAAGGCTTTCTCGGAGGCCACTACGTAACGGACCGCTGCTATGGATGGCGCGGACACGCCTCCCTGCCCTGAACCCAAGAATGTGTGGTCGCGGCGGCGGACGGCGGAGGCCCAGGCTGCTGTCTGCTCCCCTCACGTGTCCTCGAGCGTTCTCGCGAGACTTTAGGGTTGTTGGGGGAGCAAGGACAGTAAACCAGTATTGTTTTAATGATACTATTAACTAAGAAACACTTTAAAAACTATATATGCAGAAGGTGCAAATTTTTGAATGTCTAAAAGTTTTATAACTTAAATTCCTTTCTTCTTTCCATCGGTACCATGGGTTATCAGTTTCTTGCTTAGTCCAGAAGTCATCCATCTACATTCAGCAGTACAATTCACTTTGAGTTATATTCAAAATTAATTTCTGGGATTGTAGGAGAGAACAGTGAATTTAGGGTTTAATTTGTGATTTTCCTATTATTGCCAGGTTAGTCCCCATTTAGGATTTTTTAAAATTAATTTTAATTGGAGGCTAATTACTTTACAGTATTGTAGTGGTTTTGCCATACATTGACATGAATCAGCCATGGGTGTACATGTGTTCCCATCCTGAACCCCCCTCCCAACTCCCTCCCCATCCCATCCCTCTGGGTCATCCCAGTGCACCAGCCCTGAGCACCCTGTCTCATGCATCAAACCTGGCCTGTTGATCTGTTTCACATACGATAATATACATGTTTCAATGCTATTCTTTCAAATCACCCACTTAGGATTTTCTTACCCAAAGATCCCTTATCTCTTGGGAGTATTCCGGGAATTCTGAAGTTTAGAACTGTCACACAACCATTGTGGAGGGAAGAGGTTAAAAACGTGGAAAGAAGGTTAGGTGTAAACTGTAAACTTCAAAAAGGACAGAGGCTCGTTGTATAGCTAAATGTGTCGGATCCTTTGTGATGAAATGCATTGATGTGAGGCTTTGCAGGTGGTCCAGTGGCTAAGATTCCGTCCTCCCAGTGCAGGGGCTGGGGTTCAATCCCTGGCCAGGGAACTAGATTCCACATGCTGCAACTAAAGATCCTGCATTCTGCAAGCTAAGACCTGGTGCAGCCAAATATTTTTTTAAAAATGCATTGATGTTAATACAATCCGTACTTTAAAGGGGAAAAAAAAAATGTTTCAGTTGGAAGGTTTGTAAAGGGATTGTTCTGAAAACATAAACAACCATGGGGGTAATGAAAGAACAGTGGGTCAGAAAGGACCACCAGAAGAAAGGAAGAGAATTAGAAGGTGGACAAAGGAAGAAGCAGGGAACCGGAGCACTGTCTCTCCTTTTGACTTTACTTACATAGCTGGCAAAGGCTGGCTTCTGTTTCTCCAATTTTAGAATTAACAACAGAGCAATTTAAGTGTGTTAAGGTACCGTTCAGGAACACTACACATATTAGATCACTGGCTTACACTTCTCTTAAGAAATTTCATATGGAGTCTAGCTCTGCTGTTTTTAATACACAAGTCGAGGTGGCTAAATGCAACTTCAATTCATGGACTCCTGAGAAAGTTCTTTGATATTTAAGTAACTTATCTTATTTCTGAATAAATAATTGTCTTCCTAAGGAGGAGGTAACTTCTCTTTCTCATGCAACCCCAGGCTGATTTATTTTCTCTCGCTCTGTAGATGCTCTATGCTTGTAGGCTATTTGAAGGGGTAATAAGGTGTGTTTAATTTTCTGCAGCATCATTTTTTTCTTTATCCTAACATGTATTTTCATAAAGAGGCTAGTGGAGAAAAACTTATAGAATTTTTTCCTTAGTGACATTTTATAAGGGTCATGTAGGATCCTGGGGCTGAATAAAGTTTGAGTAACAGATGGTAGAATTAGTTTAGAACTAGAGGAGCAAAAATGTTGCTGAATGTCCTATTGGATGTGATGGTTGCCCCCCTTGCTCCTCTCTTCTTTCCCTCCCTCTCTCACAACATGTAAGCTGATAACATTGTGGTCTCAGAGCCTTTAAGACAAAAGAAAAACACATTCATCAATCTTGTATTTGTCTGAAATTTGTTCTTATGCCTGGATTCATTTTAAAATATGCATTGGAGAGTAACTGCTGACTGATAAATTACTATTTGTTGTTTGATTTGCCAGTTTAGATGCAAAATCTACAAGTATTCAAGTGGTTGTTAAAGAGGGAGGCCTGAAGTTGATTCAGATTCAAGACAATGGCACTGGGATCAGGGTGAGTAAAACCTCAGAGCAGCAGGATGCTTGTGTGCTTCTTGTGTTGCATCTGCAGGAAGTGGTGGAGCTTTGCCCTGTTCTGGAAACTTCAGGCTTTTATGGGTGGGCTTGTTTGAGAACTTCAACAATAAATATTTATTGAATACCTATTCCGTGCCGGGCAGTGTTTAGGAGAGTAAGGAGGTCAGGGATCGAGTCCTGAGGCCGTTTAAAGATTGAGTGTTCTGAGCAGAGAGAACGATATACACAAAAACCACAAAATGGGAGCTTGCCTGACATGCTGAAGGACTAGCAAGGAGCTTGGGGTGCCTAGAACGGGGTGGTGGGGGGAGTGCAAGAGTAGCAGGAGATGAGGTCTGAAGGGGAAGCAGGCTGAGCATGCAGGAACTTGTGGGACCTTGTACAATTTTTAGCTTTTACTCTGGATGAGGAGGGATATGATTAGAACATTTTGAGCCAAGAGGTAACATGGTTTGGCAAGTTTTATAAGAACTCTTCTGTCTGCAATGTCGAAAATAGACTGTAGCAGGACAGGACAGAAGCAGTGATACTCTTTTGTTGGTGATGATGAACAAAGCTCTCAGAATTTGCTGGTGTAGGGAGTAAGAGAGAGGAGACAAGAATGACTTGAAGGTTTTGGCCTGTGCAAATAGAAAAAGAAGCTGCCATTTACTGATGGGAAGGCTATGAAACAGGCGGGTTTGGGAAGATCAGAAATTCATTTGGGGGTGTGTTAAATTTAAGATGCCTGTTAGTTGGATCCATGTGTGAGTTTGGAGTGCAAAGTAGAGGTTTGCGCTGGAGATAAAAATTTGGTGTATTGCATTTAATGGTATTAAAAGCCATGAGACTCACACGAAGGGACACTTGACATGATTAGTCATTAGGGAAATAGAAATAAAAACTTCAGTGAGATCCCACTTGACATCAATTAGGATGGTGGTTATAACTGATTAATAAAAAAATTGTCACCATATCCTGCCTGCCATGTGCTTCAAACAGTGGGGTGTCACTCCAGGACCTTTCTTCAGATGTGTAAGCTCCCTCATCCATTAAACCTTTGATGTCTAAAAAGGAGATATTGGCAAGGATGTTGAGACATTGGAGCTCTTGTACATTGCTGGTGGGAGTATCAAATAGTGCAGCCACTGTGGAAGAAAATTAAACAATTGCCTTATGATCCAGCAATTCCACTTCTGGGTTTATACCCAAAAGAGTTGAAAGCAAGGTCTTAAAGAGATTTGCACACTCATGTTCATAGCAACATATTCATGATATTCCAAAGGTGGAGGCAACAGATGAGTGGATAAATGATATATGATAAATACATAGAATGGAATGTTATTCATCCTTAGAAAGGAGTGAATTTTTGACAACCGCTACTACATGGATGAACCTTAAAGACAGGATGCTAAGTGGAATTAGCCAGTCACAAAAGGACAAATACTGTTTGTTTCCACTTACATGGCATACCTAGTGTAGTTAAATCTTTAGAATCAGAAAGTAGAATGGTGGCTCCCGGGGGCTTGGGGGAGGGGGAATGGAGAGCTTTTGTTTAATGGGTACAGTTTCCATTTGGGGAGACTTCAGAGTTCTAGACATGGAAGTTGGTAATGGTTACACAGTATTGTGAATGTACTTCATACACCTAGAGAGGGTTAAAGTGGTAAATTTTACTGCAATTAAATATATATGTAAATTTTTAATAAAGGAGTTTCCTAATACAGTAATAATTTTTGTACAATCTGTGAGCCTGCATGAGATCATCAAGAGAATGAGTGTAGACAGAGCAGAGGTCTAGGGATGAAATTGTGGATTATCTGCTGTCAGGGGAGCTGAGACAGAAGCAGCAGGCCAGGCTGAGAACCAGGTGAGTAAAGAGGAGGGAGTGCCAGGGCCTCATGGAATTCTGGAGCCCAGAGAGGAGGCTCCTGCTGATGTAGAACTCTTCTCCTGAGAGCCTTTTCTTCCTGGAGTCAGTCAAGAAAAGGGAAATTGAGAAAGCTTGGGAAAGACGAGTAACATAATCATTTACTTGTTTCTTTGCACCTTATAGAAAGAAGATCTTGAGATTGTGTGTGAGAGGTTCACCACAAGTAAACTGCAGTCCTTTGAGGATTTAGCTCATATTTCTACCTATGGCTTTCGGGGTGAGGTAAGCTGAGGATTGAAGCAGAGTGTAAATATCCAGTGATAACATTTCTGCCATTTGTCAGCCTATGTCTCTGAACAGGTCAGTAAGATATCATACTTTTTACTTGTTCAGTTCAGTTCAGTCGCTCAGTCATGTCCAACTGTTAGCAGCCCCATGGACTGCAGCACGCCAGGCTTCCCTGTCCATCCCCAACTCCTGGAGTTTGCTCAAATTCCTGTCCATTGAGTCAATGATGCCATCCAACCATCTCATCCTCTGTCATCCCCTTCTTTTCCTGCCTTCAATCTTTTTTCAGTATCAGTGTCTTTTCAAATGAGTCAGCTCTTCACATCAGGTGGCCAGAGTACTGGAGCTTCAGCCTCAGCATCAGTCCCTCCAATGAACACCCAGGACTGATTTCCTTTAGGATGGACTGGTTTGATCTCCTTGTAGTCCAAGGGACTCTCAAGAGTCTTCTTCAACACCACAGGTCAAAAGCATCAGTTTTTTGGTGCTCAGCCTTCTTTATGGTCCAGCTGTCACATCCATACATGATAACTGGGAAAACCATAGCTTTGACTAGATGGACCTTTGTTGGCAAAGGAATGTCTCTGTTTTTTAATATGTATCTCCAGAGACACTCACGTCTCTTGATGGAAGAAGACCGTACCACCTACCAAGTTTTCTTGTCCCAGAACAGATGTGAATCTCAGGCAATACTTAGATCTAAGTACCAGTATACCAAAAGTACAGGGAGTGAGGGAGCATGGTACAGGGGGCTGAGACTGGGAAATCATGTGATAAAAAACTTGTTTCCTATAAAGTAAACTGCACAGGGGAAGAAAGGCAAAGAAGGGAGCAAGAATCAGAGGTTAGGGGGATTTAAGAGGCATATGAGCCAGCTCCAGTGTGTGGATATTACTTGGATCCTGATTTTCACAAACTAAAATTTTTTTGAGACAGATTATTGAACTCAGATTGATTATTTGATTTTATTGAGAAATTACTGTTAATTTTCTTGATATAAAAAGTTTTATGGGGTTTTAATTTTTTGAGTCCTAATCTTTTAAGTTATATTCTGATATATCTATAAATGAAATTATATGGCCTATCATGGGGACATATGATATAGAAAATGACTAAAAATACTTTTAAGACTAAAATAACATATTTTTATGACAATATTCTGGATATAAAGATATCATTCAGAATATATAGGACTACATAAATTGTAATGGCTACATACTGTTCCATTCCTTATATGTACTGTAGTCTATTTAAAGGTTTCCTGTAGAACATTTATGCTCTTTGCCATTGTTTTCATGCCTAATGCTCTGGTGAACATTCACGTGTACAGTGTGTTTTGTTCAGTTAATTTTCTTAGGATAAGTTTATAGATACAGTGTTTGTGAGTATGCATACGTTTCCAGTAACTTGCATTAGCTTCCTATTGCTGCTCCCCCAAATGACCACAATCTTAGTGGTTTAAAACAACACACATTTGTTATCTTACGGTTCTGGAGATAGGAGACATGGGCATCACTGGGCTAAAATCCAGGTGTTGGTCGGGCAGTGTTCCGGCTGTATTCTGGGGGCTTTGGGGTACCAGAGAAACTGTTTGGGGGTAGTTATTTGTGGGGATGAGAGTGAAGGGAAGGGAGTGGAGCCATTTATTTTTCATTTTAGGCCTTTTTGTAGTTTAAAAATTTTTTATCATGTGAATGTATTTTTACTTTGAATTTTTTCTTTTTTTAATTAAAAGGCAGCTTTTTATGACCCAGGTGCCACAATTCAGATCAAACCCAGGTGGTCTGCAGCACCCTCCAGCTCACAGTGAGCCCCGAGCTGTTCCAGGAAGGAGCAGCATCAGGCTGAACCTTGAGGTCCCCTGACTTCAAGTAGGTCTCAGGTCAGCCCTGGCAAAGCAGTTTCATTCTGACTTTGCAGCTTCCCGAGTCAGTTCCCAAGCCCAGGGCCTTCTGCAGCCTTAGCCCAGTTATAGGATATCTTTGGGGTTGTGATTAAACAGGGAAGATTTACTGAAGGATTGCTATGTGCCATCCTTGGTTCTCAGCCCTGTGTATGTATTAACCCTTTCACACTTGACAACTCTGAAAGAGTAGGTTCTATTATTATTGCCCTGTGTGGCGTATTGGNCCCTGATTTTCACAAACTAAAATTTTTTTGAGACAGATTATTGAACTCAGATTGATTATTTGATTTTATTGAGAAGTTACTGTTAATTTTCTTGATATAAAAAGTTTTATGGGGTTTTAATTTTTTGAGTCCTAATCTTTTAAGTTATATTCTGATATATCTATAAATGAAATTATATGGCCTATCATGGGGACATATGATATAGAAAATGACTAAAAATACTTTTAAGACTAAAATAACATATTTTTATGACAATATTCTGGATATAAAGATATCATTCAGAATATATAGGACTACATAAATTGTAATGGCTACATACTGTTCCATTCCTTATATGTACTGTAGTCTATTTAAAGGTTTCCTGTAGAACATTTATGCTCTTTGCCATTGTTTTCATGCCTAATGCTCTGGTGAACATTCACGTGTACAGTGTGTTTTGTTCAGTTAATTTTCTTAGGATAAGTTTATAGATACAGTGTTTGTGAGTATGCATACGTTTCCAGTAACTTGCATTAGCTTCCTATTGCTGCTCCCCCAAATGACCACAATCTTAGTGGTTTAAAACAACACACATTTGTTATCTTACGGTTCTGGAGATAGGAGACATGGGCATCACTGGGCTAAAATCCAGGTGTTGGTCGGGCAGTGTTCCGGCTGTATTCTGGGGGCTTTGGGGTACCAGAGAAACTGTTTGGGGGTAGTTATTTGTGGGGATGAGAGTGAAGGGAAGGGAGTGGAGCCATTTATTTTTCATTTTAGGCCTTTTTGTAGTTTAAAAATTTTTTATCATGTGAATGTATTTTTACTTTGAATTTTTTCTTTTTTTAATTAAAAGGCAGCTTTTTATGACCCAGGTGCCACAATTCAGATCAAACCCAGGTGGTCTGCAGCACCCTCCAGCTCACAGTGAGCCCCGAGCTGTTCCAGGAAGGAGCAGCATCAGGCTGAACCTTGAGGTCCCCTGACTTCAAGTAGGTCTCAGGTCAGCCCTGGCAAAGCAGTTTCATTCTGACTTTGCAGCTTCCCGAGTCAGTTCCCAAGCCCAGGGCCTTCTGCAGCCTTAGCCCAGTTATAGGATATCTTTGGGGTTGTGATTAAACAGGGAAGATTTACTGAAGGATTGCTATGTGCCATCCTTGGTTCTCAGCCCTGTGTATGTATTAACCCTTTCACACTTGACAACTCTGAAAGAGTAGGTTCTATTATTATTGCCCTGTGTGGCGTATTGGGAAACTGGCACTCAGACTTTAAGAAGTGTGACTGGAGTGCACAGCTGGAAAGTGGCAGAATGCGGAACTGAGCCCTGGCAGTTTGGCTCTAGAGTCTGTGTTGTCCTGTTCCCCCAGTGCCTGTACAGAGGCCCCTGAAGCAGCTGGATCATCTGCCAGTGGGTTTCTTTCTTCATGGTGTTGGGTAGTGTTGTAGTTTTGGATGTATTTCATGTCTTTCCTTATCAGAATCTCAAAATCATGAAAAAAAATCAAATCTCAAAATCGTTTACATATTTAATAGTGAAAATTAGGACTTGTCTATAACTCAGATGGTAAAGAACCTGCCTGCAATGCAGGAGACCTGGGTTTGATCCCTGGGTCAGGAAGATTCTCGAGAAGGGAATGGCAACCTGCTCCAGTATTCTTGCCTGGAGAATTCCGTGGACAGAGGAGCCTGGCGGGCTATAGTCCTTGGGGTCGCAAAGAGTCAGACTGAACTGGGTGGAAATTAGCTCATCACAATTCACCGGGGGAATCCAGCTAGGGCCTGGTATTCTCTGAGCCTGAGCCATGCTCCTTGTTAATGAGCTGAAGCTGCTACCACTGTATTTACTGTTTGCTCAGATGTTGTCACATATCACAGTGCTTAGGTTGTGTTTCTTTATGCTGTGATGTCCTATGAAAGGAGATACAGGTTCCAAAGGGCCAGTGAATCAATCTTGATTTTCAGGGGGAAAAATAGTCATTAAAAAAAAAATTTGTTTCATCTTAATTGCATAATTACAAATTTTTATTTCTTAAGCATTAAATTGCTTACAGAAAACAGTTTTGAATACAGTTTACAACATGGTCAATTTGGAGTGGTTCCGTTATCCTATTTCTGAAGGCAGCTTTAAAATTGTTAGAAGACAAGTCATTGAGAATATTAGATATGCCTATAACTCTACACCTGAACACAGTTGCTGTTAATTCTTGGCTGTGTTTTTTTTTTGGATTTTTATATGTATATAGTTTTTCTCCTCTTGTTCTAGTAATTATGCTGCAGAGTCCATTTGATAGCTTCCTTTTTTTTTTTTTTAAACGTGTCATCAAATGAGTGAGCAGAGTGCTCGTTGTTGCCATTTGTTAATACAAAAGAGAAGAGCCAATTTAGGTAACTTCTCCCTTAATGCGAGATGGGGGTGACCCAGGAGTGGGCGTTTCTTTCACTCCATGTCCTTTCCTTCTTTAGGCTTTGGCCAGCATAAGCCACGTGGCTCACGTCACCATTACAACCAAAACAGCTGACGGGAAGTGTGCGTACAGGTATAGTGCTGGCCTCTGCTTAGCGTATAGATTCATCCCAAAACATGCTTTTGGTCTGCAACTCAACCTAATCCTGTCTAAACACCAATGTTACCATTTTTTTGTGCCTAGATCTTGGGTACATTTTCTTTCCTCCCTTTGTATTAGTTGATAATCCAAAGGGGTGGTTGTAAGTAATAATCTTCCTTCATGAACTTGTGAAAGGTCTGCTGTAACAGATTACAAGTGCCTAGCACCGTGTCTGTTATGCCGAGGAGGGCTGAGTCTGTGGGAGCTTGGATGTCACTCTGCCCCTTGGCCCTTCAGCGGGGCATGGCTTTGGCCTGATTACGTGGCTGTGGCTGGGGTTCCAGAGGATTGTGACTCCTTAGTGACCTCTGATCCCCAGCCGCACACGAGTGCCCCTGTGGATTCCTTCCCACAGGTGCCCACTGGCTGTCTCTTGTGCTGGCACAGAACAGGAAGGGGATTCAGGGAATCAAAATCATACCTTTGCTCTCATAACCATTGGCCATTACTAGTGAAAGATGGGTATTCAAATCTAATTCCTGCCAAAAAGGAGAATTTTTTTCTTATCATACAGAGTGTTAGTTTATATAGAAAACAGCTTCAATAGAGGGCAGTTCTGTTTGTTTCTCAGCCCTCTTCCACAGATGAGTGTGTGCTGTCATGGACAATGGAGCATTTCAGTCTGCAGCACTTGGTGCTGAAGAGGGTTGACTGGATGCAGATTGCAACAGCTGTAGGACCTGGCTGGGCTGATAACGATTAGAATCTCTTCTCACAAATAGGGGAGGCGCTTGCGAGTGAATGTCTTCTGAAATAGCCTGGGGTACAGGCTCCATTTCTTTGCCTCTGGAGTGTTATGCCCCTGCTTGGAGCCTCTCATAGCTCCCCCTGTGAGGCAGGATGAAATCCAGAGTCTTCGTCATAGCAGCTCGTACCCTCCCCAGGTGCTCAGTCCGTCTCCCCAGCCTGTCCCCACAGCCGTGCTGCTGCGCATTCTAAAGCTTCTGTGCTTCTGTCTGTCTTTCCCTTCCTGGATGGACCTCCCTGTCCTCTCCACTTGAGAAGACAGCAGTCTAGGACCCAGATGAAGTGTCATCTCTTCTGCGACACTTCCTCCCATCCTACCCCAGGCTCAGTGTTTTCCTTCTCTGGACCACTTGGCAACTTGGCCCACACTTCAGGGAACAATCTGTCCCCTCACGAAATCAAGAACCTCCCAAGGCCTATCTCTGTTTCAGAGTGTTTACAGGCCTGATACATGATAGCCCTTCAATAAATGATTGCAGAATTATTGAAAAAATGTTACTGTCATCTTAGGCAGTGTCATAACTTTTGTTTGTAGCCCAGAACTCAGAAACTAAAAATGCGGTAGTTGGTAAACAAACAAAAAAATAGGGATCTTTATTAAATGATAACTTTTATGTGTATTTTATCACAATTTCTCAAATTAAGAAAAAATTACACAGTAAAAATAAAAGTTCAAGGCAGACTTCTGTGGTGGTACAGTGGATAGGAATCTGCCTGCCAATGCATGAAACACAGGTTCAATCTCTAGTACAAGAAAATTCCACCTGCTGCGGAGCAGCTAAGCCCCTAGAGCACCCAAGCCACAGCTACCGAACCCCTGTGTCTAGAGCCTGCGCTCTGCAGCGAGAAGCCACCACAGTGAAAAGCCTGTGCCCGCAACAGAGTAGCCCCTGCTCGCTGAAGCTAGAGGAAGCCCAAGCAAAGCAACGAAAACCTAGCACAGCCAAGCACAAGTAATAAGTAACTTCAAAGTAACGCACAATTCTTCAGTTATTCCGAACTTATTTTTTGGACACTGGTTTTTAAAAATGAAAAGGTAGATATGAGCTAAAGATACAATTAAAATGTGGAAGAAAACAATATACAGGTAGAGGATTAAAAGACACAAAATATTAGGTAGACAACACGCTACAAGGATATATTGTACAAGGGCATACAGCTAATATTTAATATAAATATAAATGACATAAGGACATTAAACATTGTGAATCACTATACTGTACACGTATAAGTTTCATAATTTTTAGATCAGCTCTTCTTCAAAAAATAAATAAAATGTAGAGGAAGCAAACTGACTTATTAAAGAAGAGCTCTGCGTGGAGCTCTAAACAGATCTCTGAAGTCGGACACCCAAGGCTCAAATCTCAAGTTTACCACTTATGAAATCTGTAATTTTAGGTAAATTTCTTAACCTCTCCGAGCCTTAATTTTTTCATCTGTAAAAGGAAGACAATAATATTATTTGTCTCATATGCTTGTTATATGAATTAAAGTGGTACACATAAAAAAGGATGTGCATATATTGTGCTATCATCTGTGTAAAAAGGATAAAATAAATATGTACTTTATTCTTTCTTGTATATGCATATACTGTTTTTGGAAGAATAAATAATTTTGTTAAAATGTATTGTTCTAGAAATGGAAACTGACAGGGATCAAGAATAGAGGGGAAATATTTCATTATACATTGTTTCATACTTTTTGACTTTTGAACTGTAAGAATGCATTATTTACTCAAAAAATAGACAATATTAAAACTTTTTAAAATGCTCTCCCCTTCCTCCACTGCGCCCTACTCACACAGCAAGATTAATCCTCCAGACACACAGCTCTGGTCATGCTACACCCGGGCAGTCAGAATCCTTGGTAGGGCACAAACTCTTTCCAGTGTGACTGCTAAGGCTTTGTATGATCCAGGCTCAACCCACCCACCTTATTATTCTTCCAACATCCCCCTTTCACACCACCTATCTCCAATCAAGATTTACTACTTACTACTTTCCCAGCAGTCACCCTACTTGGGACGAAGTACCCATAACCAATCCTCATCTGGAAAGCCCAGAGTTAATCACTCATTTGTGGCTCCTCCTCTGTTATCCACCCAGGGTAACAGACCCTTGGACACCTTAACCGATAGAAGTTGATAAGAAGCCAGATGAGACATTCAAGCAAGGCTTTATGGGGACCCCTGCTGCAGTGCAAGGTAACAGGGGCCCTTGCTCACTCCCTAAGGGGAGTGAGTTGATCCCTTAAATGGGATGAGGGTAGGGGCAGATCAGTGGGTTGGGCTTGAGGGGTGGCTTGAACCTACCCACTCCCAGTTCACAATACAGCATTCAAGAAAGGCCTGCAGGTGAACTCACAGGTGCTCAAAACCCCTCCTCTCCAATGTTCAGTGAAGAGTTCACCATGTACAAACTGAAATGAATCCCACTGATTATACAGAAAAATGCAAGCTTCAAAATACAGGCTTTCTTCCTTTAAAGAAAAATTATTTATTTGGCTATGCTGGCTTTTCCTTGCAGCACACAGGATCTTCGATTTTCATTGTGGCCTATCAGGTCTTTAGTTGTAATCTGTGAACTCTCAGTCACAGCATGTGGGATCTAGTTCCCTGGACCAGAGATCGAACCTGGACCTCCTGTGTTGGGAGCTCAGAATTTTAGCCCCTGGACCACCAGGGAAGTCCCAATATAGGCTTTCTTAACACAAGGAAATGCAAACACTGCTGGGTATAGAGTGACACACTCACAACATCTCAGGCGGTCAGGTCCCTCTGTACACCAATCCATGCCCTGCTGTCCCACCAGCCCCCAGTACCTCATTCATAACCAGCATCAGGCTCCTCATGTCGCTTGTTGATGCCAGAGCTCTAAATTGGTTGAAAATCAGACATCACAGTTAGCCACCATAACTCAGAGCAACCAAGAAGCCCCAAAGAAGAGTCAGCAGCAAGCAACGTCTCCTGCCCCATGGCCTGAGGAGGTATAAAGTTGAGCATCAGGAAGAGCAAATTGCCGATAATGTTCACAACGGTGCAACATTCCCAGAAGTTGTGCGTGATCATGTGCGTGTGTTTATCTATGTATGTGTCTGTTTACTTACATGTGAGTGAACATTTGTATACAGAGTTGGTCATGTATATGTAGGCACTTAAATATTTTAGATGTGTCTTCATATTTGCATGCATTAATAATTGTATGTGTGTGTCGTGTGTGTGTGTGTGCGTGTGTGGGTGTGTGTTGTGTATATCTGAGAAGGCTGAGCGAGTTGCTAGATCAGATAAGCAGAGGCTCTTGACAAACCTAGGAGTGATTCACTGGCGGTCCCTTCTGTCCCCTCTTCCTTTCTGTCCTCCTAGGTTGAGAGTCTTTTGAGAGCCTGGATGAAAGTCTAAGGGTTAGTCGTTCAGTCGTGTCCAAATGAGATCCCATAGACTTTAGCCCATGTGTCTCCTCAGCCCATGGAATTCTCCAGGCAAGAATACTGGAGTGGATAGCCATTCCTTACTACAGGGGATCTTCCTGACCGAGGGGTCACACCCGGTTCTCCTGCACTGCGGTCAGATTCTTTACCCTCTGAGTCACCAGGAAAGGCTGAGCGTCTGGGTGGATGACCTTATATGTGCTGCATCCTTTAGGCTGTGAACACAGCCCCTTACTATTCCCATCAGTTCAAGAGCCAAGAGCTTTCTGAGAAAGGCCAGATGGTCTGCTGAGGGGAAGTGAAAGGCCTTTGGACCAGATCCCAAGAGGAAGATATATTTAACTGTGGCTGAGCTCGCAAAGATTTTGGAGGGGGAGGTGATAAAACTGTTATATATCTTAATTGTGATGGTGGTTACATAATTGTGTATGTTTGTCAAAACTTACAGAATTGTACACTAAAAAAAGTGAATTTTACTGTAAACCGTACCTTACTTAAAAAATAGGAAAAAAGTCTGTACAATTTACAATTGAATAATTTAGTATTTTTTCAGCTATGAACAAAACCAGTGTCACACTATCAGTTTGCTAGTTTATGTCAATTTGTCTTTAGTATGGCAGACAAAAAACCATGTAAGAGTAATTACATATAGAAAAATTAAAGAAATTTAATTGTTGAAATGATTAAATTTATAATAATGAATTGACAGACTTAAACAGCACAAGACTTTTAACAATAATCAAACTGAATTTCTAAAAAAATACTCACAGAATTATGTCCTAGTTTATATTTGGGGACCTCTTTGTTTTTATTCATACAGAAGAAAATGTTCCTTTTTTTTTTGGCTGTGCCACACAGTATACCAGATCTTAGTTCCCCAACCAGGGATCGAACCCATGTCCCTTGCAGTGGAAGCGCTGAGTCCTAACCACTGGACAGCCAGGGAATTCCCGAGATGTTCTCTTTTAAGAGTACAGTTTAATGTACTCTGTGGACAAAGAAGAGATATCATTGGGTTGCTGGTAACTGTGGAGCTTGCAAAAGAATTATTAATAATTGCTATTCAATGCAATACACTCACAATGTTCAATAGATTTTGGCAAATATTAAAGAAATGGTTTGGGTTTTTTCTGAGCCTGAATACAAGTTCATGAAATTTCAGGAAGAGGAGGAGGAGGAAGAAAGATGCAGATGCCACTCCTGGGGACTGGAAACAGTCAGTGAACGACACTCAGGAACCAGGAAACCCGGGTTAGAATCCCCACTATGCAACATGCTCGGATGAAGTGACCTCAGCAGATTTCTCATTCTCTCAAGTCTTTGGCTTACCCAGTTTTACAGAGAAGTACAGTTTCTAATAGCTGCAACTTTCAGAGTCCTTTTATTGCTTTTCCACCTCAGATACCCTATAATTAGAAAGATATCTCTGAAACAAACTGCATAGATAGTTTTCCCATTTTTTATTAATAAAAGATACATTAATCTTATTTCAGACCTTTTAATTAACACAAGATATGTAGATCGCAACAAGTTAATGTAATTCTAGCCAAAAGCAAAAGAAAAGGAAGCTTGGTGGGGGTTTTTAGCTTGCACAGGCTTCTCCTAGATAAAAATATTATTCTCCTCCACTAGACTTTCTCAAATGTTGGAATTGGCCAAAAGCCCTCACCAAGATAATTTTTGTAAGCTCCTAGGGGCAAGGCAATATAAAATGAAGAACTGGTTTTGACATAAAATGAAGAACTGGTTTTGATTCTCAACTGAATGTCTCTGAAGCTATTATTCAGAGGTGTGCCTGGGCCAGCCCTTGGCCTGTTGTCTCAACTGCTGCCTGCTACCCACTAAGTTTGCTAAGCCCAGGTTGTAAGTTATCCCCATTCGTGCCTCTGACTCCTGGGGACCCTGAGGGTAACAGGCAGGGCTGCCATTCACAAGTACACAGACTGAGCTCTGCCCAAGAGGTACCATTCATTGTGGTCACTATTCATTCACACAGTTATTATGACAGTTTCCCAACAGATGGCAGTAAAGTATCTTAAGAAAGGGGCATCTTTTTCTAGTTCACCCCAAATCACAGCATGAACTACCAGTGGGGCTCCATTTTCTCTGCATTGCCCAATGTAGTGCTGGTAAACAGCAGGACACACGAAGTAGAACTGGGCCTCACAGAACTAGGAAGTCCACACCAGTTTCTCTCTCTCTGTGTCTCTCCTGGCTTCTTTTAGTTCCTCTGCTCTTTCTTCCCCCTCACCTTCCATCCACATTCCTTGCTCACCTGTTTGCAAGTGCACTATACTGGATATAGTAATTGGAGTCTACAACCATTCTTACCACCTTCTGTTATACCCAGGGCCACCTCCATGGGTGTATGTATGTCCTATGCACAGGACTCTGTATTGAGAACTTGATTTAATGCTGGGTTGTTGCCAGCATTAAATTTTTATTTTATTTACTTATTTATTTTTTGGTTGTTCCAAGGGGCTTGCTGGATCTTAATTCCAGGACCAGGGATGGAATTGGGTCCTAGAAGTGAGTGTGCCAAGTCACTGGACCGCCAGAGAATTGCCTTAAAATTCTTAGTAACTTTATGAGCAGATGGTGTTCCTTGCTGTCTCATTCCCGTACAATCTCTGCAGTACTACACGGATGGTGAATTCCGAGGGACCTATGATACCCCTTAATTCACAAGGCTCAAAGCCAGTACAAGGCAAACTCATGATGTCTACAACTGTATAAGCAGGGGCGTTGACGATCCCGACAGGGTGTGCTTTCTGTTCAAACCGGAATTTGCTTCTAACACAGAAAGAAGGCAATGGCATTCTAAGAAATGCAGGGCTTCTCTGATGGCCCAGTGGTTAAGAATCCCCTTTGCAAGGCAAGGGACATAGGTTCCATCCCTGGTCTGGGAAGATCCCACATGCTGAGGAGCTGCTAAGCTCATGTGCCGCCAACTACTGAGTCCACCTATGGCAACCACTGACGCCCTCATGCCGAGAATCCTTCCCCAACTAGAGAAACCACTGCAATGAGAAGCCTGCACACTGCAACTACAGAAAGCCCATGTGTAACAGTGAAGACGCACCATAGCCCAAAATACAAAAAATCTCTTAAAATGCAGACAGTGGGTTGGCCTGTGGTGCAACCATCAAGTTCCAGGCTGGTCTGGGGCTCCAGTGCTCTCCTTTTCCTCACTGAGCTTCTGCCTGATGCAGAAGAAGCCATGGCACTTCGGATCACCAGGACCACAAAGACTAATGCTGAAGATAAGCCGAAGATCAGTATGGCAGGGGTAGAGCTCTTGCCTGTGGCTACTGTTTGCAACCTCTAAGCCTGGGCTGAGGCCCACAGCTCTTGGAGACATCCATAACAAAATCAGTGAACAGCCGCAGGCTAAACTGCCCCTGAAAAAGGAAGCAAAAACTTTAGCTGCAGGAAAAGTTACTGCTAAAAAAGTAGCAAAACCTCTGGAAAAGGCTCCTGTACCTGTGCCGGAGCCCCAGCTGGGGCCGGAGACAGAATAAGAGCCTGTTAAGGAAGAGAAAGTTTCCCCTGAGCCCATTTTGGTCGATACTCCCTCTCCAAGCCCCATGGAAACACCTGGCTGTGCGCCTGCAGAAGAATATCTGTGTCAGGCTTTCTTGGATGTAATTCTTGCAGTGAGTGATGTGGATGCAGAAGACGGAGTGGATCCAAAACCCTGTAGTGAATATGTAAAAGATATCTATGTTTATCTGAGATAACTTGAGGGAAGACCAAGCAGTCAAACCAAAATACCTAATGGGTCGTGAAGTCACTGGAAACATGAGAGCCATCCTAATTGACTGGCTAGTGCATGTTCAAATGAAATTCAGGTTACTGCCAGAGAACATGTACATGACTGTTCCAAAATCGATCGGTTCATCCAGGATAATTGTGTGCCCAAGAAGATGCTGCAGCTGGTTGGAGTCACTGCCATGTTTGTTGCAAGCAAATTTGAGGAAATGTACCCTCCAGAAATCGGTGACTTTGCCTTTGTGACTGACAACACTTATACCAAGTTCCAAATCAGACAGATAGAAATGAAGATTCTAAGAGCTGTACATTTTAGTCAGGGGCACCCTCTACCCCTGCATTTCCTTCAGAGAGCATCTAAGACTGGAGAGGTTAATGTTGAGCTACATACTCTGGCCAAATATCTGATGGAACTAACTATGCTGGACTACAATATGGTATACTTTCCTCCTCAGATTGCAGTGGGAGCTTTTTGCTTAGCACTGAAAATTCTTGATAATGGTGAATGGACATCATCTCTACAGCATTACCTGTCATACACTGAAGAATCCCTTCTTGTAACACCTGGCAAAAATACAGTCATGGTGACTCATGGGCTTACAAAGCACATGACTAGCAAGAACAAGTATGCCACATCTGAGCATGCTAAGATCAGCACAGCTAAATTCTGCACTAGCTCAAGATTTAGCCAAGGCTGTGTCAAAGGTCGGGGAAGGCAATGGCACCCCACCCCAGTACTCTTGCCTGGAAAATCCAATGGACGGAGGAGCCTGGTGGGCTGCAGTCCATGGGGTCGCTAACAGTCGGACAGACTGAGCGACTTCACTTTCACTTTTCTCTTTCATGCATTGGAGAAGGAAATGGCGACCCACTCCAGTATTCTTGCCTGGAGAATCCCAGGGACGGGGGAGCCTGGTGGGCTGTCGTCTATGGGNGCGGGGAAGGCAATGGCACCCCACCCCAGTACTCTTGCCTGGAAAATCCAATGGACGGAGTAGCCTGGTGGGCTGCAGTCCATGGGGTCGCTAACAGTCGGACAGACTGAGCGACTTCACTTTCACTTTTCTCTTTCATGCATTGGAGAAGGAAATGGCGACCCACTCCAGTACGCTTGCCTGGAGAATCCCAGGGACGGGGGAGCCTGGTGGGCTGCCGTCTGTGGGGTCACACAGAGTCGGACACGACTGAAGTGACTTAGCAGCAGCAGCAGCAGAAGCCTTAAGATATCACCCTGTAAGAAAGAGAAATGATGATTGATTTTTGTGACATGGCAGCCTGCCCACGGCCTCTTTTTTTTTAAGAGGCTGGGAGATTCTTCTATTGAGATGGCAGAAATTGGTGGCATGATAGCTGCCATTGAAAGAACCTTAAACATGACTCCAGAAGACAAGTCCAGAGTCCTAACCTTGCCACTCAGCGGCTGTGTGTCCAGAGGCAAGTCATTTAATGGCCGTTCATCTTACTCTGCTCTTCTGTCAAAGAAAGATGGCACGAGGAATATCTGACCACTCATTCAAAGGGTACTTGAGTAACACAATTGTGTCGTTAATCAGGAGAAAGGCTGTTAAGCTGCCTTATTCCTGTGGTGCCAGATTTGGTGTGTTTCTCTTTCAGGATCCCATAAATCACCCCACTATCACGTTACATGTCCCACCCCTGCAGCCCCAGCCAGGGCACATCTGCTTGAAGGCCCCAAGCCCTGGGCTTGATGAGGCAGGTCGGGGGCGCAGCAATGAGGAAATGAACGTGTACTTTGCATCTCATGTTAAGCGGGATCTTGTACCTGGGACCACAGTATGATATCCAAGAACCCCCAAAAGATCTAATAATTCTTTGTAATTTGCAAAAGTTTCATACCATGTGGTGTCACAACGGTTTATAAGTTTATCTTTGCCCCACTAAATCCTGTGCTGTTTTGGGCAGGACTGTGTATTTTATTTGTTGTCTTATTCCCAGCACAAAGCAAAGAGCCTGACATGGAGGTGGACCCCAGTGCCTATCTGAGAAGTCAGTGAGTTAAGTGGGAGGCTTGCTTTCTCTTGTTAAGGCAGCCCCATCTCCTGCCCTGTCTTCTAACACTTAGAACTGTGCTGGTGGTGAACATAGTTGGAGTCTCTGCCTTAAGACCATGCTGTACTTCCATATACTGCTGTGAATTTACAAAAAACATCAACCTTCTGTTCAGGTGGAGGACCTTTTTTACAACATATCCACGAGGAGGAAAGCTTTAAAAAACCCAAGCGAAGAGTATGGAAAAATTTTGGAAGTTGTTGGCAGGTACAGTCCACAACCTGGGCGTGGGTCTCTGAGTCGTTCTGTCATCAGAGAAGTGTGTTCTGGTGCTTAGAAACAGAGAGGAGTTGCAGAGCTAAGTGGTGAGCAGCAATGCCAGCCTGTAAATTGTTTCTGGTCAAAGGTTAGGTCAAGGTTATTCTCTCTCTCTCTCTCTGAAAGAGAATACAGTGCAGGAGATGTTCAGGCTGCATTCTCAAGATGTCTTTAAGACAGCCCAGATCTTTTGAGTTTGTGAAAATAAAACTATAGGCAAGGAGGAGAAAATGAATTCTGGGTTTTCTGTCATGTCCCCAGGAGAGAGCAGGTGTTTGCTGTATCTGTGAAGGGTCTTTGGTGGCAGGCAAAACAGACTGTAGCTAACCTAGGCCCAAAAGGAATTTATTGAAAGGCTAGGAGTGACTCAGCAAGTAGAAGAAAGTGTAGACAGCTGCTTCTTGAAGAGGTCAAGAAGCAAGGTGGCTTCAGGGGTTTAATGTAGTGTCTGCGTCCCAGCCCTTTTCATTCCTCTTCTGAGTCTGCTCAAGAGTGTCTTCTGGGAGAGTGCATCTGATTGGCATAGCCTGGGTCCCCCCGTCATGTGCCCACAACTGTGGGGAGGTGATTTCTCGATTGACATTCTGAGAAAGGATATACAGGTGGAAGGGAGAGAGGTGGTGTCCCAAAGGAAAGAGTAGGGGCTGTTAACTGAGGGAAAAGGGACCCAGGGCAGGTGAAAACAGCATCATGTCCAGGATTGACTTAACCTGCTAGTACAGTGGCTCCAGTGTGGCTCTTTGAGCCTGCGAGTCCTTGAGTTGCAAGAGAGGTGTGTTAACTATTTCTCAGTATTGCTACCAAATCTAAAGTCACGACTAATAAGGTGGAATGGACTTTGTTAGATAAAGTCCACTTTGTTGGAATGGACTTCCACATCAAGTTTCTTTGCTTTTTCCCCTGGAGTCCTATGAATCAGTATCAGAATGCTAATTAGCTCCTGGAAATAGAGGCATTCTGGATGACTGTTTTGGTTCTAGGTGCGGTAAGTGAACTGTTACTGAATAAGTGCATTTTTCTAGGCACAATCCTTCAGTTCCTGGGGCCCATGGAGGGAGGAGAAGTAAACGGGAGCCAGTGGAGAAAAGGCTGGGAGATCCTGAAGCAGGACCTTGTGGGGAGGAAGACGCGGGTGAAGAGGGGGCTGTGTTAGGGTCTCAGAACAATACAGGGGGTGTTCAGGCTACATTCTCAAGTTTTTGAGGCCACTCAGATGAGTTTGAAGATAAAACTAGGCAAGGAGGAGATTGTATTGAAATACCCTCGAGTCTAGTCAGCAATGCATGGAAGCAAAAGGGAAACCTGTTTTTTGTTCGTTTCTGCCACATTTAGCAATGAGATCTTCATGCAGTCTCTGCTGGTTTATTTTCATGTTGGCAAAACATGATATTTGAAGATATTTTTGTTTGTATGTATCTTTGTTTAGATTAGTTAACACCACTGATTTAACTGCAAGGGAGCTCTTTCTTGTATGGTGCATTTGCCTTCTGTTTTTTACTATCTTGTTTTTTCTCTGCCAGGTATGCAATACACAATTCAGGCATTGGTTTCTCAGTTAAAAAAGTAAGTTCTTAATTTATAAAGGATGGTTATATATTGTAAAAGAAGAAGGGTTTTTTTTTTTTTTAAAGAGTTGGCTGTGGAGACAAGATCATGGTATTTCAGTCAGCCCTGTTCTGTTTATCAGCAAGGTGAAACAGTAGCTGACGTCAGGACCCTGCCAAATGCCACCACCGTGGACAACATTCGCTCCATCTTTGGAAATGCTGTTAGCCGGTATGCTGATAACTTGCATTTTTTAAAATCTTCTGTGTTCTGACACATTATTTTGGAATCTGTTTACACTTGCCTGAAGAGTTTTCTTTAACCAAGTACAGGCTTGTTTTTATGCTTCAGGCTTGTTGTCGTGCTTCAGATTGTTTGGTATAATCAGTGCTTCTTGGGTGCACGTCATCTCCTAGGTGGTCTGGCTGCAAACTGTGTGTTCTCTCTAGGTCTCTGGCTTCAGAACATCTCTGGTGGAGACGAATTCTCTCCTCCATTGTTCCCGCTTGTCCTTGTATGTTCATAATTGTCACTTGGATTGCATGTGTTACCACTAAACATTGATTAATTGCCTCCCATATTCTGGGCTTTGTGCCAGCAGTTAAAGATATAACAACAAGTGAAATGTTTCTGCCCTTGAAGACATCCCTGTCTGGTGGCAAGCAGTGTCGTGTCCCTAGATCTTCATGGTCAAAGCCTCAGCGGGAAAATTGCTTGTATTCTCGATTTCTCATGGCACTCCTCTTGATGGGCGAAAGCCACTGTTTCTAATGCATATCCGTAGCTTAATCTCCGGGGAAGGCAATGGCACCCCACCCCAGTACTCTTGCCTGGAAAATCCAATGGACGGAGGAGCCTGGTGGGCTGCAGTCCATGGGGTCGCTAACAGTCGGACAGACTGAGCGACTTCACTTTCACTTTTCTCTTTCATGCATTGGAGAAGGAAATGGCAACCCACTCCAGTATTCTTGCCTGGAGAATCCCAGGGATGGGGGAGCCTGGTGGGCTGCCGTCTATGGGGTCACACAGAGTCGGACACAACTGAAGTGACTTAGCAGCAGCAGCAGCAGCAGCTTAATCTCAGGGCTTTGCAAAGCCCAAAGTGTCTGCGTCATAATCTGAGGGGACAATACTAGCGCCTTCTGTATGCCAGGCAGGCCCCGGAACCTGGAGGTATACAGATGAATGAGACCACCCCTGACTTCGCCTTTTCCAACAGTCTTAAAAGTGGGAGCAGTAGTCCCACGACTCAGTTTTCTACTCCAAAGGGGACAAATTACTCACCCTTTGAACAAAACCAGGTTCCTAACTAGAGAACAGTCATTTGCTTTTAATTACCCTTTTGTTACTAATCAAGTGTTAAAGAATTATTTTTCTAGTTGTGTTCCCAGAGCAGACAGAGAGTTCTGTTGACCAAATTTTAAGACCCAGTGAAACTTTAAGAGCTCCTTGGCCAGATTCTAAGATTCAGAATTAGTTGTTATGAAACTCTTAGAGAGTATAAGAAACTGGAAATCCCACAGAGGAGCAGCTCCCAAAAGAGGTTTCCAGAAAACCAGCCTCTTTTTTGGGGAGAGAGGGCCTGCTGGTTTGCTGTGTGGGGAAGCAAGGGAAGCTATGCTCTGCGCAGACTTGGAGTACACACCACTGCCTGTGGAGCATCAGCCATCCTTCCAGCAAGTGTGTAATGAGCTTCTGCCCCTTGCTGGCCACTGTGCTGTGGGGTAGAGATGGGGAGGAGGGCATAAAGCAGGAAGGATTCTTGCCCTCAGATGACTCATACTCTAATTGGAAAGACACGGGAAATAATTATTCCATTCATTAGTGACTGTGCTCAGCAGCTTAAAGGAAAAGTAAAAGGTGGGGTGTCTCCTGAGATCAGGGAGAGAGATTGTCATGGAAGGCTCTTTGCGGAGGTGATCCCTAGATGCAGTGGGTAAGGAGGAATTAACTAGCCGGTGTGTGTGCCGAGCCGCTTGAGTCGTGTTTGTGCGAGCCCATGGACTGTAGCCCTCGGGGCTCGTCTGTCCACAGGAATCTCCAGGCAAGAATACGAGTGAGTTGCCATTCCTTCTCCAGGGGATCTTCCTGACCCAGGGATTGACCCAGCGTCTCTTATGTGTCCTGCTTTGGCAGGCAGGCTCTTTACCACCAGCGCCACCTGGGAAGCCAAGCCAGCAGAGCGAACGTTCCAGCTAGAGGGACTTGCACTTGAGAGGCCCTCAGGCAGAAATGAGTGTGGCTCGTGGGGGGACCTTGTTTCATCTTAATAGGTGCCCCTGCTCCCTGTAAACACACTCGGGGGGCACCGCACAGGAGCCTGTCATGTTCCCCATCAGCAAAGTAAGAGATTTTCAGCAGAGATGATTTCTTTGGAATCTCATCTTTGGGACTGAGTTACTAAGATACATAAAACTTTCAGCAAAATAACATCTCAGAACTTGACTTGCCATGTCCCAACAGTGACAGTGATGACTGACATATCATAAATGCTTGAAAATAGTAGCTAGGTGGGTGAATGGATGGCTAGATGGGTGGATGAGAGGTTGGATAGACGGATGGATGGGTGGGCCTGGACGATCTTAATGAACCAAGTCTCTGGGATCCTTGGCAGAGTCAGTTTATGGGAAGGAGCCCTGATTTTTCCAACTCTGATTCTTTAGAGTGTTTGAATTTTCCAGTTTTTTGAAAAGCCTCAAAATTTCTCTCTTTTCCAACCAGAGAATTGATAGAAGTTGGATGTGAGGATAAAACCCTTGCCTTCAAAATGAATGGCTACATATCCAACGCAAACTATTCAGTGAAGAAGTGCATCTTCTTACTCTTCATCAACCGTAAGTGAGAAAGAGCTATGTGGAGAAATTTCTCCACAGGGAACTTTAAGGGGCCATGGAGGAACTTCTTAGCCACAGGTTTGATTACACTCAGGGAAACCTTGTGCAGAAATGTGGTTTAATTAGGAAGTAGTTACAGTTTCTGCCCTGGGTCTCCTCAGTCCTCTCACATGTGCTCAGGGTTGGCTGCCAGTTGTGGAGTCTGGTTCTTGCCTCTGAGAGGATGCCCAGGAGAGGGCATCCCAGCCCCTGCGAGCCAGTGCAGCCTCCTCCCTGCTGGCCTCGGAGCCTTACCAGCAGGCCCAGGGCAGACCTTTGTTCTCATCTTACATCAAGACCCACTGTTGGAAATTGCCCAGCAGGGCACAGGCAGGGGGTATTTTAGGTGCAGGCAGTGTTTTTTCCTTTTTTAAATGGAAGTATAGTTGATTTACAGTATTGTATTAGTTTTAGGTATACAGCAAAGTGAATCAGTTACACACATGTATATTTTCAGATTCTTTTCCATTGTAGGTTATTGCGAAATATTGAATATAGTTCCCTGTGCTATTCGGTAAATCTTTGCTGTCTGTTTAACATACAGTGGTGTGTGTTGGTTAATCCCGTGCTCCTAGTTTACCCTCTTCCTCCTCTCTCCATTGGTATCCATAGGTTTGTTTTCTGTGTCTGTGAGTCTGTTTTGTAAATAAGTTCAATTGTAGTATTTTTTACATTCCACACAAAAGTGATACAGTAAGTTGTCTTTGATTCATTTCATTTACCATATTGCTGCAAATGGCAATATTTCATTCTTTTTTATGGCTGATATTCCCACTGTGAGATATATATATATGCACACATAAACACTTACAAAAATACACACCATGTCGTCTTCGTCCATGCATCTATTCATGGACATTCGAGTTGCTTCCGTGTCTTTGCAGCTGTGAATTTTGGGGTGCGTTTGTGTCTTTTTGAATTGGAGTTTTCATTTTCTCCAGATGTTGGATTATATGGTAATTCTATTTTTAGTTTTTTAAGGAACCTCTGTACTGTTCTCTGTAGTGGCTGAACCAATTTACATTCCTACCAAAAGTAGAGGAGGGTTCCCTTTTCTCCACAGCCTCTCCAGCATTTATTATTTATAGACTTTTTAGAGGTTCGGTCAGACTCTTATGTATGTCGTTCACTTATCTACACACTGGGCAGGCTCCCTTGGGTGGCNTGGCTGAACCAATTTACATTCCTACCAAAAGTAGAGGAGGGTTCCCTTTTCTCCACAGCCTCTCCAGCATTTATTATTTATAGACTTTTTAGAGGTTCGGTCAGACTCTTATGTATGTCGTTCACTTATCTACACACTGGGCAGGCTCCCTTGGGTGGCAGGGACAAAGAACACTCCTCCAGCATGTCTCAAGTTCAGAAACCTCAGTGGAGGGCCCCTTTTGTTAGGTTACGCAGCACAGCGACATCACTGAGGCAGCTGTGGGTGACGTAGTGAGCACTCAGAATAATAGTCTCCTTGCTCATAAGATCACTGCCTCTCTTTCATTGGAAATAAAAAGATGTGACATATCCTCCGCTCCACCAGGTCAGGACAGTAGATCGTCAACAGGTCAAGAGTCTGGGGAGAAAAGAGAGTCATGTTGTTTGAAAATAGATCTTCCTCTGATCTTCCTCTGGTCTTATCTCTCCAGCTTTTATCATTCTCTACCCTGTCAAGCTTACCTTATCTCCTAAATTACTCTCAGCATGCAGTCAGAGATTTGTACCCCCTGAAATGCCTGGAAAGTGCACTTGCCTGTAAGTCTCTGTTCAGCTACCCAGGTTGGAGCCCCCTGAGCCAGTGTGGCTGCCACCTCCCCCACCGTTCGGCACACCGGCTCCAGTGGTGGCCCTTACCCCGGGGAGCTGGAACTAGTTTTATTCACCAGCGTTTGTTTCCCTGCCTGTAGCCCAGAGTGTATATTTGCAGAGTGAGGTTCTGAGCAGGGGCACGTGGTCTGCCTGGGCTGCCGGGGAGGGGTGAGGAAGGGAGCAGGGAGGCAGAACTGGCAGTCATTGCTGCTGCCCTGGTGAGAGGAGAGCCCCATGCCCCCAGTGAGATGCTGGGGGATCATGATGGTAAAGGGGGACAGATGTGGATGTCACCCCAGCCGTGCTCTTCCTGAGCTGATGTCCTGGCATGGTATTGGTGTGCAGCTGTCACCTCACGCTTTAAGACAGATAAGAGCTAATTGCCTTTTATTTTCTAGATCGTCTGGTAGAGTCAGCTTCCTTAAGAAAAGCCATAGAAACGGTGTATGCAGCGTATTTGCCCAAAAGCACACACCCGTTCCTGTACCTCAGGTAAGGCAGCACTGAATTCCTCACCCAAGACTCGTAGGGAAGAGAAATTCTGTCCAGCCGTCCTCTCTGAAAGAGCCGTGGACTTGTTAATTAGCCCAGTGAGAGTGAGCCCCATACCCCACTGGCACAGGGTGTTCCGTTCTTTTCACAGGTAAAAGGCACAGTTTTCCTTTATTTATTCTCTTCTGCTCTAGAATCCCACCGAGAGCCTCCCTTGTGCCAGGCAGCATGTTAGTGGAACAAAGGGGAGCATCGCCTTGCCCCTGAACCAAGAGGAACCTGCCTTAACCTGGCAGAGAAACCCTTTTCTCCTGCGAGTCCGTCCATCGCCCCCTACCGGCAGCACTCCACACTGCCACGCTCCCTTATCGGAGCTTGCAGTGATAGATGCTGGCTTTGACCTGAGGCCGTAAGCTGATGGCACAGCCCCTAAACTGACTTTTGTGCAACATTTTAATGTTAGAAAGTTCTCTCACATATATTATTTTTTGTATATGTTTATCTCCACATAATACTAAACAGTAAGTAGGGACAGGTTCATGGTTACATATGGGAGAACCAGTCCTGAGAAGTTAACACATTGTTGACTGGGGAATTTTTGCAGAAACTGACACCTGTCATTGATGAGTTTTTATGTACATGAATATTGAAACACTCTGGTCTATAAAGTTTGGGTAACAAAAGACATATTAATAGGTTGCTGGTCAGCGAATTGTTAAATGCCTTAGCCATGAGTTATGGAATGAGAAATTCTGCTAGCTCTGGAGTGATGGTGGTAACAGCTGATGGATGATAAATGTGCTGGGTGCATGCGAAGTGCTTTACATGAATTTAATCCCCAACATGTATTAGGTCCAGTTCACAGGCATGGAAATCGAGGCATAGAAAGATGCTGTAACCTACCCGCAGCCACTCAGCTCTCAAGTAGCAGAGTCAGCATTTGAACCAAGGTCACTCGGATTTGACCTTTAAGTCTTTACTGCATCATTTGGCCTCCCCAAGTCTCCTGCCCACCGCAAAGACTGAGTGAATTTCCTCCACATTTCTCACTGTGTTATGTAACTCTTCTCCTTTTTCCTGCCAGTCTAGAAATCAGCCCCCAGAATGTGGATGTCAACGTGCACCCCACGAAGCATGAAGTTCACTTCCTGCACGAGGATAGCATCCTGGAGCGGCTGCAGCAGCACATCGAGCACAGGCTCCTGGGCTCCAACGCCTCCAGGACCTACTTCACCCAGGTGGGGGCGCCTCCCCAGCCTTTGCCACCGAAAATGTGCCCTGTCACCCAGGAGCGCCCAGACATTTCACTGTTGCTTTATAGGACTTTCTGCTTACTTTGATAATTTCCTTTTTTTTTTTTTTTTTGGCCGTGACCTGCAGCATGCAGGATCTTAGTTCCCTGATCAGGGATCAAATCCATGCCCCCTGCAGTGGAAACTCAGTGTCTTAACCACAGGACCACCAGGGAAGTCCCACTTTGATAGTTTTCTTTCAGCACCTTTCTTGAACCCAACTCTGAAGGTTCATGGTGTTACCCCTGAGCCTGGAGTCATAAGCCCTGAGTTCTCTCTCTGCCTCTTTCTGGGGGCCTTAGACTGCCTTCCTAGGAAAAGGGGCTGTATGAAACAGAGTGGGGCGCCTCTCCCCTGCATTCCCCACTGGAGACGTTCAGAGGAGGCTGATCCCCCATATCTGGGGCAGAGTGCAGGGGCAGGGCCTTTAGTCAGGCCTTGTTACCACTGTGTGAGTGACTTTCCCTGACCGCCACATCTCCCTCAGTAAGGATGGAGCTGGTCACCCCCACACCCAAGGACAGTTACAAGTGGCTGGTGAACATCAAGTGGAAAATGTCTGGTCCGGGACCTGGCACCATTCAACTTACTACAATTATCCAGGTTCTAAGAGCGTTGATGATAAACTGCTCCCCTTCTCTGGGGCTTCAGTTTCGCTATCTGTACAATAAGCAGTGTCTGGTTGCAGCTCTGAGGTGACTGCCCAGAGTAGTGAGGGTGGGTTCATCAGAAGCACAGCGGACACTGCAACTAGAGAAATGGAGCCTTTTCCCCCCTTAAATCACACTGGGTCCTGCAAGCAGGAAGTGGGCTTCTGTGAGCCCTGCTTCTCTGAAAACTTTCAAAATGACCAAGCAGGTGAGAGCCTCCCCAAGAGCATGCATGGTTACCTGCAGGGAGCCTCGACGGCGGGTGGTGTGGGCTCCAGCAGTGAGCGGAATGCCTTTGGGGCAGCCATGCCGGCCCGGGTTGTTGGGGCCAAACGGGGGGTGTGCGTGAGCCCTCACAGCAGGTGCTGAAATGGAAGGGCTCCGTAACTGTTGGTGGTTTTCATCCATTGTTGCTGACTCAGCCTCAGTGCTCTTGACTGCTCCCTCCCCAGATACCCGCAGAAGCCCCCTGATGGGCTGCTGGGGTTGCAGCAGAGACAGATCCCTCCCTTCACTGAGACACCCATGGTCTCGAGTCCACATCCCACGTGAGAGAAAAGCAGGCTTGGAAGGCAGGGGGCTTTTGTCCCAGACTTGAGCCTCAGAGACGTGAAGGAAGGGATGTGGCGCCTGGGCCCCAAGGCCGAGAAGGAAGTAGGTGGGCAGAAGGGGACAGGGGTGCCCAGGGCGTTTCTGGCAGAGGAGAGGATAAGGATACAGGCCCAGCCGAGTGGTGGGGTAGGGCTGCAAGATGACAGGTGTTGAGGATCTGAAGTGCTGTCAGCGTTCTCCATGCTGGCTGCCTGATGGGAATCACCTGGGCCCTCCCCGAACCAGTAAATCTATCTCGGGTGGGTCTGGGCGTCGGTAGTTTTTAAAAGCTTGGCCAGGCATGGGCATGCGTAGGTGGGGTTAAGCAACACTGGGCGTATGTGAAGGCCTACGCTCACTGCAGAGTTCAGGTCAGTTCGAGGGGTTTTATCAGCAAGGTAAGGAGTGTAGACTTCAATGTGATGGGAATGGACAGGACCTGGTTTGCATTTTACGGAGAGCTCTCTGGCTGCAGCATGGAAAACGTGTGGAAACCCACAGTGACTTGGGCAAAGTGAGGAGGGAACCTGGACAGAAGACATGTCTCTGATCACTGATCAATAGTTGAAATCTGGAAAAGCCGGCACCTGGGCCTTGGTTGGCTGGTGGGAAGGGGAGGAGAGGCCTGGAGGAAGGGATTCACCAGAGTCCCAGGAGGCATCTGTGGCTCTACCAGGAAAAGAACCTCTTGACTTCCCTGCTTGTCCTGTTCTGCATGAGGTAGATTTGTTAGATTCTGTCGTATTTCCCGAGATAACTCTGCGTGGGTTCTGACCCGTGTGTCTTTAGAAGGAAGGTGGGTTTCTGGATCAGGGAACCTGCCTCTGTCTGTGGGTGCACTGTTGTGGGTGAAGGTCTCCAGACTGAGGCTGTCCCTGCTCCCCTAGGGTCCTCAGAACACCTTCTTGCCCTGGCTCCTCACTTTTTGGCCCTGAGTTGCCTTCCTCCTGCTCCCCAGCTTGGGCCTTGCACTTCGCTCCTGGGGCCAGGACAACCGCAGCCCTGGTTTGCTGGGTTGCTGTTCGGCATGAAAATTGGGAACCCTGGTGGTGCTTGTGGTTTGTTCCAGCTCCGTCATGGTGGACAAGGTGTTTCACTTTTCTGGACTTTAAAGTGACTGCAAAGTAGTTTTGTTAATTTTTGCCTCCCCAAACCCACCTGTGGATTGCACAAGCAGATGAATTAAGTACATGGCAAGTAAGTATCGCTATAAGATTCATCTGGGCTCAGCTGCCGACAGCCTGATTCCTTCACCATGAAGGTCACATTAGTGATTAGTTTCACCATTCCTTGATGGTCATTGCCAGAGCAGTTATTTCGTTAAGATTGTGAGATTATGATTTCTTGATTTTATCATTTCTTCTTTATTAATAAACAAATTTTTTCTGTAGAAAATAATTTTCACTTGTTAGTTATTAGGTTATCCTGAAGTACAGTTAATGCCGGAAAGAAAAGATAAATGCCGAGTTCTTTGCCTTTGGTGACCAGTTTGCGGGGAAGTGGGTTGGTGTCCTAGCAGCGTCCGTTTAACGACTTTTTTCTTCCTATCTCATCTCTCTCCTTCCTGCTTTCCTTTCTTCCTCTCCATTTTTCTTTCTCTTCTAGGATTTTGTCACAGCTGTTAAGAAGCATCATAATTCAAACAGTTGTAGTTAAATTACTTCATCCTTGACCACCTGAAACCACTTCAGGCTGGGGCTCTTGTCTTTTTAACCCAATTACTTGAATCTTTGATAATTTCCTTGTTTCTGATAAGATAGGATTTTTGTAGGCTCACTGTATAGTTTCATGTCCTGAAATTGGCCACTTTTCCAAAGAACTGCTTTATTTTAGTGGGGAATGGTACTTAGAAACTATAATCTGGGATTGAGGGGCGGCGGGAGGGGGCGCTCCTCATTGCTACTGGGTGGTTACTGCTTCCAGGCCTTACCAGTGCACAGAAGTAGGAAATACATATATTTAAAAATAGACAGTCAGAAGGTGGTTGCCAGAAGCTAGGGGAGAGTTTCCACCTGGGAGGATGGATGTAGGTGATGGTTGTGCAGTGTTGTCAATGTACTTTGTTACAGGACTGTATACATGAAAATGGTTAAATAAATTTTATGTTACGCATATTTTACCACAATAAATCTCTTATGGCAACAAAAAAATGGACAAAAACGTATGAGCTTTACATGAGTATTTTTATATCCAATTTTTAAATTATAAGGATTTTGCTGAAGTTTTGATTTAATACTGTCTATTTCTGTCTGTATTACTTTTTCGGCCATCCTGTGTGGCATGTGGGATCTTATTTCCCTGACCAGGGATCTAACCCAGGCATTGGGAGCTACCAGACCACCAAGGAAGTCCCTATATTTGTGTATTTTTAATTTTGTACTTCAAATTTTGGTCAGAATTCCTTTTATAATAATTCTGTAGTGATCATTATACCTGGTTCTAGCTTCTGCTCCATTTTAGGGCCTTACTTCTCTACTTCTTATTCTGAATCTTCCCACCATCTTCTTTTTTGGCACAGACTTTATTGCCAGGTCTTCCTGGCCCCTCTGGGGAAGCAGTTAAATCCACAGCGAATGTGACATCCTCATCCACTGCCGGAGGTGGTGACAGAGTGTATGCCCACCAGATGGTCCGCACAGACTGCCGGGAACAGAAGCTCGATGCCTTCCTGCAGCCTGTGAGCAAGGCCCTGTCCAGTCAGCCCCAGGCTGTTGTCCCAGAGCACAGGACAGATGCTTCTAGTAGCGGGACCAGGCAGCAGGATGAGGAGATGCTTGAACTCCCAGCTCCTGCTGAAGTGGCTGCGAAGAGTCAGGCCTTAGAGGACGATGCAACAATGAGGACTGCAGAGCTGGCCGAGAAGAGAGGGCCCTCTTCCAGCCCCGAGAACCCCAGGTATGATCTTGGGGGAAAGGCAGCTGGCCGCCTTTGTTCTTTGATGAAACTGCCTTCTAACTTGAACTGTCACAAACTCCTTGCACCTTCTCTGCCTGTTCACCATCTTCCTCCAGTGGGATGGTCCACTGTCTGCCTTTGACCACGGCTTGAGAGTCACCCATCACAATAGCCTTTGAAATCCCTTAAATGTTCATGATTCCAAACATTATTTGAAAACACATCAGGAAAAAAAAAAACAGATTTATCATTTAATAGTGAATTCTAGTAAAACCTCAACAGCAGAGATGGCTGGGAACGGAGACCTAAAATACCTGGAGTGTTCTTCATCCTTCTCCAAGCTGTTGTCACTCCTTTCAGAAGAAGCAGAGTTTCTCAGTTTAAATTATGAAACTTCCTGAAGCACATGGGCTAGTGGTGGAGAGCTAGAGAGAGGGGGACAGGAACAGCTGGACCAATCAATGACTGTCAATTAAATTTTTTAAATTGGAATATATCTGCTTTATAATCTTGTGTTTCTGCTGTGCAACAACGTGAATCAGCTAATTGTATATGTAAACCCCCTCCCTCTTGAGCCTCTGCCCCCATCCTACCCATCTAGGTCATGACAGAGCACCGAGCTGAGCTCCTTGTTCTGTATAGCAGCTTCCCACCAGCTGTCTCGTTCACTCACAGTAATGTATTTATGTCACACCTGCCCTCCCCTTCCTCCTGTGTCCACACATCTGTTCTCTATGTCGGTCTCTATTAGTGCCCTGTAAATAGGCTCATCTGTACTACTTTTCTAGATTCCACACATATGCCTTAATGTACAATATTTGTTTTTCTCTTTCTGACTTCAGTCTGTATGATAGACTCTGTGGCCACCCATATCTCTACAAATGACCCAATTTCATTTCCTTCTACGGCTGAGTAATACTCCCTATATATAAACACATACCGCATCTTTATCCGTTTCTCTGTTGACGGTCATTTGGGTGGTTTCTGTGTTTTAGCTGTTGCAAGTAGTGCTGCAGTAAACACTGGGGTGTAGGTATCTTTCTGCCTTACGTTTTCTCGGCATAGTAGGATTGCTGGGTCATATGGTAGTTCTGTTTTTAGTTTTTTAAGAAATTTCCATACTGTGTCCACAGTGGCTGTGCCAATTTACATTCTCATCAGCAGCTGAAGAGGGTTCCCTTTTCTTCACACCCTCTCCAGCATTTATTGTTCTTAGATTTTTTAATGATTGCCATTCTGACTGATGTGAGATATCTCACTGTAGTTTTGATGTACATTTTTCTAATAATTAATGCTGTTGAGCATCTTTTCATGTGCTGCTTGGCCATCTGTATGTTTTCTTTGGTGTTCAGTGTACACTCTGTGGGTGCTTTAAGGACATCTCACTGGAGTCTGTAAGGTACGTACTCCTTTTTCAGTGTGTGCAGGCACTGTCCCCGGAGCTCTGGGTGAAGTCCTTTGCCCAAGGCCGTGTGTCCATCTGGTGGCTGGCCACCAAAACCCTGGCTCTAAATGCCCACTGGGACTTGGGCCTGTTACTTCACCCTGGTTTGCTCATTTCGAAGTCAGTCTAGCAAGACGACTCCTAAGGATTTGTTTCCAGAGAATAATAGAGGATGCTGACACTTACTGAGCATCCGCTATGTGCCAGATACTTTGCATGCATTAGCTCAGTTCATGATCTTAACAGCCCTGCCGGGAAGTGTGACATTTCTGTTTATCACTTGGGAAGGTAACGCTATGAGCCATTGACTGCACAGCAAAGAAGGAACTAGAGTGTATCACTCCTTGCTGAAAACCACTTGGGGTGAAACCAGCCTGGCTGCCCCAGCCCATCACTCTCCTCCCTTTCGTGGTGCTTTGGCCAAATTAGTCCCTCGGCGCAGGAACTCTCCAACCTCTTGTCACCCAGGTCTCAACTCAGATGTCACCTCTCACCAGAGACCATCTTTGTCCATTTAATCTAAAGTTCTTTCCTTTTCCCATCATTCTATTACCTTGTTTTATTTTCGTCTTAGCAGTTGTTGCTACTTAAAATGATCTTTCTCCTGTTGCTGTTTGTCCCACTGGAAAGCCAGCATGGTGAGGGCAGGCACCTTGTCGTGGCTGTATGAGGTTGGTATTATATAACAGTGATGGATGGAGGGCTGAATAAATGAGACGTGGTGAGATCAGCACACTTGCTTGAGGCCCTGCAGGTCTCTGGGCTGAGCCATGTCCAGTGGCCCCTTGCTTGGGCCCCAGAGGTGTCTGAGAAGCAGTATCCAGGAGAACAGACTGATATGACTGGCTCCCTCATGGGAAGGTCCCCGCCCCGACCTGCCCCAGTATGTGCAGATTTGGCACATAGAAGCTACTTCCTTCTCCAAAATGTGAGACAAAATTTGACTGACTTTAAAAACTTTAAAGATGGTGTTGACCTGCCAGTTCTACATCTCCTTTGCAGAAAGAGACCTCGGGAAGACTCTGATGTGGAAATGGTGGAGGATGCGTCCCGAAAGGAGATGACAGCCGCTTGTACCCCCCGGAGAAGGATCATCAACCTCACCAGCGTTCTGAGTCTCCAGGAGGAGATCAACGAGCGGGGCCATGAGAGTACGTAAGTGCTGAGGCTGGCTGCACCTCCCGCAGCCAGAACTGCTCTGGTGAAGGTTTGGGAAATGCAGGAAGCATGCATGTCCTGATGATCTCTGCAGTGCACTGAGTGAAGCTTGCTTTCTTTACTAATCCATGGTGGCATTGGCTTCAAGATAATCAACACCTGGAGAGAAGAGAAAAAGTGAGTCTCTGGTTTCAGCCAGAGCGAATCAGTACTCTGGTTAAATCAGGGAAGTCAGAGTAGAGTGGTCATTTAAAGCGGTGGTCCCCATCTTTTTGACACCAGGGACTGGTTTCATGGAAGACAGTATTTCCATGGACTTGGAGGGGGC
>SJYX01019226.1:0-25744 GCA_006410675.1 Oreotragus oreotragus | reverse complement strand
GAGGGGGCGGGGAGTGGGGAAGGGGGGATTGTTTGAGGATGATTCAAGTGCATTACATTTATTGTGCACTTCATTTTTGTTATTATTACATCAGCTCCACCTCACATCATCAAGCATTAGATTCCAAAGGTTGGGAACCCCTGATTTAAAGAATCTTCAGTTTGTTTCTATCTTAGCTAAAGGCAGCGTGCCCTGCCTGGGGTATGCTGTGGCTGAGAGTACACAGATTCTGGAGGGCCCTAGTTTGTATCCAGGCAACTACCATGTCTGCTGTGTGACCTTAGCCTTTCTGTGCCTCAGTTGTTCCTTATCTGTAAAATGAGGTTAATTTTACCATTGAAGATTACTGGTGCTGATTAGAGATAAAATGTAAGTGAAACACTTGGTACAGAGTAAGGAGTCAATAGCTATTTTTGTGTCCTGAAGATAAAGTGAAAAATCATTATTATTTTCCTCAGAAATAGCTTTCAGAACATCCAAGTATAGAGCTCCAGTTGAGTCCCTGTTGCTCCAAAATGACGTTTATGGTTTTAGGAATGAAAAGAGGGCTCATCAGCTCCCGGGGATAAATTGATGCAGGGACTGAGGTGTGTGATGGTGACTTGTCCCTAATAGAAGTCCTGACCCCACTCAGTGGGTCACAGTCATGCTCTGGGTGGGTCGACGGACCCAACGACGTTGCTGGGCGGTGTTGCACCTGAGTCTGTGCAGTTTAGCCCTGTCCTTGCCATTTTTCATCTACTGCACATTTTTGATTAAGCAAGTTACATTTTATAGCAATGTTGAAATTTATCTTAAAATATGACAACCTGGACTAACTTTTAAATGAAATGAATGGCCGAGGAACAATTCAGGGCCTTTTCCACTGATCCTTAGCCTTCTAAAGAGCTGTTCTGGCTCAGACGCCCCTTCCCTCTTCTCTCAGTTACCACTCGTTGGAATGAAGAGAGGCCTCAGTTTGCCTTTCCTTGCTAATTCTTTCTCATCTTCGCACTCTGGGCCCTTGTCTGTCTGCATGTGGGGAAAGGCGTGGGGTCTGCTGCCTCGGGAAGGCTGCATATTTCCTGTGATTAAGGCCTTGCCAGTTGTAGATGGCATTGCCAACTGGCTTCTGACTTCTGTTTCCGTGAAGATTTGTTCCCCTTGCTGCTTTTCCCTCTGTTACTGACTTTCAAGCTGAGAGCTTTTAAAATAATTTTTAAATAATGAAAGGAAGGTGGGCCATGACTTGATTTATTTAGCAGTCTCCCTCACAGTTGTTTTAATTGACTCTTCAGATTTGGAATTTACTGAGTTTTCTCTAAGAGTTTGTATTCCTTATGCAAAGCAGGCTATTTAAAAGTTATAATTTCAGTGAATTTCTCAATAGTTGCAAACTATTTTCGGTAAGGTATAAATCTAATCTATACCAAGTTTGGTTAGGTTTGGAGTCCATTGCTAAGGTGATGATGAATCGAAATGTTCTAAAATTGTATGTTCATGCATATTACCTCATTTAATTCTAGAATAGTCTTGTGAGGGAGGCAGAGCAGATGCTGTTATCTCTGTTTTAAAGATAAAGAAATGGAAGGTGGAGAGATTAGTTGGAACATAGCCACAGTGCAAAGCTGGCCTGGGTGCCTGCCTCGTGGACGGGGGGATGTTGCTAGCCCAGCCTGCAGCAGGCGGGCTGGTCCAGGGCTTACATGCAAAACTAGATCAGCTGCTTTAGATCACGTGGTGGGATGAGCATGCCACATGATCCCTGATCCCTCAGACTGAAGCTGTTTCCAGATGACCCAGGGCCGGATTTTCCAGAGGAGTCCTGGTCTTGGTGTGGAGAGTAGGGCTGCCCTTTGGAGCCAAGAGAGTTCGTTGAAGCTCCTACCACCTACACCATTCCGTAGCCAGTCAGAAATCTGTTCACCTCGGTGGGGCATCTTGTGTGTGCTCTGTGAACCAGTGCTCCTGTTACAGCCCTTACTTGGCTGTTGTGATGAACACCTGCGACATCTGAGCAAGGGGAGGGAGGGGACCTCTGACTCAGGTCCTGCCTGTGGCATCTGTTTATACAGCCCCAAGCAGGGAAGCTCCAAGATCCGTGAGTACACGGATCTCTCTGAAGCTCAGATTTGGGGAAGTAGGCTAGACCCTGGCTGCACTCCCACAGAGCTATGCCCTGGCCCAGGAAAGAAGTCAGATGCTTTTGATCTTGGGTGGCCTGGGCCAGCTTGAAGCGGGGCTTGGATTCCCAGCCAGAGGTTGAGGTTGGCTCCCAGCAGTGATAGTGTCAATTCCTAGCCACTAGACCAGTGGTCATTGACAAGGCCCTGGCCCTTTGGCTTTGCAGGTAAAGAATTCCCACAAAGACAGAAAGCAGTGAAACAAGTAAACTATTACTAAGAGAAAAAAGTTAGGTACAGGTGGATAAACACAGCTGTACTGACACTGAGGGGACTCAGACTGTCGCTGAGTCTCACCCTTGAGGCAGTTGGAATTACTGTTAAGGGGCATTTTTTCCAGTTTTTCTTTGGCCAGTCAGTTTGATCTGCCTGGTTCAGAGCCTGTATTTGGTATATCTCATGTGTGCACACTCATCTGTCAGCCAAGATGGACTCCAGAGAAGAGGTGTAACTTAGCATTGCTCCCCTTTTGCCCTCCAAAGAGCTTTCTGTTCAGGAAGGTCTCCTTTGAGACTGAGAAAATGTGTGGTCTCTTATCTAGGGAGGGTCCAGCCTCCTCTCCAGATTGTCCTGCTATTGATATTTAGGAGTTTCTGTCCCCAGGGAATGAACTTCAGTTGGTCACATCTACCACCTGCCTCAAATCCTCCCTGAGAGACATAGACCCCAAGAAATTTTTATCAGGATATAGATAAAGGGTAGAACTTTTGTAGCTTCTTACGCTGGCCAGGGCTTCGTAGACCTATGTAGTTGGGTTCACGGAGCTCTCTCCCTGTCTCCTTAAAGGGCTCCAGGTTGCTCTTTCAGCAGGGTCTGCTGACTGGAGTCCCTCGTCACCGCGTTCTGTGATGCCCCAGAGAGAGCGAACTACTTAGAGAAGCAAGGACTAAAGACCAGTAAAAGACTGTTACAGTCAGACTCAAGCAAGGGTAGGATCTGGTTATACAGGGTCAGCATATTTTTGTTAATCTCAGGTTTAAAATGTAGTATCTTTCTCTATTTCTAAAATAAAAGATCTGAACCTGTTGGTCCCAGGCCGCCTCCTTGGACTGAGAGCTCTTAGTTGCAGATTTGCAACAGTATAGAAAACAATGGTGAAAGTTGCTCAGTCGTGTCCAACTCTTTGCAACCCCATGGACTATACAGTCCATGGAATTCTCCAGGCCAGAATACTGGAGTGGGTAGCCTTTCCCTTCTCCAGGGAATCTTCCCAATCCAGGGATCAAAGCCAGGTCTCCGCACTGCAGGTGGATTCTTTACCAGCTGAGCCACCAGGGAAACCCACCAACAGAACACTGGGCAAAATATAAATCAGTATGGCTGAGAAGAGAAAGTTTGTAAGAAAATGTTGCTAAGGAACGGGTTAGGCAAGAGACATTAGAATTTTCTTCAGTTGGAAAATGAACAATTCTGACTCTGTACATTACTGTTCTGAGTCTAGGGTCTCTGGCGGAAGACCATTTTCCTTCAGGAACTTGGTTAAAATTCCTTATGGGATGGACTTTGCTTAGGGTTAGCAAATCCAGCTTTCCGTCAACTCAGTGGAAGAAGCATGAATTTGTGCAGTGCGAGCCAGAGAGCTGTCTGTCCATCCTGTGGATAAGGGAAAGAGGTATAGAAAAGCTAAGGCAATTAATAGCTTCATTGTAGCACCAGTCAGGCCATAATTGAGTCACCCAGCGTGGGCAGAGAAGTTTAGTAAATTCCAAGAGCAAGAGTGAGAGCAGAGAAGACAATAGTTATCCAAACCTGCCAGAACACATCAGTTATTCCGTAAGTGGATTGGTATACCAGAAGGCAAAAGGAAGATAGTAGCTATTACTTAGCCTAGTGTCTAAGGCGTCGTTTTGTCCTTTTTGATTAAGAGGTTTAGGTCTTGGAGCGGCTTATTCATCCACCTGGAATTTTCAGGCTGTCTTGGGTCCTCTGGGTCCCGTAGAACCGTGCTTCCCAACCTTTTTGGCACCAGGGACCTGTTTCGAGCAAGACAGTTTTTCCCTGGACCAGGGTTGTGGGGCAGGGGATGGTTCAGGCGGTAATGCGAGCGATGGGGAGCAGCAGATGAAGCTTTGCTTGCTTGCCCACCACCTCTGCTCTGTGACTCAGTTCTTAACAGGCCTCAGACCACTACTGCTCCACGGCCCAGGGCTTGGGGACCTCTGCTATACAGACTTGAAGAAGGGGGTGGATTCACAGGGATGATTGGAACGTGGGTCTTCAGGTTCCTGTAACATATCGGTGCAGACAGGTTTAATCCTGGACAGATGAACCCAGCTGGTGACCCCCTGGAGTTTGCTGTAGGAGTACTCAGCAAGATTTAGTAAGGACCTTTCCATTTTGGGAGTAACTAGTCGCCAGGGGTTCATTTTTCTAGGTCTTTAAAAGTACCCAATCTCCAGGGTAACTGGGACTGTCATCTGGAGAGGACTGCACTCTGTTGCCATAGTCTTGTCTAGCCTTCTGGACCTGCCCTAGGTTTATAATGTATCTGAGATGCGCCTGGGTTTCTGGGTCAGTTAGCATGTCCAGAGTAAGGAATGCCTTCTGTGTGTTCATTTTGCAAGGGTTTAACTTTGTGGTAGTTTCAGGAGCTGCCCTGATGCCTGGCAGGCTGTTGGCGGCAGGTGATACCACAACTCTAATGTTTCCTGACAGTTTGCCCAAGGTTTTGTTTTGAGTACGATTATCCTGTTCCACTTTTCCTAAGGACTGAGGTCTTCAGGACAAATGGAGGTGGCACTTAATTCCCAAAGTCTGCAAAATCTGTTGCATGATTTTTGCTGTAAACGAAGGTTCATTGTCACTCTGAAGGTGATGGGGCAGTCTGAATCTAGGAATAGTTTCCTTTAGGAGCACCTTAGCCACTTCAGTTACCTTCTCTGTTCCATTAGGGAAGGCCTCCATCTATACAGTTAGAGTGCCTGTAAAGACTAGTAAGTATTTGAAGCCCTGGAAAGAGGGCATCTGAGTGAAATCTATTTGCAATCCTCTCCTGGGTAAATCCCACATTGCTGGACTGGGCTGACGAGGGGAAGGCTTGACTTTACCTCCTGGATTATGGGTGGTGCAAAGGGCACAGCCTCGAGTTACTCTTTGAGTTGTCTCCAGGAGCCCTTTCCCTGTAAAAACTTGGAAAACAACTATGGGCATTGCGTCTCTCCCCAGATGGAGAGAATCATGTAGCTCTTTAGTAATTTTCCAGTGGCTGGAGAAAGGAATGAGTGGTTTCTGATCTCTGTGTCACCAGCCATCTGTTCCCTTAATTTCCCTCTGTTTCCTGCCGAGGTCTCTTCAGAAATTGAGTACCTGGGTATAACATTAGAAGGGGGCAGGGGCAGGATTAAAGCCATTTTTGTTATGGACATCACGGCTGCTTTGGTCGCTTCCCAGTCGGCCCTGTCACTGCCTCAGAAAATCTGAGAAGCTCCCTTTTGGTGCCCATGGCAGTGAACGCAGGCTACATGTGTTGGGTTTTGAACCGCGTCTATGAGATGTAGAGTCTCAGCCCCACAGTTTACAGGGAAATTTCTTGCATTTAGAAGTCTTCTCTATTTCCAGATAGCATGTGGCATGTAAAACGAAGGCATATTTTGAGTCTGTGTATATGTCCATAACTTTTCCCTCCCTTAGGATTAAGGCTCACATTAGGGCTCATAGCTCAGGTGGCAAAGGTTGTGATGCTTTAATATTGTAGTTGCCCACAATAGCATGCCCTGCCCTCCTGACTCCATCTTTAACGGAACTGGTGTTAGCACTTCCTCCGTTTTCTGTGGCCTGGTCTACAGGTCAGATCAGCGGGCACAGACCTGGTCAAGGGTTTTGAGGCAAGAATGTGTTAGCTCTGGGCTTTTGGTGGGGATTAAGGTAGTGGGGTTGAGTGTGTGGCAGATTCTGAGGGTTGGTTCTGGAGAGTCAAGGGGCAAAGCCTGGTACTTGATAAGGCACCCTTCTAGTTTGCCTGTTATCCCTAAAGTTGCTGGTACTTGTGAGGAGTCTGGATTTCAACTGGCTGTCCAAAGACAAGCTTGTTAAGTTTTTCTGCCAATAATCCAGTGGCTGCTACAGCCTGAAGGCAGTCAGACCAAACTTGGGCCACAGAGTCCAGTTGCTTGAAAAAGTAGCTTTTAGGCTGAGGAACTTCCCCTAGCTTCTGTACAAGGACCCCCCAAGGCTGTCCCCTGCCTTTCAGCCGTGTACAAGGTGAATGGCTTTTCCAAACGGAGGAGGCCCAGAGCAGGGGCTCTGGTGAGGGCCTGCTTGATATTATTAAAAGACTTCTCCTGTTCTCCATTCCAGAGTAACAGTTCTGTATCTGGGCCTTTAATGGCTTCATATAGGACCTTAGCCATTAGTCCAAATCTTGGAATCCAAATTCTACAAAATCCTGCTATGCTCCAAAAAAGATGGAGATGTTTCTTTGTCTTTAGAGTACTTAGCCCTAATAGAGTTTGTTTTCTATCTGGAGACAATTGTCTACTTCTGCAGTGTTAAATATATCCCAGATATTTAGAAGTCTTCGTGCCTTTTTCTAAGACTCTAACCCTGGGCCCCAAGGAAATTAGGGACTTTGATACTATTTGATCTGAAGCCTCCATGGAGGGCCTCCATGTTAAAATGTTGTCCAAATACTGTGGAATGATCCCTTCTTTTAGGTGCGTCTCCCTTAGTTCCTTTCCTGGGGCCTAGGCGAACAAATGTGGGTCGTCCCGAAACCTCCGAGGCAATACTGTCCGTGTGTATTGTTGCATTTGGCCTGAGTCAGGGTTAGTCCACCCGAAGGCAAACAGACACTGAGATGAGGGATGAACTGGTATGCCAAAAAAAAAAAAAAAAAAAAAAGCCATCTTTGAGTCTAGCACAGTAAACTGTTTGGTGTCTCCAGGAATCTGGGCTAATATGCTGCAAGGCTTGGCCATAAGGGGATATTTGGGGGCCACTGGATCTTTCACTGTGTTAAGGTCTTGTGCTGAACTGTATTCCCCATTTGGCTTAACAGCTGGCAGAAAAGAAGCAATGCATGGAGCCTGGAGGGCACCGAGAGGCCGCGTCTTAAGAATTTAGCTGCATGGAGTTGTAAACCCTTCTTTGCTTCTAGCTTGATAAAGTATTGTCTCCTGTTGGGATAGGCAGTTTCTGGCCTAAAGCTGATTCTTACATGTTGGGCATTTGTGGCCCTTCCAGGGATTCCTTTGTCCCATACTGAAGGGTCTGCTGTTTGTAGAATATGCCTGGGAGCAGGACTTTGCTCTTGTGGCTGATGTTAGAGGCAAACTAAGGGGCTGCCCGGGTCCTCCTATCTGGAGTATGGCCCTGAGGAAACTCAGAAGGTCTCTCCCAAGGAGAGGAGTAGGACACTCGGTATAACTGAAAAGGCATGCGAAGTCCACTTCTGCTCAAGTTGGCAAGTGAGAGGCCCAGTGAAATAGTGGGCGCGAGCCTTTCCCTCGACATCCATCGCGGTGCAGCTTTTGAAGGAAAGAAGTTCAGCATAAGGAATCAGGACAGGGTAAGTGGCTCCCTTATCAATTAAAACATCGATTTTCAGTCTGTCACGTCAAGGACTACCTGGGCTCCTTGATGGAGATAAATGTCTCGTCGTGAGGGGAGCCACCAGCATCCCCGGGCCGCCTCAGACGTCCAGCATGGCCATCTCAGGAGCGGGAGCCCTACTTTCCCTCCAGGAAGGAGTGAAGTCTCTCTTCCAGTGACTTGTTTGTTTGCAGTCTGGGCACGGCCCAAGGGGATCTTTCTGGCAATCTCGGGCCCAGTGGCCAGTTGACTTGTGTTTGCAGCATTTCCCCTGTTGGTGTTACCTTCGGACAGATAGTTGGACTTTCTCGGTGCCGTTGGGTTGTCCTGAGGTTGCAAGGCATGGGTGAGAGCAGTGGCGGTCAGTTTTGCATGAGCCCTGCCTGTCGTTCCTCGTGTTGGCTTCCCTCTTCCTCCTCAGCTTGATCTCCATTATTAAATACCCTAAAGGCCACCCCTAAGTGTTGGGGCATGAGTGTTTGTGGGCCAAATTGTGGCTTCTGGCGTTTCCACCTAATATGAGGGGCAGACTGGCTGATAAAAGTGCTGTCCCAGTAAGGACTGACCTTCACAAGTGGAGGGATCTATGTTGGTATATTTTCTAAAAGCCTCCACACAGCACATGTGAAAGAAGGATGGATCTTCTTTTTCTTCTTAGGTCATTTCTTTAACCTTTTCATAGTTAACTGACTTTTTGATACACTTTCTCATCCCTTCTAATAGACATTGGATAAATGCTTCTTGGCTTCTGTTCCTTCCCGGGAATTACAATTCCAAGAGGGTTCCTGATCTGACCGCGTCTCCACTCGGAGCATAATGTTTGAGTTGGTCTCTGGCAAACTGGTCAGTTCCTCTGGCCTGCTGTCCAGATGCTTTGTTTTTCCTCAGAAGTACAATGAGTAGATAGGACTACTTGGACATCCTTCCAGTTAAATCATAGATCAGAGTGAGGACATAAGACCGTTCAACAAACTTACTAGGGTCTTCAGAAAATTGGCCCAGTTTCTGTTTATGCTGGGCTATATCAGTTAAAGAGAAGGACACGTACCATGTCCCTTTTCCACTCGCCACTTCTCTGACAGGGCATAATTTTCCTAAGCCTGTGTGATGGGAAGCGCCACTGTGAGTTACCCCAGAGGGACTAGTCTCTCTTCTTTGGAGTAACAGAGGGTATGAAGGGACATAGGGAGGTGGAGTTTGGGATTGGTCAGAGGGAGTGGGAGAAGTAGGTGACTCTGAAAAAGTAGAGATGCTGTTGTTAGGAGTGGGGGGAGCTAGATTCCCCCCCGAGAGATGGGAACTTACAAGGGGATCATCTGAAATGTCAGGAGAGTCTTCTGGTTCCCGAGGTTTTTAGTATATGTGCTGCCTAAGCGAGCACATTCCCCAGGGTTTGAATTATGAGACCCATATAGGGCGAGATGTTGATAAGGGACCATAAAAGCCTGAACACAGGGAATCTCACTCCACTTTCCCATCTTGCGGCAGTAAAGATCCAGTTGCAGAATGGTATTATAATTTAGAAACCCGTTTTCGAGGCATTTTTCTCCATTCCCCAGTTTATACAAAGACCAGACCCTGCGACAGTAGAATCTGTTTCTCCTTTTTTTTATGGTTCAGTCGCTCAGTTGTGTCTGACCTTCGCAGCCCCACGGACTGCAGCACACAGGCCTCTCTGTACTTCACCCTCTCCTGGAGTTTGCCGAAACTCACGTCCATTGAGTCGGTGATGGCATCCAACCATTTCGTCCTCAGGGAAGCTCTCTCCTTTATTAGCCCTTCAGTTAAAAGGTCCACTTCTTAACGATACACTCTGGAGTGTTTCTCCTGGCTTGGAAGGGGATCCTCCCATGTTGAGTATCCTGCAACCAAAAACAAGAGAGCACTCTTGGATTGGAGTGTGACATCCTGGAAATGTTGACCAGGAGACATTAACCTGAAGGGGTTTGGGGTGTCCCTGAAATTCTCTTCAAACCTGATGGGATTTCATATGTCTTCTTCACTCTCTGGTTGATTTCTGGCCCCCAAGATACCCTGCGCAGGGCACCCAACCCAGCACAGCTGGCAAAGGGCTTTTGAACCAGTGTAGACAGGTTGCCAGGACTTCTCTCAGGGATCTGTTTATAGAGCTTATGTCCTATCATAAGCCTTCCTATGCTGGAGTTCATTCCTTGAGACTGAGCATCTACAAAGTTTATAATTCAGGCTTCTGGTAATGGCCGGCCTGATAGGCTGTCTGTAGCAGTGTGGAGGCTGCCATGCCTGGAGTGAAGGGGGTCCAGTAGATGTAAAGAGGAATCCTTGGAGAAATTGGAGCTGGGTGCTGTGGAAGATGGCATGGGGTTCAAGGCTTGAGGGCCAGGAAGTGGAGAAATTCTCAATAGTGAATTTCTGGACATTGAGGTGAGAGACTAGACCCCTGAAGAACCCCAAATCCTTTGTCCTATCTTCCTGGCAGCTAAGATAGAACTGGGGGGACTTCCTGGTGGTCCAGTGGCTAAGACTCTGCGCCTCCAGTGCAGGGGGCCCAGGTTCGATCCCTGGTCAGGGAACTAGATCTAACATGCCACAGCTAAGAGTTCTCACATGCCATAACTAAGCAGCCAAATAGTAAATGAGTACAGTAAAGGGAAAAAAAGAATTGGGAATCGGGGAATCGTCTGGTTTTGACTGGCACAGATGGCACTGAATTAGGCAGTGGCAGGGATGCAGCTTAGGAATGATATCCAGGAGATCTTTCCATAAAAGCCTGCAGAGAAAAAACATAAGAAACAGACCTTGTTGTTCAGGTAAAGTGAGAAAGAAAACCTTAGTGGAGGTTTCTGTACGGAAAAGTTAGAGGGTGAGAGTGAGACCCCCTGGGCTCCTGCATGGTCGGAAATTGCGTTTCTGCCATGTCCTGAAGGATAGCATCAGCTGTCACCCAAACATTTGAATCTGCGCAACCTGGGAAATTCCCCTGCCATTCCCAGTGTTGCAGGGAGCCGTAGTACTGTGAGTGGGCAGATGTTATGGCCTGTGGGTCTTGCAAGTGAAGGGGATAGTGAGAGAAAGCAAGCAAGAGTGAAAGCCACAGCTAGGCAAACCCCGTGGTTTACCTTGACTTCTCGAATTCCCGAGTTCGGCACCAAATACGATCTTGGGTGGCCTCGGCCTGCAGCTGCTTAGAGCTGGGCCTCGGTTCCCTGGCCAGAGATTGAGGTTGGGTCACAGGAGGGAGAACACCAGATGCTCGCCACTAGACCAGATGTCAGTACTGGCACTTCAGCTTTGCAGATGAATACCCCCAAAGATGGAAAGTAGTGAAACAAGCAAAGTATTTATTAGGAGGAAAAAGTACAGTCCGTGTGGATAGACACTTGGGCAGACTCAGAGTTGCCAAGGCGTGCCCTTGTGGCAGTTGAATTACTTTTATGGGGCATTTCTTCTTGTTTCCTTGGCCAGTCATTTTGATTTACCTGATTTAGAGTCCAAATTTAGTTTATATCTCAGGATCCTCCCATATGTGGGTATGCATCTCTTAGCATCTCCTTCTTGGAGAAGGAAATGGCAACCACTCCAGTACTCTTGCCTAGAAAATGCCATGGATGGAGGAGCCTGGTACAGGCTACTGTCCATGGGGTCGCAAAGAGTCGGACACGACTGAGTGATTTCACTTCACTTCACTTCACCTCTTAGCCAAGATGGATTCCACCAAAGAGGACTATGGGTAGTGAGCATTAGTTGGCATCTCTCCCCTTTTTGACCTGCAAGGAGCCTTTCTGTGCATGTGTAATTGGGGAGGTCTTCCCTGGTGGCTCAGACGATGAAGCGTCTGTCTATAATGTGGGAGACCTGGGTTCCATCCCTGGGTCAGGAAGATCCGCTGGAGAAGGAAATGGCAATCCAGTCCAGTACTATTGCCTGGAAAATCCCATGGACAGAGGAGCCTGGTAGGCTACAGTCCATGGGGTTGCAAAGAGTCGGACACGACTGAGCAACTTCACTTTTCACTTGGGTTCAAGAATGAGAAATATGTGGTCTCTTATCTTCTATCTGGGCAGGGCCCTGCCTCCTCTCTGAGCTTTCCTGCTATGCTTGTTTTGAAGTTTCAGTCCCCAGGGAATGAGTCTCCTATCGCTTAACCCTGCGGGAGCCCATCTACTTCCTGCCTCACTTTACTTTAGCAACATTTTTAGTTGCATTTATTTGTGTAATTATTTCATTATGGTGCCAGGCAGAGTGCCTGGCTTGGGGACTCAGGAGATCTTTATTGAAGGAGTGATTGGGAAGAGCCACCTCAGAGAGGAAACCCTGGAATCCATAATCTGGAGGGATGTCAGGGTTGAACGCTCCATCAGACAACCCTCTTGAGTCTGGATTTATCCATTCCTCATGAACACACTTTCAAGCAACAAGTGAGGTTAATTTCTGGCCCAGCATCCAGTCACCCGTTCCGTGGAATTAGGCTCATCCTGGATTAGTAACAAACAAGTTACTTATTGCCAGTCACATAATTTTGATCCATTAATTAAGGAGGATGAGGAATGTCATAAGTTATTTGCTAACACTTAAATCGGAAAATGTGCTTACCATTTTATCCGCAGCTTTATCTTCTTGGTCTTTGGTGCACAGTCCTGGGTCTTAATGTATACACTCTTATATGTTTGTCACCAGATGACAGGTTCTTTTGGTTCAGGAAGTCAGCTCAACAGACATTTATCAGATGTCTTCTCTGTACAAAGTATGCTGTGCTGATCCCTGAGGCAATAAGCTCAAACCCCTGACTTAAAGGGGTCCATGCCGTTGTGGGGGGTGTTTCGTGAATTGCCGGCTGAGACATAAAGGTTGAATGAGGGACATTCTGGGACAGAGACAGAAGGCCACGTCAGCCAGGGTGACATTTGCCTGGCAGGGCTGCTGGATCTGCTGAGGCAGGGCCAGAGGCCCTGGCCCCCGGGGTCTGCAGGCAGGTGAGAGCTTGCTCCCGGAGGGGCCCTAAGGAGCCGGAGGACTGCTCGCCCTTCCTCTGGGCACCTTCACTCGCTAGTGCTCAGAGATATGTGTTCAAGATGTAGGGTACCCTTGTGAACGTGGATGTGTGGTTTGGCTTTGAAGCACAGAGGATTTGGTCCCATCTTGGTGCTGGTAGAGTGATACGGAGATGCCCGCAGACCCCCAGTGCTGTGGGCATAACTAGGAAGGAGTCCTGCCTGTCTTCCTTGCTGACCTCTGGCCTGAGTAGAGCCTTGCCCCTGGCCAGGCTGCGCTTTGGTAGCTGGGGATGCGTCAGAGCTCCCATGAAAAATGTGTATGGAAAAATCTCTGATCCTTTTTTAGTGGATTACACGGCTTCTCTTTTCTCCAGTGCCTCATTATTCAAGATTATTTGATGTTCTCCAGCTTTTAAAATAATTATTTTCCACCTACGCAGAACATCCTGTAGAGACATTGAATTTCCAGTGGGAGCAGAGGGGAACACTTATTTTAAAATTAGGAAAATAAGCCTCTTTTGGGGATGGGGAGCAGAGAGTGTTGCAGAATTTATTTTACAGTGCAGGAACTCATATGTGGTGCCTGAGTTTTAAAAAAAATGATGTAGAGGCTTATTGCCATCCCTAGACCCTTGCCCGATTGTCTCCAACCCCTCCATCCCCCTTTTTAGTGGTGGGGATTTTCCTTCTTTCATTAGATGTATATTTATGTACTCAGGTGCACAGGCACTCAGATAAATTAGTAGATGCAAAATTGTGCTTATAAAACCTAAGTAGGAGCTACAGGAGAAAACATGAACAACACCGGTGTTTAAAGAAACAGCGGTGTCTAACACCACTGCTTAAAGAAGCGACACCAATGTGCTGCTTCCCCGTCCCAGCCTCTCCCTCCTCTCTTAGGGTAGCTATGACCTTACATTTTATGATTATTATTTCCTTTCTTTTATTAGAATTTTACCACCCATGTTTGTAGCCCTACAAAACTTATTGTTGTACAGATTTTTAAACTTTATATAAAGAGAAATATACTGTATTTTTCTGCAGTGTATATAAATATGCACACACATTGCTAAAATTCATCCATCTTGCTACACTCTGGTTTGCTTTTTCTGTTTGTGATAGATTCCACTTTCTGATTCTGCCCTTGTTTAATCATTCATTTTGCAGTGGAAGAACATGCAGGGGACTTCAGGGCCCCCACCTCAGCCTCTCAGACCCCATCCCCTTTCCTAGACTTGGGCAGATCATGACCTTGGCACACTGGCTGGCAAGCTCTGTGTAGGGTAGACACACAAACCGGCTGGCTCCTAAAAGTGACAGTTTGTCTTCCAGATGGGTCGCTAAGTGTGTGGTCCCTCCAGTGTAGACAGTTGCTTTGGTTCAGTTTTTCTCCAGTGTTTGATATTGTCAGGCTTTTTACCGGTTTCTTGGTAGTGAAATGGGGTCTACTGGTAGTTTTCATTTGTACTTCCTCGGCCATTGATAAAGTTGACTAAGTATTTCCTTGGTCAGTGCCTGTTTCTAGCTTTCTGCCCATGTTTCTGTTGGGTTTTTGGTTTTTTCTGATTTTACGAGTGTTTTATATAATGTAAACGTTAATCAGTTATATGAGAACATCTTCCTTCAGTTTAGGGTTCCTCTGGTATATATTTTTTTATGAGTGCTTGTGTGTGTGTGCGTTATATTGGAGTCTAGTTAACAATGTTGTGTTAGTTTCAGCTGTACAGCAAAGCAGTTTACATTCCCACTAAAGTGTAGGAGGGTTCCTTTCTCTCCACACTCTCGCCAGTATTTATTGTTGGTAGACTTTAATGGCTGTTTTGACTGGTGTGAGGCAATAGCTCGTTATAGTTTTGATTTGTATTTCGAAGCAATACATATCCATGTATATGGAGATATATATATCCATATATATATATCCATATATATCTCCTTGGGTGTGTGTATATATATGGATATGTATACCTCCTTTTTCAAATTCTTTCCCAATTTAGGTTATTACAGAGTAGTGAGCAGAGTTCTTTGTGCTATACAGTAGGTCCTTGTTGGTTATTTGTTTTATATAGAGCAGTATGTACACGTCAGTCCCAAACTCTCAGTCTATCCTGCCCCCAATCCTTCCCCTTGGCACCTGTAAGTTTGTTCCCTGAGTTTATAAGTCTGTTTCTGTTTTGTAAATAAGTTTATATCATTTTTTTTAGATTCTGAATATAGACGATATCATATGATTTTTGTTTTTTTCCATCTGACTTAGTATGCTCATTTCTAGGTCCATTCTTGCCCCTGCATTCTTTTTAATGGCTGAGTAGTATTCTGGTGTGTGTGGGTGTGTGGGTGGGTGTGTGTGTATCACATCTGTATCCATTCATCTATCGGTGTTGAGGTTGCTTCCATGTCTTGGCTGTTGTAAACAATGCTGTAGTAAGAATTATGGTGCATGTATCCTTTTGAACCATGTTTTTCTCTGGATATTTGTCCAGGAGTGGGATTACTGGATCATATAGTAGCTCTATTTTTAATTTCTTGAGGAACCTCTTTTAGTTTCTTAAGGGCTTCCCTGATCGCTCCCCTGGTCAAGAATCCATCTGCAATGCAGGAGACTCTGGTGCCATTCCTGGGTCGAGAAGATCTCCTGGAGAAGGGGATGGCTACCCACTCCAGTATTCTGGCCTGGAGAATTCCATGGACTGTATAGTCCATGGGGTTGCAAAGAGTAGGACACGACTCAGCAACTTTCACTTTCAAGGAACCTGCATACTGTTCTCCATAGTGGCTATGCCACTTTGCGTTCCCACCAAAGTGTAGGAGGGTCCTTTTTGTGCACACCCTCTCCATCGTTTATGGTTTGTAGACTTGAGGACCATTTTGACTGGTTTGAGGCAATAGCTCATTATAGTTTTGATTTGCATTTCTAATAATTAGTGATGTTGAGTGTCTTTTCATGTGCCTCTTGGCCGTCTATATGTCTTCTTTGGAGAAATATCTATTTAGGTCTTCTGCCCAGTTTTTTGATTGGGGATTTGGGTTTTTGATACTGACTCGCATGAGCTGTTAATTTTGGAGATCAATCCGTTGTTGGTATACGTCATTTGCAAATATTTTCTCCTGCTCTGTAATTTGTCTGTTTTCCTTATGGTTTCCTTTGCTTTGCAAAAACTTTTGAGTTTGATTAAGACCCATTTGTTTGTTTTTATTTCTATTACTCTAGGAGATGGATTGAAATATACATTGCTCTGATTTATGTCAGAGTGTTTTGCGTATGTTTTCTTTTAAGAGTATTATATAGTATCCAGTCTTACTTTAAGGTTTTTAATCCATTTTAAATTTATTTTAGCGTATGATATTAAAGAATGTTCTGACTTCATTTTTTAACATGTAACTCTCTAGTTTTCCCAGGACTGTTCATTGAAGAGACTGTATTTTTTCTTTGTTGTGTGGTCTTGCCTCTTTTGTCTCAGATTGACCATAGGTACATGGGTTTATTTCTGGGCTTTCTCTCTTGTTCCATTGATCTATATTTTTATTTTTGTGCCAATACTATATTGTTTTGATGACTGTAGTTTTACAGTATAGTCTGAAGCAACTCCATTTTTCTTTTTCAAGATTGCTTTGGCTATTCGAGATCTTTTGTGTCTTCATACAAATTTTAAGATTTTTTTTGTTCTAGTTCTGTGAAAATACCCTTGGTAATTTGGTAGGGATTACATTGATTCTCTAGATTACCTTGAATAGGATAGTCATTTTTACAGTATTGATTCTTCCAATCCGAGAATATGGTGTATCTTTCTGTTTGTCATCTTTGGTTTCTTTCATCAGCATCTTACAGTTTCTGGAGTACAGGTCTTCTGGCTCCTTAGGTTTATTCCTAGGTTTTCGTTTTTGTTTTTTGATGCAGTGGTAAATGGGATTGTTGCTTTAATTTCTCTTGCTGATTTTTTTGTTGTTAATGTGAAGAAATGCAACAGGTTTTTGGGGTGTTTATTTTGTATTCTGCAGCTTTACCGAATTCATTGACGAGCTCTAGTAGTTCTCCGGTAGCATCTTTAGGAATTTCTATGTATAGTATCATGTCACCTGTAAACAATGGCCGTTTTACTCTTTTCTAATTTGGTTTCCTTTTATATATTTTTTTTCTTATTGCTGTTGCTATGACTTCCAAAGCCATGTTGAATAATAATGTGAAGAAATGCAGCAGGTTTTTGGGGTGTTTATTTTGTATTCTGCAGCTTTACCGAATTCATTGACGAGCTCTAGTAGTTCTCCGGTAGCATCTTTAGGAATTTCTATGTATAGTATCATGTCACCTGTAAACAATGGCCGTTTTACTCTTTTCTAATTTGGTTTCCTTTTATATATTTTTTTTCTTATTGCTGTTGCTATGACTTCCAAAGCCATGTTGAATAAAAGTGGTGAGAGTAAACATCCTTGTCTTGCTCCTGACCTTAGAGGAAATGCTGTCAGCTTTTCACTGTTGAGTAGAGTGTTGGTAGTTTTGTCATGTATGCCCTTTATTATGTTGAGGTATATTCCCTCTGTGCCTGCTTTCTGGAGAGTTTTTATTATAAACGGGTGTTGAATTTTGTCAGGACCGTTTCTGTGTCTGTTTAGATGATTGTGTTTTTTTCTTGAATGATTTACTTTTGGCTGTAATGTGTCTTCGTTGCTCTGTGTGGGCTTCCTCTAGTTGCAGCAAGTGACAGCTGCTCTTCATTGTGGTGCGTGGGCTTCTCACTGCTGGGCTTCTCTTGTTGCAGAGCATAGGCTGTAGGCACACTGGCGTCAGAAGTTGCGGTTCGAGGGCTCAGTCATTGCGGCTCTTGGGCTTTTGTGGCACACGGGCTTAGTTGCTTCTCAGCACGTGGGATCTTCCCGGACAAGGGATTGAACCTGTGTAGCCTGCACTGGCAGGCGGATTCTAAACCACTGGACCACCAGGGAAGTCCTGATTATATGGTTTTTATTCTCCTATTTGTCGATGTGTATCACACTGATTGATTTGCAAATATTGAAAAATCCTTGCTTCCCTGGGATAAATCCCACTTAATCATGGTGAGATTAAGCTACCACCTGGCAGCTCAAACAGGAAAGAATCTGCCCATAATTCAGGAGACTGGGGTTTGATCCCTGGGTCAGGAAGATCTCCTGGAAAAGGGAATGACTACCCACTAAGGTATTCTTGCCTGGAGAATTCAATGGACAGAGAGGAGCCTGGTGGGCTGCAGCCCATGGGGTCGTGAAGCATTGGCCAGGACTGAGTGACCAGAGAGAGATGGGTCTTTCCATGTATTGTTGGATTCTGTTTGCTGGTGTTTTCTGGATAACTTCTGCATTTATGGTCACCAGTGATACTGGTCAGTACTTTTCTTTTTTTGTGTTATGTCTGGTTTTGGTATCATAATGATGGTGTTTGGGGGTGTTTCTTCCTCTGCAAATTTTTGGGAAGAGTTCCAGAAGAATAGGTGTTAACTCTTCTCCAAATGATAGAATTCACCAGTGAATTCTTCATGTGATCCTGGACCTTTGTTTGTTGGGAGCTCTTTAATCACAGTTTCATTTTCAGTACTCGTGATTGGTCTGTTCATATTTTCTGTTTCTTTTTGGTTCAGTCTTGGGAGATTGTACTTTTCTCAGAATTTGTCCATTTCTTCTAGGTTGTCCATTTTATTTGCATATAGTTGCTACAAGTAGTCTCCCATGGTCCTTTGTATTTCTGTGATGTCTGCAACTTTTTAATTTTTTAAGAATTATTTATTTTTCACGACATGGGGCTTTTGTTGCTATGCAGGCTTTCTCTAGCTGTGGTGGCTTCTCTTGTGGCAGAGCACAGGCTCTAGGCTTCAGTAGCTGCTGCATGCAAGCTCAGTAGATGCTGCACGCAGGCGCAGTAGTTATGGTGCACAGGCTTATTTGCCCCAAGGCTTGTGGGACCAGAGGTTGATCCGCTGTGCCCTGCTTTGGGAGGTGGATGCTTAACCACTGGACCACCAGAGAAGTCCCTCTGTTGTATCTTTTCCTTTTTCATTTCTAATTTTATTGATTTAAACCCTCTCCCTCTTTTTCTAGATGAGTCTGGCTAAAGGTTTATCAGTTTTTAAAATTTTTTCAAAGAATCAGCTTTTAGCTTCATTGAATGCCCTGCTTTGGGAGGTGGATGCTTAACCACTGGACCACCAGAGAAGTCCCTCTGTTGTATCTTTTCCTTTTTCATTTCTAATTTTATTGATTTAAACCCTCTCCCTCTTTTTCTAGATGAGTCTGGCTAAAGGTTTATCAGTTTTTAAAATTTTTTCAAAGAATCAGCTTTTAGCTTCATTGATCCTTTCCAGTTCTTCTGTTGCATTTATATCTGCTCTTGTTTTTGTGATTTCTTTTCTTTTGCTAACTATGCCTTTTGTTTGTTTTTTCTCTAGTTGCTTTAGGTTTAACGTTATGTTGTTTATTTGATATTTTTCTTCTTTTCCTGGAGTAAGATTGTATTGCTATAACCTTCTGTCTTCGAACTGCTTTTGCTGTGTCTCATCAGTTTGGAATCACCATGTTTTCATTGTCATTTTTCTCTAGATATTTTTTGATTTCCTCTTTGATTTCTTCAGTGATCCATTGACTGTTTAGTAGCATATTATTTAGCCTCCATGTATTTGTGTTTTTTACAGGTTTTTTCCTCTTGTGGTTGATTTCTAATTTAATAGCATTGTCAACTTAAAATGCACAACATGAAAGTTGCAAGTTAAGTTTTTTTGGGGCCAAATGAAAACTATAGCCTCGGTAGTTATGAGAAACTGCTCCAAATAGGTAGGGGGGGAAGGTCAATATACATGTGATTTTGGTGAATGGGGATTACATGCAGTCAGTCACATATTTTTGCAGAAGGTCTTGTGAGGGTTACTGATAGTCATGAGGAGCAGACGTCACCATGAAGGAATTTAGTGCTTTTCTAGATATGAGGAGATACAAGAACTGGACTCATAAAATCAGCTCCTGAAAATATCTAATTATCTGAAGGCCTGTTCTGCCTGTTTTTATAGAGAACAGAGAGTGTCTCATTCCTGATGCTCCCTCCTGAACTCCCTTCCAGGGGTGTTGAAGGTCAGCAGCACATGATTTAATCCTTGTAGAGGCAGATGGCAAGTGCCGACGGCAAGTGCTGTTTTGTAGTTGACAGGCTCCTTCATGGTAATATATTCGTTCCATGGTGCTAGGAAGGTGCATTCCTAGATGGTGAAGATTTTGATGATAGACTACTCAATGTGGTCTTGTGAACAGTAATTAAAGATCTCTGGACCACTCATCTCATCTTCTAGTCTTTTTTGGTCTAAGAAAAAAATCCCTCTTATTGCATCTTCCCATATCTAGAATTATACTAGTACAGTCATTGATCTCATTCAGAATTATATATTTGATCAACTGTTTCAAGTTGCCTCAGTGTGTTAGTCATTAAGTCGTGTCTGACTTTTTGTGACCCCATGGATTGTAGCTGGCCAGCCTCCTCTGTTCATGGGATTTCCCAGGCAAGAATACTGGAGTGGGTTGCCATTTCCTTCTCTAGGGAGGTCTTACAACCCAGGGATCAAACTCAGGTCTCCTGCGTTAAAGGTGGATTCTTTATCATCTGAGCCACCAAGCCACCAGGGAAACCATCATTATTTTTTAGGAGGCTCAGTCACACATTTGGTAATACAAAAAATGCGAATCTTGTAAAACAGGCAAAATGCCAGTAATATAGCTAATAACTTTAATAGAGTTGTAAGTAAATATTTAAGCCAAGAGCTCCCCACACCAAACTGATTTTTGAAGAGCTTGTCAAGACTCTTGAAAGGGTGTGGGTCACTTAAACCACAATTCTGATTTTTCATATGGTTCCTTAAATGTGTTGTGTGAGAGGATTCATGAACGAAACATAGCATTCAGTTTGAATTATGGCACAGGTGTGTCCCTGAGATGCTGTAAGGACGTTACAGGTCATGTAAATTTTGGTTTTCTCGTCATACAGACCTCAGAGTTCAACAGGCTCATACCCCAGTTACTGTCATTTAAAGCCTGTTTAGTAAATGTTGTTAAGGCTCTGATATGACCGATTGCATTCTGCAGTCCTATTGAAGCACAAAAATAGTTGTTAAATGATCATACGAGTGGCATACAGATCTCTAGACTGGCTGGAGTCATCTCTGAATTGTTATATATATGACTTATGTCCATGGGACATGTAGGGTACATTTTCCTATCTATCCCAGTGGAAGCCAAGGCCATAAATTAGTACCACAAATCCACTGAGTTCCATTACTTGCAACCCAGTGACTCTCTGATTGTCTGACTCAGTTCCACACCAATCATTGTCTCTTAAGGGTAATCATATGTTGGCATTGTTCATAAGGCACCCAGCCACATTTCCTACTGTTAGGAGTTCAGTTAAGCATTTACAATAATATAACATGTTCCCTTTTAATAATATATGCTCATAAAATCCTTCATCTAGTCTCATTGGTCTCCCAGTGGTAATTTCAAAAGGATACAAAGGCTGTTTCCCAAAGGGAATTGATTTTAGGTTGAGGAAGACCAGTGGAAGGGGCTTTGGCCAAGGTAAGGACTAAGAATCTAGATTTTAGCTGATTAGTATTTACTTATTTTTTCCAATTGATTTTTAATTGTTCCATTTGTACTTTCTACTAGCCTAGAGGCCTGGGGGTGGTAAGTACAGTGGAAATGCTTCATAATTAGCCCAATTTTGCAAATTTTCTTGACAATTTGTGCAATAAAATGGGTTCCCCTATCACTATATATTTCTACAGGGACTCCCCAAATGGGAATTACCCTAGTATTCATTTGCTTAACCAACTGTGCAGTTGCTCTTCTGTATGGAAATGCCTCAGCGCAATGTGAAAGCATGCAAATTATAAGAAGTACACGCTGGTAACCTCGAGAGGGGCCATTTGGATAAATTCAATCTGCCAAATTTCAGAAGAGCCAGCAGATAATGGAAAACTTCCCTGAGAACTATGTAATGGGTTTCCTGAGTTGTATTTTGGACATTTGGTGCACCTAGAATAAATTTTCCAAGTTATAGTGAAGGAGCGCTTACAAAAATACTGTTTTACCCCACCCTACTGTCTTATCTGAGTTCCAGTGAGTTAGCTTATGAATTTATTGTAAAATGGGGTATTGTATGCTAAACAGAAGAATACAACTTCCCATTTGGGCCTATCCAGAGCCCTTTGTTGGAGCCAAACCTTAATCCTTTTTGATTTCATGTTTCCTCTTCTCGTTTTGGTGCTGTTCTTAAAAATTTAGCATGGTGTCACCAAGGTTACTGGGCGGCTGAAAAGAGAAACCCGCTGTTAGTTGACTTATCATTTTGCAGAGCTGCCGTCTTGGCAACGTGATCAGCTACAGAGTTCCCTTTTGCTTCTCTGACCTGATACCTTGATGATAGCTAATGCACTTGGTAGAAGAATTGTATCCAGTAATTCTGCTTCTTGTCCCCTGAGGAAGTTAAAAACCCTCTGTTTCCAAAGCATGCCAAAATCATGTGCTACCCCAAAAGCGTTGTGGCTGTTGGTGTAAATATTACAGGATTTCCCTTGCCAAGTGGCAGGCTCTTGTTAGTGCTATTAATTCAGCTTCTGAGGCAGAAGAGACCATTCTCAAGGATTGGTACTGGAGAAACAGCAACATAACTAGTACCAGTACATAACTGGTACTTTCCATGAGGTCCTCACAGATATGAACCATCAGTGAATGATATAAAATCAGGATTATCTATAGTGCTTTCTCAGAGATTGATCCTGGGAGATAACAGATTGTCAGGTAAAACAACACAATTATGTTTTTCATCATTAACATCTAATTCCTCTGGTAGCAAGGTGGCTAGATGAAGCTTGTTGTGTCTGTGAAGAATTATATTTGGTGAGAGCAAGATAGTCTCATGGGAAGTTAATCGACTTGCTGAGTAATGTTGTTTGTGATGAAAGTTTAGTAAGACTTCTACAGGGCAAGGAACAAAGATGGTCCGAGAGTGACTCATGATTATCTCCACTGTGGTCGGACACAGCACAGCTGTCCCTGTGACAGCCTGGAGGCGAGGGGAGAGGCCTCTGGCTACTGAACCCAGCTTGGCTGTAATAGCCTACTGGCCGGCAGTGAGGGCCGTGGTGCTGGGCTAGTGCTTCCAGTGCAGGCCCCTTGTTTTGTGAACAAAGAGGAGGAAGGGTAGATCATAATTTCAGTGCCCCAGGGCGGGGTATTGGCTAGAAGGTTTTTTTTTTTTTTTTTNAATATATTGTCTAGGTTGGTCATCGGAGAAGGCAATGGCACCCCACTCCAGTACTCTTGCCTGGAAAATCCCATGGATGGAGGAGCCTGGTAGCCTGCAGTCCATGGGATTTCACAGAATTGGACACGACTGAAGCCACTAACAGCAGTATCAGCAGGTTGGTCATAACTATTCTTTCAAGGAGTAAGCGTCTTTTAATTTCATGGCTGCAGTCACCATCTGCAGTAACTTTGGAGCCTCCAAAAATATAGTATGTCACTGTTTCCACTGTTTTCCCATCTACTTGATATGAAGTTATTGATGGGACCAGAAGCCATGATCTTAGTTTTCTGAAGGCTGAGCTTTAAGACAACTTTTCCACTCTCCTCTCTTTCACTTTCATCAAGTATTTCTTTAGTTCTTCACTTTCTGCCATAAGGGTGGTGTCATCTGCATTTCTGAGCTTATTGATATTTCTCTCAGCAATCTGGATTCCAGCCCAGTGTTTCTCATGATGTACTCTGCATATAAGTTAAATAAGCAGGGTGACAATATACAGCCTTCACACACTCCTTTCCTGATTTGGAACCAGTCTGTTGTTCCATGTCCAGTTCTAACTGTTGCTTCCTGACCTGCATACAGATTTCTCAGGAGGCAGGTCAGGTGGTCTGGTATTCCCATCTCTTTAAGAATTTTCCACAATTTGTTGTGATCCACACAAAGGCTTTGGCATCCTCAATAAAGCAGAAGATGTTTTTTTCTGAAACTCTTTAGCGTTTTCAATGATCCAACAGATGTTGGCAATTTGATCTCTGGTTCCTCTCCCTTTTCTAAATCCGGATTGAACATCTGGAAGTTCACAGTTCATGTACTGTTGAAGCCTGGCTTGGAGAATTTTGAGCATTACTTCACTAGTGTGTGAGATGAGTGCAATTGTGTGGTAGTTTGAGCATTATTTGGCATTGCCTTTCTTTGGGGTTGGAGTGAAAACTCACCTTTTTCCAGTCCTGTGGCCATAAGGAGTCATGACCTGAGCCACAGTCCGGAGCTCCCGGTCTTATTTTTGCTGACTGTGCAGAGGATCTCCATCTTTGGCTGCAAAGAATATAATCAATCTGATTTCAGTATTGACCACCTGGTGATGTCCATGTGTAGAGTCTTCTCTTGTGTTGTTGGAAGAGGGTGTGTGCTATGATCAATGAGTTCTCTTGGCAGAACTCTATTAGCCTTTGCCCGGCTTCATTCTGTACACCAAGGCCAAATTTGCCTGTTAATCCAGGTGTTTCTTGACTTCCTACTTTTGCATTCCAGTCCCCTATAATGAAAAGGACATCTTTTGGGGGTGTTAGTTCTAAGAGGTCTTGTAGGTCTTCATAGACCTGTTCAACTTCAACTTCTTCAGCATTACTGGTTGGGGCATAGACTTGAATTACTGTGATATTGAATGGTTTGCCTTGGAAACGAACAGAGCTCATTCTATCATTTTTTAGATTGCATCCAATACTGCATTTCAGACTCTTTTGTTGACTATGATGGCTACTCTATTTCTTCTAATGGATTCTTGCCCACAGTAGTGGATATAATGGTCATCTGCATTAAATTCACCCATTCTAGTCCATTTTAGTTCTCTGATTCCTAAAATGTTGACATTCACTCTTGCTGTCTCCTGTTTGATCACTTTCAATATGCCTTGATTCATAGACCTAACATTTCAGGTTCCTATGCAATATTGCTCTTTACAGCATCTGACCTTGCTTCTATTACCAGTCACATCCAGAACTGGGTATTTTGTGTTTTTTTTAGCTTTGGCTCCATCTCTTCATTCTTTCTGGAGTTATTTCTCCACTGATCTCCATAACATATTGGGCACCTACTAGCCTGGGGAGTTCATGTTTCAGTGTCCTAGCTTTTTTCCATTTCATATTGTTCATGAGTTCTCAAGTCCAGAATACTGAAGTGGTTTGCCATTCCCTTCTCCAGTGGACCGCATTTTGTCAGAATTCTCCACCGTGACCCATCCAACTTGGGTGGCCCTACAGGGCATGGCTCATAGTTTGATTGAGTTAGACAAGGCTGTGGTCCATGTGATCAGATTGGTTAGTTTTCTGTGATTGTGGTTTTCAGTCTGTCTGCCCTCTGATGAAGAAGGATAAGAGGCTTATGGAAGCTTCCTGATGGGAGAGACTGACTGAGGGGGAAACTAGGTCTTGTTCTGATGGGCAGGGCCATGTTCAGTAAATCTTTAATCCAATTTTCTGTTGATGGGTGGAGCTGTGTTCCCTCCCTCTGTTTCCCTGGGCCAAACTATGGTGGAGGTAATGAAGGTAGTGGTGACCTCCTTCAAAAGATCCCATGCAGATACTGCTACACTCAGTGCCCCCAACCATGCAGCAGGCCACCACACACCCACACCTCCACTGGAGACTCCTGGACACTCCCAGGCAAGTCTGGATCAGCCTCTTGTGGGGTGACTGCTCCTTTCTCTTGGTTTCTCATGCACACAACATTCTGTTTGTGCCCTCCAAGTGTCTATTTTCCAGTCCTGTGTAAGTTCTGGCAGCTCTGTGTTGGATTAATGGTGACATCCTCCAAGAAGGTTTATGCCATACCCAAGTCCGCTGCACCCGGACCCCTGGCCTTGTGGCAGTCCATTACTGACCTATACCTCCATAGGACGTGCTCAAACAGTTCTGTCTCAGTCTCTGCGGGGTCCCTGGGTCCTGGTGTACCCAAGATTTGTTTGAACCCTCTGAGCATCTCTGGAGGGAATGGGGTTTGATTCTGTATGCAGATTGGCCTCTCCTACCATCTTACTGTGGCTTCTCCTTTGCCCT
>SJYX01019225.1:0-10541 GCA_006410675.1 Oreotragus oreotragus | reverse complement strand
TCACCATCATGCAACTAAAGAAGTAAAATGAAGGAGAAATAAAATAGGTTTACTTTTGGAAACAGCTGGATATGGACTTAAGAACTTTGTTCAAATTGATACTAGATAAAGCTGGTAAACTGATTGTCTATGAGTCATAATAATTTTTAAGAAATAAAGCTGTAATGCCTATATTATTACTAAATAAGGACATGCAGATATACATAAAGCAGTAATTATTAATACATATAAATTACTACTTCATTCACCCATAGAGTTTCAAATTTGAATTCTGTTCCTTAAAGCTTATTTGCCAGGCAAGAAGTCCTGGTTCTATCTTTCTAATGGTCCTAATCTGCAAGTGCTCATAAAAGCAGAATAATACAAGATAGCATGTTTCCTGTTCTTTCCTAGGACATCACTAAAGCAACAAGGCAAATGGGATGGGCCCAAGGGAGGGTAACAGATGAAGAACTCTACAAAAATTTTCAGCAAAAGTAGAAATTATATACAGTTTAAAGACTGTATGTATATACGCACACACACACAGAGTCTCTAAATGATTAAACAAAGGCAAGTTTATTATTTAAGTAGTAGAGGCAAACACTGTCTTGACGGAATTACAGTTTTCAGAAGGAGAAGATCAAGGGTAGGTGTGTATAATTTGAGGATCTGTGTTTGAGTAGTTTGAAGGAGCTCTTGCAGTGGAGCTATCTGACTGGAATTGGTCAAAATTCATGATTCAGAAAGTTTGGTGGTCACTATGAGCATGAGTTGTAAAAGAATCTTGATAAGAAAACAACTGTGTAAAAGCCTGTGAGTTGTTATCTGTTGTCCTAAAGAAGAGGACAGATTGAGTAGCCTGTTGCTCAGATAAAGCTAACAGTGAAGCCATGTTCTGATTTGCAGTCTTAAGATGTGTATAAGAGACAGCATGACCACTGGAAAAACCATAGCCTTGACTAGACAGACCTTAGTCGGCAAAGTAATGTCTCTGCTTTGGAATATACTATCCAGGTTGGTCATAACTTTTCTTCCAAGGAATATGATTATATGTATATATATGAATGTCAAACCACATCCTCCTTAATAAAGAGCTAAAGCCTATTTTTTGAAGTACAAGGAAATTCAAGACATAGACAATGTTGATATTTAAAATGATACATAGATTTCATACCCAACAGCACTTCTTAACTAGGTTATCTCCCTATTATATTCATGGGCATCATACTGGTATTTCTACTTCTGTAGTTGTTTAATACCTGGAAAATCCCATGACGGAGGAGCCTGGTGGGCTGCAGTCCATGGGGTTGCTAAGAGATGGGCACGACTGAGCGACTTCACTTTCACTTTTCACTTTCATGCATTTGAGAAGGAAATGGCAACCCACTCCAGTATTCTTGCCTGGAGAATCCCAGGGACAGAGGAGCCTAGTGGGCTGCCATCTATGGGGTCACACAGAGTCGGACACAACTGAAGCGACTTAGCAGCAGCAGCAGCTGCTGCTGCTTAATAAGAAATAGAAAAGAAATTGTATTAACTAAGTGTTGAACTGAATTATGAATTAATATTAAATAATTCTCAACACCTTTATTTTTTTAAATTAGTCTACTGTACTTTATGATTTGGGAGCATCCCAGATGGCTGAGTGATGAAGAATCCTGCCAATGCAGGAGATGTAGGAGATGGGAATTCAATCCCTGGGTCAGGAATTTCCCCTGGAGGAAGGAATGGCAACCCATCCAGTATTCTTTCTGGGAAAACCCCATGGACAGAGGAGGCTGGCAGGCTAAAGTTCATGGGATCTCCAAGAGTTGGACGCAGCTGAGACTGAGCACGCACACATGCACACGCTTCATGATTTAAACATGTGGAATTCTTTGGGCTTCAGAATTAAATATAAGTCTGAAATAACTTTCTATAGTAAATAATTATCCAGTTATCTGGAGTACGCATGTTAGTGAATTTGACCTGAAGTAGAGCTTTTCTGAGCAGGAGAATGTCCTTTTCTGAAGTATAAACTACCTTGGCCTTTTCTTTGTCAGTAAGACTTCAAGGACTTTCATGTATTATTCTCACCATCATGCAACTAAAGAAGTAAAATGAAGGAGAAATAAAATAGGTTTACTTTTGGAAACAGCTGGATATGGACTTAAGAACTTTGTTCAAATTGATACTAGATAAAGCTGGTAAACTGATTGTCTATGAGTCATAATAATTTTTAAGAAATAAAGCTGTAATGCCTATATTATTACTAAATAAGGACATGCAGATATACATAAAGCAGTAATTATTAATACATATAAATTACTACTTCATTCACCCATAGAGTTTCAAATTTGAATTCTGTTCCTTAAAGCTTATTTGCCAGGCAAGAAGTCCTGGTTCTATCTTTCTAATGGTCCTAATCTGCAAGTGCTCATAAAAGCAGAATAATACAAGATAGCATGTTTCCTGTTCTTTCCTAGGACATCACTAAAGCAACAAGGCAAATGGGATGGGCCCAAGGGAGGGTAACAGATGAAGAACTCTACAAAAATTTTCAGCAAAAGTAGAAATTATATACAGTTTAAAGACTGTATGTATATACGCACACACACACAGAGTCTCTAAATGATTAAACAAAGGCAAGTTTATTATTTAAGTAGTAGAGGCAAACACTGTCTTGACGGAATTACAGTTTTCAGAAGGAGAAGATCAAGGGTAGGTGTGTATAATTTGAGGATCTGTGTTTGAGTAGTTTGAAGGAGCTCTTGCAGTGGAGCTATCTGACTGGAATTGGTCAAAATTCATGATTCAGAAAGTTTGGTGGTCACTATGAGCATGAGTTGTAAAAGAATCTTGATAAGAAAACAACTGTGTAAAAGCCTGTGAGTTGTTATCTGTTGTCCTAAAGAAGAGGACAGATTGAGTAGCCTGTTGCTCAGATAAAGCTAACAGTGAAGCCATGTTCTGATTTGCAGTCTTAAGATGTGTATAAGAGACAGCATGACCACTGGAAAAACCATAGCCTTGACTAGACAGACCTTAGTCGGCAAAGTAATGTCTCTGCTTTGGAATATACTATCCAGGTTGGTCATAACTTTTCTTCCAAGGAATATGATTATATGTATATATATGAATGTCAAACCACATCCTCCTTAATAAAGAGCTAAAGCCTATTTTTTGAAGTACAAGGAAATTCAAGACATAGACAATGTTGATATTTAAAATGATACATAGATTTCATACCCAACAGCACTTCTTAACTAGGTTATCTCCCTATTATATTCATGGGCATCATACTGGTATTTCTACTTCTGTAGTTGTTTAATACCTGGAAAATCCCATGACGGAGGAGCCTGGTGGGCTGCAGTCCATGGGGTTGCTAAGAGATGGGCACGACTGAGCGACTTCACTTTCACTTTTCACTTTCATGCATTTGAGAAGGAAATGGCAACCCACTCCAGTATTCTTGCCTGGAGAATCCCAGGGACAGAGGAGCCTAGTGGGCTGCCATCTATGGGGTCACACAGAGTCGGACACAACTGAAGCGACTTAGCAGCAGCAGCAGCTGCTGCTGCTTAATAAGAAATAGAAAAGAAATTGTATTAACTAAGTGTTGAACTGAATTATGAATTAATATTAAATAATTCTCAACACCTTTATTTTTTTAAATTAGTCTACTGTACTTTATGATTTGGGAGCATCCCAGATGGCTGAGTGATGAAGAATCCTGCCAATGCAGGAGATGTAGGAGATGGGAATTCAATCCCTGGGTCAGGAATTTCCCCTGGAGGAAGGAATGGCAACCCATCCAGTATTCTTTCTGGGAAAACCCCATGGACAGAGGAGGCTGGCAGGCTAAAGTTCATGGGATCTCCAAGAGTTGGACGCAGCTGAGACTGAGCACGCACACATGCACACGCTTCATGATTTAAACATGTGGAATTCTTTGGGCTTCAGAATTAAATATAAGTCTGAAATAACTTTCTATAGTAAATAATTATCCAGTTATCTGGAGTACGCATGTTAGTGAATTTGACCTGAAGTAGAGCTTTTCTGAGCAGGAGAATGTCCTTTTCTGAAGTATAAACTACCTTGGCCTTTTCTTTGTCAGTAAGACTTCAAGGACTTTCATGTATTATTCTCACCATCATGCAACTAAAGAAGTAAAATGAAGGAGAAATAAAATAGGTTTACTTTTGGAAACAGCTGGATATGGACTTAAGAACTTTGTTCAAATTGATACTAGATAAAGCTGGTAAACTGATTGTCTATGAGTCATAATAATTTTTAAGAAATAAAGCTGTAATGCCTATATTATTACTAAATAAGGACATGCAGATATACATAAAGCAGTAATTATTAATACATATAAATTACTACTTCATTCACCCATAGAGTTTCAAATTTGAATTCTGTTCCTTAAAGCTTATTTGCCAGGCAAGAAGTCCTGGTTCTATCTTTCTAATGGTCCTAATCTGCAAGTGCTCATAAAAGCAGAATAATACAAGATAGCATGTTTCCTGTTCTTTCCTAGGACATCACTAAAGCAACAAGGCAAATGGGATGGGCCCAAGGGAGGGTAACAGATGAAGAACTCTACAAAAATTTTCAGCAAAAGTAGAAATTATATACAGTTTAAAGACTGTATGTATATACGCACACACACACAGAGTCTCTAAATGATTAAACAAAGGCAAGTTTATTATTTAAGTAGTAGAGGCAAACACTGTCTTGACGGAATTACAGTTTTCAGAAGGAGAAGATCAAGGGTAGGTGTGTATAATTTGAGGATCTGTGTTTGAGTAGTTTGAAGGAGCTCTTGCAGTGGAGCTATCTGACTGGAATTGGTCAAAATTCATGATTCAGAAAGTTTGGTGGTCACTATGAGCATGAGTTGTAAAAGAATCTTGATAAGAAAACAACTGTGTAAAAGCCTGTGAGTTGTTATCTGTTGTCCTAAAGAAGAGGACAGATTGAGTAGCCTGTTGCTCAGATAAAGCTAACAGTGAAGCCATGTTCTGATTTGCAGTCTTAAGATGTGTATAAGAGACAGCATGACCACTGGAAAAACCATAGCCTTGACTAGACAGACCTTAGTCGGCAAAGTAATGTCTCTGCTTTGGAATATACTATCCAGGTTGGTCATAACTTTTCTTCCAAGGAATATGATTATATGTATATATATGAATGTCAAACCACATCCTCCTTAATAAAGAGCTAAAGCCTATTTTTTGAAGTACAAGGAAATTCAAGACATAGACAATGTTGATATTTAAAATGATACATAGATTTCATACCCAACAGCACTTCTTAACTAGGTTATCTCCCTATTATATTCATGGGCATCATACTGGTATTTCTACTTCTGTAGTTGTTTAATACCTGGAAAATCCCATGACGGAGGAGCCTGGTGGGCTGCAGTCCATGGGGTTGCTAAGAGATGGGCACGACTGAGCGACTTCACTTTCACTTTTCACTTTCATGCATTTGAGAAGGAAATGGCAACCCACTCCAGTATTCTTGCCTGGAGAATCCCAGGGACAGAGGAGCCTAGTGGGCTGCCATCTATGGGGTCACACAGAGTCGGACACAACTGAAGCGACTTAGCAGCAGCAGCAGCTGCTGCTGCTTAATAAGAAATAGAAAAGAAATTGTATTAACTAAGTGTTGAACTGAATTATGAATTAATATTAAATAATTCTCAACACCTTTATTTTTTTAAATTAGTCTACTGTACTTTATGATTTGGGAGCATCCCAGATGGCTGAGTGATGAAGAATCCTGCCAATGCAGGAGATGTAGGAGATGGGAATTCAATCCCTGGGTCAGGAATTTCCCCTGGAGGAAGGAATGGCAACCCATCCAGTATTCTTTCTGGGAAAACCCCATGGACAGAGGAGGCTGGCAGGCTAAAGTTCATGGGATCTCCAAGAGTTGGACGCAGCTGAGACTGAGCACGCACACATGCACACGCTTCATGATTTAAACATGTGGAATTCTTTGGGCTTCAGAATTAAATATAAGTCTGAAATAACTTTCTATAGTAAATAATTATCCAGTTATCTGGAGTACGGATGTTAGTGAATTTGACCTGAAGTAGAGCTTTTCTGAGCAGGAGAATGTCCTTTTCTGAAGTATAAACTACCTTGGCCTTTTCTTTGTCAGTAAGACTTCAAGGACTTTCATGTATTATTCTCACCATCATGCAACTAAAGAAGTAAAATGAAGGAGAAATAAAATAGGTTTACTTTTGGAAACAGCTGGATATGGACTTAAGAACTTTGTTCAAATTGATACTAGATAAAGCTGGTAAACTGATTGTCTATGAGTCATAATAATTTTTAAGAAATAAAGCTGTAATGCCTATATTATTACTAAATAAGGACATGCAGATATACATAAAGCAGTAATTATTAATACATATAAATTACTACTTCATTCACCCATAGAGTTTCAAATTTGAATTCTGTTCCTTAAAGCTTATTTGCCAGGCAAGAAGTCCTGGTTCTATCTTTCTAATGGTCCTAATCTGCAAGTGCTCATAAAAGCAGAATAATACAAGATAGCATGTTTCCTGTTCTTTCCTAGGACATCACTAAAGCAACAAGGCAAATGGGATGGGCCCAAGGGAGGGTAACAGATGAAGAACTCTACAAAAATTTTCAGCAAAAGTAGAAATTATATACAGTTTAAAGACTGTATGTATATATGCACACACACACAGAGTCTCTAAATGATTAAACAAAGGCAAGTTTATTATTTAAGTAGTAGAGGCAAACACTGTCTTGACGGAATTACAGTTTTCAGAAGGAGAAGATCAAGGGTAGGTGTGTATAATTTGAGGATCTGTGTTTGAGTAGTTTGAAGGAGCTCTTGCAGTGGAGCTATCTGACTGGAATTGGTCAAAATTCATGATTCAGAAAGTTTGGTGGTCACTATGAGCATGAGTTGTAAAAGAATCTTGATAAGAAAACAACTGTGTAAAAGCCTGTGAGTTGTTATCTGTTGTCCTAAAGAAGAGGACAGATTGAGTAGCCTGTTGCTCAGATAAAGCTAACAGTGAAGCCATGTTCTGATTTGCAGTCTTACCCTCCTGAATAAGAACTTCCTGGAATAAATAAGTCTCACTGATGCAGGAGCTTTCAGTTTGAATCCTGATAATTAAACCACGTGACTACAGGTGGTCTTAGTGCTTTGCACACACTGACTCTAAGTTCATACCTTGTGACCCCAAAGACCACTGTGGGCGCTTATAGTGATGAGGCGATAAGCAGGGTTTCGGCCCAAGTTCACATCACAGTGGCCCATGTAGATCTTTAAGTCTACTATGTGGCTAATTCTCAGATCTTGAATAAATATTTGGACTTGACATACTCAGAAAATGGTAGGGAAACCCATACTGTCAAGTTCAAGAACTTCTATTCCCCACTAGGACAGTAAATGAAAATGAATACTGTATCCCTGGAGGAATCACATGTATTACTGCTACCATAAACTTGAACTATGGTGCATCTATTTTGGCTTTTCAAAAAGGTGAATGTATCTCAGAAAATCACTGTGGATAAAGTTAATCAGAGGTAAGTCTAAGTTCAGATGCTTGTTACCGAAATCAATCAACACAGCCCTGACAACTAGTTCAGTTCAGTTCAGTTCAGTCACTCAGTTGTGTCCAACTCTTTACCGCCCCATGGACTGCAGCACACCAGGCCTCCCTGTCCATCACCAACTCTCAGAGTTTATTCAAACTCATGTCCGTTGATGCCACCCAACCATCTTATCCTCTGTCATCCCCTTCTCTTCATGACTTCAGTCTTTCCCAGCATCAGGGTCTTTTCAGATGAGTCAGTTCTTCACATCAGGTGGCCAAATTATTGGAGTTTCAGCTTCAGCATCAGTCCTTCCAATGAACACCCAGGACTGATCTTGAGAATGGACTGGTTGGATCTCCTTGTAGTTCAAGTGACTCTTGAGAGTCTTCTCCAACACCACAGTTCAAAAGCATCAATTCTTCTGCACTCAGCTTTCTTTTTAGTTCAACTCTCACATCCATACACAATGACTGTAAAAACCATAGCCTTGACCAGACGGACTTTTGTTGGCAAAGTAATATGCTGTCTAGGTTGGTCATAACTTTCCTTCCAAGGAGTAAGCGTCTTTTAATTTCATGGCTGCAATCACCATCTGCAGTGATTTTAGAGCCCAGAAAAATAAAGTCAGCCACTGTTTCCCCATCTGTTTGCCATGAAGTGATGGTACCAGATGCCATGATTTACTGTGTGGATCACCACAAACTGGAAAATTTTAAAGAGTTGGAAATACCAGACTACCTGGCAGGCCTCCTGAGAAATCTGTGTGCAGGTCAAGAAGCAACAGAACTGGACATGGAACAGCAGACTGGTTCCAAATCGGGAAAGGAGTACGTCAAGGCTATATATTGTCCCCCTGCTTATTTAACTTCTGTGCAGAGTACATCATGATAAATGTTGGACCTGATGAATGAGAAACTGGAATCAAGACAACCAGTACTTAGACTTTATTTTTATGCTAACAGAACCAGTCTCATTCTGTCCTTTAAAGGTATATGCACTGACTGGCCAGCACATATTTCTTGAGAGTCTGGAGCCAGAAACTGTCCTGTGAACTCCTCAGGTACCAGAACTACCACAGAATACTCATTTAACAGAGGCCTGTTACCAAGCTCTGCGAGCTCCTCTCTTCCTCCATGCTCTAGAGGAACCACCATAGGTATGGGCAGAGAAGCCATCTCAGAGATCTGGGAGATCTCTTTAGGGCACCTTTTCAAGTCTGAATACCAGACTTGAAATACCACCCTTGAAATACCACTGAATACCGCCCTTGATAGGGTGCCCAGTTCTCAAATCAGTAGGATACAATTTCCAGATTTTAATAAATCTAAACTCTCCCTTTGCCTCTCCATTCCCTTCAAATAGAAGCTTGTTTCTAGATATTTTTTCTTTAATTGGGATAAAATTGGCATTTACCTTATATTAATTTCAAGTAATAATTCAAAATTTGTATACAATGCAAAATTATTTCCCTTTTAAATCTAGTTAGTACTCTTAACCACAGAATATAAAAAAAAGATTTTTTTTTTGCCTTTTTCCTGTGTTGAGAAACTTTAAGATTTAATCTCTTAGCAACTCTCAAATTTTAAATACAGTTTTGCCTATAGTCACCATGCTGTATATCACCTTTATTTATTTTTTAAGTGTAAGTTTATACTTCTTGACGTTCTTCATCTTTTCACACATCCCCAAGCCTAGGGTTTGTCATAGCTTTTATTCAAAGAAGCAAGTATCTTTTAATTTCATGGCTACAGTCACCATCTGCAGTGATTTTGGAGGCTGAGAAAATAAAATGTTACTGTTTCCATTGTTTCCCCATCTATTTGCCATGAAGTGATGAAACTGTATACCATGGAAATAGTTTTTTGAATACTGATTTTTAAGCCAGCTTTTTCACTCTCCTCTTTCACTTTCATCAAGAGGCTCTTTAATTCCTCTTCACATCTTGCCATAATGCTAGTGTCATCTGCATATCTGAGGTTATTGCTATTTCTCCTAGCAATCTTGATTCCAGCTTGTGCCTCGTCCAGCCTGGCATATTGCTGGCATATTGCTTGCATTTCTTTTTCTTGGCAATGGTTTTGATCTTCGCCCCCTGTACAATGTCACGAATCCCCACCCATAGTTCTTCAGGCCCTCTGCCTATCAGATCTAACCACTTGAATCTATTTATCACTTCCACTGTGTAATAGTAAGGGATTTGATTTAGGTCATACTGAATGGTAGTGTTTTTCTCTACTTTCTTCACATTCTACATGATGTACTCTGCATATAAGTTAAATAAGCAAGGTGACAATATACAGCCTTGATGTGTTTCTTTCCCAACTTGTAACCCAGTCAGTTCCATGTCTGGATCTAAGTGTTGTTTCTTGACCTGCATACAGATTTCTCATGAAGCAGGTCAGGTGGTCTGGTATTCCCATCTTTTTAAGAATTTTTCAGTTTTTTTGGATCCACATAATCAAAGGATTTAGCATAGTCAATGAAGCAGAAGTATACTTTTTTCTTCTGGAATTATCTTGCTTTTTCAATGATCCAACAGATGTCGGCAATTTGATCTCTTGCTTCTCTGCCTTCTGTTAGTCCAACTTGAACATCTGGAAGATCTCAATTCACAAACTGTTAAAGCCTAACTTAGAGAATTTTGAGCATTACTTTGCTAGCATGTGAAATGAGTGTGATTTTGCAGTATTTTGAACATTTTTTGGAACTGCTTTTCTTTAGGATTGGAAAGAAAACTGATATTTCCAAGTCCTGTACATGCTGCTGAGTTTTCCAAATTTGCTGACACATTGTTAGCCATGCTTTAAGAGCATCATCTTTTAGAATTTAAACTAACTCATCTGAAATTCCATCAACTCCACTAGCTTTGCTCATAGTGATGCTTCCTAAGGCCCACTTTACTTTGCACTTTATGATGTCTGGCTCTAGGTGAGTGACCATACCATCAAGGTTATCAGTCATTAAGGTGTTTTTTTTTTTTTTTTT
>SJYX01019223.1:631473-645626 GCA_006410675.1 Oreotragus oreotragus | reverse complement strand
CAATTATCCTCCAATTTAAAAAACAGAACAAAACAATGTTGATGCCTCCACCAAGATGAATAGACAGAATCTTCAGGGTAGAACACAGGTAAGGTTCATTCTTAAAACTCCACAGGCGGGCTTCCCTTGTGGCCGAGTGGTGAAGAATCTGCCTGCCAATGTAGGAGACACAGGTTCGATCCCTGATCTGGGAAGATCCCACATGCTAGAGAGCAGCTAAGCCTGTGCACCAAAATTACTGAGCCTGTGACCTAGACCCCGGGAACCACAACTGCTGAGCCCACCTGCTGCAACGACGTGCTCTGAAGCCAGAGAAGACACCACAGTGAGAAGCGCGAGCACTGCAACAGCGAGTAGGCCCCACTCACCACAGTTAGACAAAAGCCCACCAGCAACAAAGACCCAGCACAGCCACACACACACACAAAAAAAAAAATTAGTAAAATCATTTAAAAATGACCTCACCAACTAGATATACAAATGATATAGATGACTATATCTCACATGCATATAGCTGATTTGCTTTTTCATTTTTAGGCTTTTCTCCTTAGTTTTCTAGGGCCATTGGCATAAGCTCAAGTGGCCTGGAACGCCTCAGACAGTCAAATGTTGGTCTGCACACTTCACTGCATAGTTCTCCACGCTTCATTTCAGCTGACCCATGAGTTTTAAAGATAAAGCAGCTTTGATTCAACCTGGCTTTTTGTTTAGTGATTTAGGAAGAAAAAAGATGGATAGACTGAAAAGTCTCCCCCAAACATATATATTTCAAGAAACTCCCACCTCTATGCCATCTGTCTTTCCTGCTTTTTCTTCAAGTCCATTAATATTAAACGATTCTTAATTATGCTGCTTACTCCACAGTGATGGAAAGGGACCCATCGGTGCTGAACTGGGGGACTTGTTTTAACAAGCACATTTACAAATTTAGAACAGAGGTCATTCAGAATCTGAGACATACTGAGTACAGCAAGAACTGGAAGAATAACACATAGGAAAAATACCAAATTCAAATGGATGCCACAAACTAGCCCCGATTGATTTTATTGTTACAAATAACTCAACCAAGTCTACCTTAAAATGTGTCCCTCTTCAACCTCACTCACACCATAACTTGTATCTCAAGGGGATGGTTTTTTTATTATCTAAATTTTACTCATTCTTCAGGTTCTACCTAAATCCCATCTTTCTGTGAAGGTGTCTCCCGGTACTCTTCAATAGCAGTATCACTTTCTGCTTCTGCTTCTAGATTCCCAGTCAAGAGAGGGGTAGAGCAGGTGGAATGAAGCATTCTGTGTTCATACAGGCTGATCATTTTTTCACTTGCAGAAACTGAACTAGTGCCTCTATTTTGAACTGGCCTAGGGGCTTCCCAGGAGGCGCTAGGGGATAAAGAACCCGCCTCGCAATGCAAGTAGATGTAAGAGACATGGGCTTGATCCCTGGGTCAGGAAGATCCCCTGGAGGAGGACATGGCATCCAGTATTCTTGCCTGGGAGAATGCCATGGACAGAGGAGCCTGGTGGGCTACAGTCCATACAGTTGCACAGAGTCGGACAAGACTGAAGTGATTTAGCATGCCACAGAGTCTGAAACAACTGAGTATTCGTTCATCATCAATTGATTATTTCATTTTCTTTTCCATACAATGAATCCAGCCATTTCTTACCTTTCCAAAAAAGTAATACCTACATTGTTTTTAGTAATATTTCTGTGTTTTTTATCTCACCAATAATGCCTGAACATTATGAGCCATCAGCCTTGATTCTTGTGCTTTTGAATACGTTTTGTTATTTTCTGAATAGGTCAGTGCTAGGAACCCAATGTATCTTCCATAAATACCTATTTCCTCTATTTTGATTTTAAGTTTCCCCCAAATTTCCTTTTATAGGCTTCCCTGGTGGCTTTTGCATGAAATGTTCCCTTGGCATCTCTGATTTTCTTGAAGAAATCTCTTGTCTTTCCCATTCTGTTGTTTTCCTCTATTTCTATGCACTGATCACTGAGGAAGGCTTTCTTATCTCTCTTTGCTATTCTTTGGAACTCTGCATTCAAATGGGAATATCTTTCATTTTCTCCTTTGCTTTTCGCCTCTCTTCTTTTCACAGCTATTTGTAAAGCCTCCTCAGACAGCCATTTTGCTTTTTTTGCATTTTTTTTCCATGGGGATGATCTTGATCCCTGTCTCCTGTACAATGTCAGGAACTTCTGTCTATAGCTCATCAGGTACTCTGTCTATCAGATCTAGTCCCTTAAATTGGTTTCTCACTTCCACTGTATAATCATATGGGATTTGATTTAGGTCACATCTGAATGGTCTAGTGGTCTTCCTTACTTTCTTCAATTTCATGCAAAGATGGGCTCAATAAAGGACAGAAATGGTATGGACTTAACAGAAGCAGAAGATATTAAGAAGAGGTGGCAAGAATACACAGAAAAATTCTATAAAAAAGATCTTCATGACCCAGATAATCACGATGGTGTGACCACTCATCTAGAGCCAGACATCCTGAAATGTGACATCAAGTGGGCCTTAGAAAGCATCACTACGAACAAAGTTAGTGGAGGTGATGGAATTCCATTTGAGCTATTTCAAATCCTGAAAGATGATGCTGTGAAAGTGCTACACTCAATATGTCAGCAAATATGGAAAACTCAGCAGTGGCCACACGACTGGAAAAGGTCAGTTTTCATTCCAATCCCAAAGAAAGGCAATGCCAAAAAATCCTCAAACTACAGCACAATTGCACTCATCTCACACGCTAGTAAAGTAATGCTCAAAATTCTCCAAGCCAGGCTTCAGCAATATGTGAACCAAGGCCTTAGAAAGCATCACTACGAACAAAGTTAGTGGAGGTGATGGAATTCCATTTGAGCTATTTCAAATCCTGAAAGATGATGCTGTGAAAGTGCTACACTCAATATGTCAGCAAATATGGAAAACTCAGCAGTGGCCACACGACTGGAAAAGGTCAGTTTTCATTCCAATCCCAAAGAAAGGCAATGCCAAAAAATCCTCAAACTACAGCACAATTGCACTCATCTCACACGCTAGTAAAGTAATGCTCAAAATTCTCCAAGCCAGGCTTCAGCAATACATGAACCATGAACTTCCAGATATTCAAGCTGGTTTTAGAAAAGACAGAGGAACCAGAGATCAAATTGCGAGCATCCACTGGATCATCAAAAAATCAAGAGAGTTCCAGAAAAAAAAAGTCTGTTTCTGCTTTATTGACTTTGCCAAAGCCTTTGACTGTGTGGATAACAATAAACTGTGGAAAATTCTGAAAGAGAGAATACCAGACCACCTGACCTGCCTTTTGAGAAAACTATATGCAGGTCAGGAAGCAACAGTTAGAACTGGACATGGAACAACAGACTGGTTCCAAATCGGAAAAGGAGTACATCATGGCTGTATATTGTCACCCTGCTTATTTAACTTATATGCATAGTATATCATGAGAAATGCTGGGATGGATGAAGCACAAGCTGGAATCAAGATTGTGGGGAGAAATATCAATAACCTCAGATATACAGATGACATCACTCTTATTGCAGAAAGTGAAGAGGAACTAAAAAGCCTCCTGATGAAAGTGAAGAGGAGAGTGAAAAAGTTGGCTTAAAGCTCAACATTCAGAAAACTAAGATCATGGCATCTGGTCCCATCACTTCATGGGAAATAGATGGGGAAACAGTGGAAACAGTGTCAGACTTTATTTTGGGGGGCTCCAAAATCACTGCAGATGGTGACTGCAGCCATGAAATTAAAAGACGCTTACTCCTTGGAAGGAAAGTTATGATCAACCTAGTCAGCATGAGACATTACTTTGCCAACAAATGTCCGTCTAGTTAAGGCTATGTTTTTTCCATATATAGATGTGAGAGTTGGACTGTGAAGAAAGCTGACCATTGAAGAATTGATGCTTTTGAACTGTGGTGTTGGAGAAGACTCTTGAGAGTTTCCCTTGAACTGCAAGGAGATCCAACCAGTCCATCCTAAAGGAGATCAATCCTGGGTGTTCACTGGAAGGACTGATGCTGAAGCTGAAACTCCAATACTTTGGACACCTCATGCGAAGAGTTGACTCACTGGAAAAGACCCTGATGCTGGGAGGGATTGGGGGCAGGAGGAGAAGGGGACAACAGAGGTTGAGACGGCTGGATGGCACCACTGACTCGATGGACATGAGTTTGGGTAAATTTTGGGAGTTGGTGATGGACAGGGAGCCTGGTGTGCTGCAGTTCATGGGGTCACAAAGAGTTGGACACGACTGAGTGAACTGAACTGAACTGGACTGAACTAGTGGCTTAGTGGTAAAGAATCTGCCTGACAATGCAGGAGACATGGGTTCAACCCCTGGGTCAGGAAGATCCCCTGGATAAGGAAATGGTAACCCACCGACAACCCACTCCAGTCTTCTTGTATGGAGAATCCCATGCACAGAGGAGCTGGTGAGCGACAGTCCATGGGGTCAGAAGGGTCGAACATGACAGCAACTAAATAATAACAAAATCTCCTTCTATATTTTATTCTTAACATGTGAAGCAAAATATATATGACACTCTTTTGGACTAGATATAAGCAGCTAAAACTTTCATTATACAGACTATGGCACAGCCCAGTTGCTGGGTAGAATGTACTGCACAACTGACATTCATGCACAGCCTGTCAGTGGTCAACCTTTCTGTTCTGAAGAGCAATATTTGCAGTAGTGATCCACAGCTGGTTGGTTTTTCTCTTTCTGGTTAGAGCAACTAAAATTCTCCCATCAGCACTGAACCTTGGAAAAATGATATCAGCGACAGAAGGAAAGGGCTGAGAGACAGAGAATACACACACATGCATACACACACACAGTGAGATACTGAATGGGTGTGCCCTCTCAGCTAACAGCCCCCAGACACCTAGCCACTCTCTCTGAACTCAACTTTCTGCTCAACTTCATGCAGATAAATTTACTTTCCTGAATTTTTTTCCTTCTACTTAAGAAAACAAAAATAATGTCTCCATTTGGACAAATGATCTCATTGATAAAATAAACTCAAACTTATTTGCCCTATTATGTATGGTGATATCACACATGTAGCTTAAATTTATGGGCAAAATTAAAAGACTACTTGATTAATATCCCGGGATGCCTTTGACATTCCTGCATAAAAAGTAAAGCTGAAGAAAGACTTCACATTCCTCTATCCCAAGGAAAATCAAGAAAAAGTTCAGCTATGGAATATGATATCTTCATTGGCATTGAGAAAACCTTAGATGCTTGCTTTTCTGGTTTTATGATTTTCAAATGTTGTGCATATTTTAGTGAGATAAAGATTCAAATTCAATTTAGATAATTTCTATTTAGCACCTGTTCCACTCTCTCCCGAGAATGCCAAGAAGACATGGCTTTTGCCATGGAGAGAAAATTGCATTACTAAAACCGGTAACTTAGTAATTTGTCAGATTGAAGTATTGAAACAGAGAAGGACCCTATGGTCCTTGCCCCCGATGTCCTCTGCCTGCCTTTTGCCTGTGGAAATACTTTAGCCAAAGAATAAGCTTCATCAGAGAAGTGAGAAAATGCAGAAAGAAAACAAGGAAAACAAAGGAGACCAAATAACGATAATGTCATTAAGCATAGTCAAGGACAGTTAGTTCTTTTTCAAAGGCTATAGGTAATATTCTGAGCCATATCCTGTGTGCTGCCTTGTAGACACTGAAACCCCCACCAGGTAGAAGAAATTTAACTACACGATGACCAGACTGTAGCCATGACATAAGTGCCACAATTCTGAGAACTGACCTTAAAGAAATGGAAACAAATCAACCATGGAATTGATTAACTGTACTTGAAACAACCAAGATGACGCTGGCCAGACCACAGATGATCCATTTAAAGATGACTGTAAGCTGACTGTGTTGTTTCTGCATATATTCCCCTCTCTTTGTCTATAGAAGTTCTTGCCCACTGGTTGTCAGTAGGGGAGTTGCCCTTTGGACAGGTAGGTGTCACCCTCCCTCACACACCAGTAGTCAGCATACAAAATGCTTTTCTTTCCACCAACCTAGTTTCTTTTTTGGCTTTTGAGGAGTAAGTAGCTAGATCCCACTTTTGGTTACATTGTGCTCAGTTGACCAGTTGAGTCTGATTTTTTATGACCCCATGGACTGGGGCCCTCTAGGTTCTTCTCCCCATGGAAGTTTCCAGGCAAGAATAGTGAAGTGGGTTAACATTTCCACGTCAATGTGTATTTTGAGTATTTTAAATTCAGGAGACATAACTGCTATTTTTTTTTTAGAACTGCAGAGATAGCCATCAAATTCCCATTGCTACTTTCCCTTGTTTTGAGCTGAGTCCTAGAACTATAATGTTCTAAAATGTTACAACTGATTCTGGGACTAAGAGGTGATATCATCTGGAGGCTTCCCCTCCTCATGGGTGAGATTTTACTCAATAACTACTGAGTGTAGAGGGAAGAGCTTTGTTCCAGAGGTAACTGGGCATTTTAAAGAAAGATTGAGGGAGTGGAAAAGGGAGTAAGCAGGGACTCAAGTATAATCAGAGAGGTAAGAAAAAAAAAAATCACAAAATGTAGGTAAGAAGGTCAGGTTGGTCAGTAAAATGATTAAGCCAGTTGTGTCTGCTAGCTACCAGTTACTAAAGTTAGGAATCTGTCTTCCCTCAGAGACTGGGAGGCAATGTTCTGATGATTGCATTTTGAATGAATGACTTTCAAGTTCTTGAGAAAGACTCTCCTGGTTTATAAGAGATGAAGATTGTTGTTTAGTCGCTAAGTTGTATCCAACTCTTTTGTGACCCTGTGGACTGTAGCCCACCAGTCTCCTCTGTTGATCGGATTTCCCAGGCAAAAATACTGGAGTGGGTTGCCATTTCCTTCTCTGGGGGATCTTCCAGGCCCAGGGATCTAACTTGTGTCTCTTATATTGGCAGGTGGATTCTTTACCACTGAGCCACCAGGGAAGCCCCAGGAGATGCAGATACCTAAGAATATATCTCAAAGGAACAAAGGAAGATTTACAATTGCAAAATTTTCTTAGCGAATGCTTTAAAATAAGAGACTCTAGAGTCTATCATCAGTTGTTGGCTAAAAAAAAAGAGATAAATTCTTTTGAAAGCCTTGAGTTTTATCAGACAGATGCTAAGAAGGACTGTCCCTTGGGCTCCCAGAATCATGCTAGGCTTGTGACATCTCTCAGTGTAGGGTTTACAAGGAGTTGTTTAGAGTTCTTTTTGGTTCTCTGGCATCACTTGCTGGGGCTCTTGGCTGATCTTAGGACTTACCTCATCTAGGGAGACTGGGACGGCATGGTAACCTGCTTCTGTCTGCCACCGTTCTTCAGGAATTTCCCTGGGAGAAGCAGTCACAGTAACCCATGCAAGAGTGTGGAGGGCTGGCCTTCTACATCAACACAAGTGCAGCTTTTCCTAAGCAGACTTTTTCCAAGAGCATTTCCCCAGTTCTATTTGACTCTTCCCATAGGAATTACACACTCAGAGCACAGTACATTACCAACAGCAAGTAAAATAAGCCTAAGGGGGAAAATCCCACTGGGGTCATTGCAGACTATTGGGAAAATGCTATCTCTAAACCATTATGGCTGCAGGAAAGTGGTACTAAATCAGAGCCTTGGCTGGTTTCTGGTATCAACTTTTATCCCTTATTTGCGCAATGACTCCTGCTTAGACTAAGCAATCTGTTCCCAGCATATGGCAAATTTTCTAGAGAATGTGCAGCTCATATTACCAAATTAGTTTATTTTGGTGATGTCCTTTAAAGTTCTGTTGCCTGTGTGTGTGCTCAGTTGCTCAGTCCTGTCTATTTGTGATCCCATGAACTGTAGCCCACCAGGATCCTAAGTCCATTGAGTTATCTAGGCAAGAATACTGGAGTGGGTTGCCATTTCCTTCTCTAGGGGATCTTACCAACCCAGGGATTGAATCCCCATCTTCTGTTTTGGCAGGTGGATTCTTTACCACTGAGATATCTGGGTTCTATTAGATACCTGTAAATAACAAGTCTTTTAGTGGGTGAAGTTTGTTTTTTTTTTTTTTTTCAGAAAAATTCTAATCAACCATGAGAGAAGGAGATGAAAAGTGTTAGATTATAAAACTACAAGCATTAGGAAAGCTGCTATGATTCTGGAAGCGTTAACATTTGCTCAAACATATGTGAGAGTGAAAAGTGAAAGCATTAGTCTCTCAGTGTGTCCAACTCTTTGTGACTTCACAGATATAGCCTGCCAGGCTCCTCTGTCCATAGAATTCTCCAGGCAAGAATACTGGAGTGGGTAGCCACTCCCTTCTCCAGGGGGTCTTCCTGAACCAGGTCTCCTACACTGCAGGTGGATCATTTACAGCCTGAGCCACCAGGAAATATACTTATGTGTAAATCTACATCACCCAATTTTTCTTCACTATTTGCATCTTTTTATTCTCCATATGTGTTCTAGCCACTTAAGTCAATTTGAATGTACTTATCCGATTACAAGGAGAAGGCAATGGCACCTCACTCCAATAACCTTGCCTGGAAAATCTCATGGACAGAGGAGCCTGGAAGGCTGCAGTCCATGGGGTCGCTGAGCGTAAGACATGACTGAGCGACTTCACTTTCACTTTTCACTTTCATGCATTGGAGAAGGCAATGACAACCCACTCCAGTGTTCTTGCCTGGAGAATCCCAGGGACGGGGGAGCCTGGTGGGCTGCTGTCTATAGGGTTGCACAGAGTCAGACACGACTGAAGCGACTTAGTAGTAGTAATAGTAGTAGTAGTATCCAATTACAGTGTAAACTTTTTCTGTTCAAACAATGAAATTAAAGATCAGGAAAGAAAAAAGAGAACTCACCCATCCATGCATTCTATGAAAAATAAAAATTAAATTAGAATCAACCAGAAGAAAAGCTTGGAAGTCTCCTCTTATGGAAAAAATAAGTTTTTCCCTCTTACTTCTAAAGAAGTTAAATGTTTGAGCAGATCGAGTAGCAAAGTTAGTTATTTATTGAATTCTCTCTTTTATTCTCCTTACCCATGATGGTAAATACATTGTAAAATAAGACATACTTCATGTACTTAAACAAATGGAAACATATTTCTGGCTGAGCAAAGTGGCCTGGCCTCGAGTCAGTAAGAAGCAGGTTTTCTTTCTAAGCAGAATCTGTGCTGAGATATAGCCCACCATTCAGGATAACCCAATTAGCACTGAGTATTAAAAAAAGAAAATGTCACTAAGATCAAAATCATCCATTGCTTACCTTGAGAGACTTGCATTCAGAACTTGTCTTCTGGGTTATTCATGGAATTGTACAAATTCTCCTTTCTAGAATGATAATCCATGTGTACTTTTCTATGTCTATTATGCCAGTAATTGAATTTTGCCTTAATTGGAAAGCATTATAGCTTTAAAGGGTCAAGTGTAACTTGTTAGGTTCAAAATCCTTTCTTCAGATGAGATCATTTGTGGAAGCATTTTACAGAAAACAGATGAAAACAGTTCCACTCTGCCTTGTACAGCCTCACCTCCTTCCATAATCCCCCTGCAGGGTCCAGGCCACGTGGACAGAAAAGACACATTACCAGGAGCCGTGGCACCTACATTCTAACTCAGGTCTGGTCACTGCCCAGCTCAACAGCCTGCACCAGTCAAGATCCCTAGGTGCTTCAACTGCTCACTGTGTGAAGAAAGGTCACCAAGTTCCTCTGAATCTCTGAAGTTCAATTTCCTATTTCTTAAAGTAACTGGATAGTTGTTTGGTTTTTTTTTTTTTTTTCCCCATTCTCCTTAAAGTGTAAGAAGCACAAAACTTTGTGTGTGTGTTTCGAATCAAATGCTAATATTTTTAAGTGGCCAGCATCTATTGTAGAAAAATGCAAATTTTTTAAATAAGAGATTTTTATTTAAATTAGTTTTTTTTTTTAAAAAAGAAAGTACAGTCTAATTTTAAAACACAGATTTTAAAGCACTAAACCAGAAGGTATTCTCAAGGCTCTGAATATTACCTGTGGGGTAAACAAAAGCATTAATAGATTTTTTTAATTACCTCAGGAAAAGTGGAAAATGTTTTCATCCTTCCTCACAGCAATTCTAATGATTTTAGGTAGGATCTTGGGGCAACTCATGGCAGCATCTCCAGATTTTATTTATACTATGGTTCATGAGAAAGTGACAGATATAGAAATGAATGGAGGCAATATCAAGATTTTGAAGTTTCAAATGGTCATTTCAGATGTCACTTATCCATTATTCATTTAGGAAACATTAAGTCACTGAGGGTCTTTTGTGCTCTTGGCACTGTTCTAGGTGTAAAGACAGATCCACATGAGATGTGGCCCATGTACTTAATGTGTATGTAGACTAAAGGTGGACCTTGAAATTTAACATATGTATTCTGAATAATGCTGTGGTGCTGTGCTTAGTTGCTCAGTCGTGTCTGACTCTTTGTGACCCCAAGGACTGTAGCCAAGTTCCTATATCCATGGAGATTCTCCAGGCAAGAATACTGGAGTGAGTTGCCATGCCCTCCTCCAGGGGATCTTCCCAACCCAGGGTTTGAACCCAGGTCTCCCTTTTGCAGGTGGATTCTTTACCATCTGAGCCACCAGGGAAGCCCAAGAATACTGGAGTGGGTAGCGTATCTTTTCTCCAGAGGNCTCCAGGCAAGAATACTGGAGTGAGTTGCCATGCCCTCCTCCAGGGGATCTTCCCAACCCAGGGTTTGAACCCAGGTCTCCCTTTTGCAGGTGGATTCTTTACCATCTGAGCCACCAGGGAAGCCCAAGAATACTGGAGTGGGTAGCGTATCTTTTCTCCAGAGGATCTTCCCAACCCAGGAATTGAACCAGGGTTTTCTGCATTGCAGGCAGATTCTTTACCAGATGAGCTACCAAGGAAGCCCATTCTGAATAATATTAGATGGTAAATACAAAGTATAGTAACACTGGAATGTGTAAAGTACTATGAAAACAAAGTCATACTCTAGAAGGGTAAGGTGGAAGTTAGTTAAGGGCAAAACACTATGCATTTAGAACTGTAGATTACTTTTTCCCGCCCCCCCCCATTGGGAGGACAGGTTTTTTTTTTTTTTTAATGTTTTTTTAATAAAAGAATAATTGCTTTCCAGCGTTATGTTGGTTTCTGCCATATAACAGAATCAACTATACATATACATAGATGTCCATCTACAGATGAATGGATAAAGAAGTTGTAGTACATACACACAATGGAATATTACTCATCCATAAAAAGGAATGAATTTGAGTCAGTTGTAGTGAGGTGGATGAGTAAAGGTGGATGGATGGTAAAGGATGAGGTGGATGGTTATACAGAGCAAAGTAAGTCAGAAAGAGAAAAGCAACTATTGTAGATTACTCTTTTTGAAAGCTTGAAAGTTCACAGCTAAACTCTCTGGTAACTATTGATGAAATCTAAGTGAGTCAAAAATAGTGATCAAATCATGATGCAGGTCTAACTACTGTTATGGAAGAGGAAGGAAAGAGAATTGTATAGGAAGAAGCCAAGACCAAAACCCAGTTAGAAGAAAGTTTCTTAAAGGGAAGCCTCGCGCCAAAGCTGTTAGAAGAGTCCTGTATCCCATGGGAATGGATGTGTGCCAGTACCCTGCTGTGCTCAGTCAATGGCTGGATGCAGTCTGCAATCTCAACATTGTGCTCTGAGGACAGTAGCTGAGGCTGTTGGTCAATTGTCCTTCCTACAGCAGAAGACTTGAGTGGTGCATTTTTATAGCTGACAAACATGTCAAGTATGTGGACTATGTTGAAAATGAGGGAATATGATGGGGAAGGCATTGCTAACTGTGCACAAACATTTGGACCACTTTTCATATTATGTGGCATGTCTTTGTATTATTTCCAGGAAAACCCTTTAGCAAACTCCAGATAATGAAGAATCTCTCCAATGCAAACAAACTTTCTATGGAGTTTTTCAGCTTAATTCAAGGGTCTTCCAGCAGATACAACCTCCTGAACTGGTGTAGATATTTAGATGACAAAAACACTCACACATAATTAGGTTATCTTCAGCCAAGCCTCTAAAATTTTACAGTGCAGCTGTTTAAAGATTTAAACACTTATTCCACATTCAGAATTAGGAGGGTGGCATTTCTTTTAGCAATAAACATGATGAACATCACAAGTAATGCAGTAATCACCAATCTAAACTGCAACATTGCACATCATTATTATCACATTTCCACCCCCCCACCCCAACATTAATGCTTCAATTCTGGTAAAGATGTCAACTCTAATTTAATTTATGGAGTCTCTTATGAAATAGAAATAGTGAAATACAGCTAAACTGAATGTACTCCAGTTGTATTGAAATGGAATCATCTTTCTGAAGCACAGTGGGCTCAGTGGCCAGAACAGGAGTAATATTGAAGCAAAACTGGCTGAGTATCCCAGGGGTCACAGACCTGAGGACTATGTATTGATGATGCTGGGAGTACAGAGTAGGAAGAAGCCTAAAATGCTACCTCTGTCTCTAAAGCAGGCCCCTTAACTGGGGCTTCATAAGCACTGTGGCATAGGAGGAAGGACAGCGGTGCCACCTGCCTGCTGTGTGACCGGAAAAGCCATTTGCCATCTCTGGTCCTAACTGACTGTCTTTCAGGTTGTTAGGAAAAAGAAATGTAGATTTTTAGATTGATTTCTGGTTCAGAGATTAATATTATTGAGGGTTTGTGTGTGTGTGTGTGATTCTAGAGCATGGCTTAATTATGAAGACCTCTGGAACAAGATGGTGTCGGCTTGCACACCAACTCTGCCTCTTTCTGTCTGAGGAATTTGGGCACATTTCCTAACTTCTTATTAGTGAAACAAGTATGATATTGTTGGTCTGACTCTCTGCAACCCCATGGATGCTTGCCCACCAGGCTCCTCTGTCTATGGGGTTCTCCAGGCAAGAATCCTGGATTGGGTTGGCATTTCCTTCTCCAGGGGATCTTCCTCACCCAGGGATCGAACCTGGGTCTCCTGCACTGCAGGCAGATTCTTTACTGTCTGAGCTACCAGGAAAGCCCCAATATGATATTATTTCTTACCTACTTTTGTGTTGATTAAAAGAGTTACTCTTCAGAAAAAATTAAAAACTTTTCAAAATACTTTTAAAAAATACTTATAGTAGTGCTGGGCACATGCTACTTAAGCATTACATGAATAAGCAAGAATCTGCAATCATTTCTTCCCTGAGCCCAAACTCAACTGCAGCTGATGAAGTTTGGAGTGAGAGGAGGAGAAAGGTGAGTATTATTTGTCAAGCCTAGAAACAAGGTGTGCTAGGCTCTGTGCTTGATCTGGGCTGAGGTAGGGAGGTATAGAGCTTTCCTGGTGGCTCAGCAGTAATGAATCTGCTCACAATGCAGGAGATGTAGTTTTGATCCCTGAGTTGGGAAGATCCACTGGAGGAGGGCATGGCAACCCATTCCAGTATTCTTGGCTGAAAAATCCCATGGACAGAGGAGCCTGGCGGTCCATAGGGTCACAAAGAGTCAGACACAACTGAAGTGACTGAGCATGCACGNTGTAGTTTTGATCCCTGAGTTGGGAAGATCCACTGGAGGAGGGCATGGCAACCCATTCCAGTATTCTTGGCTGAAAAATCCCATGGACAGAGGAGCCTGGCGGTCCATAGGGTCACAAAGAGTCAGACACAACTGAAGTGACTGAGCATGCACGCACATGGGAACACAAGGAGAAGCCAACATTTGCACGTTTCTTCATCTGTTTAACAAACATATGTACAGTAATAATATGTGCCAGGAAGTGTGTACGCACTCAGAAATATTAGCATTTTTAAATCCCTACAGCTGCTCCAAAGGGCTGAGAAACAAGGCATGGTGTCTCACAACAGAGACTTTGGGTTAGCAATGAAAGAAATGTATTTTTTTTTTATTGCTGACATAACAAATTAGCACAAATTTAATACAGCTTAAAACAATACCACTTGTTTTCTCACTGTTTCTCCTGTAGGTCAGAGGTCCAAGCACAGTGTGCTTTGACAGTCCTCTGCTTAGGGTGTCACAAAGCAAAGTGTTGGCAAGGTTGTTCCTTTCTGGAGTGAAGAATCTACTACCACGCTGAGTTAGGATGCTATCAGAATTGGAGTCACAAAGAGTTGGACACAACTGA
>SJYX01019223.1:599895-619175 GCA_006410675.1 Oreotragus oreotragus | reverse complement strand
ATTTGTTTATTTTTGCTTTTATTTCCAATATTCTGGGAGGTGGGTCATAAAGAATCCTGCTGTGATTTATGTCAGAGAGTGTTTTGCCTATGTTTTCCTCTAGGAGTTTTATAGTTGCTGGTCTTACATTTAGATCTTTAATCCAGTTTGAGTTTATTTTTGTGTATGGTGTTACAAAGTGTTCTAGTTTCATTCTTTTACAAGTGGTTGACCAGTTTTCCCAGCACTACTTGTTAAAAGAGATTGTCTTTTCTCCATTGTATATTCTTGCCTCCTTTGTCAAAGATAAGGTGTCCATAGGTGTGTGGATTTATCTCTGGGCTTTCTATTTTATTCCATTGATCTATATTTCTGTTTTTGTGCCAGTACCATACTGTCTTGATGACTGTGGCTTTGTAGTAGAGCCTGAAGTCAGGCAGGTTGACTATGATTCATTTTTATTTAATTTTTGTAAAAGATTTTTCAGAGTCCTCAGGTAGCTGCTTTATGCCTTCTGTCTAGGATAGTTATAGTTGCATTTGGTGGTAGAGATAGGATAAAGTTTGTTTCTCCATATCACTCAGAACAATTTATGAGCATTTAACATTTTGTTTTAGAAGTTTCTTCTTTTCTTTTTGTTTTATTTAAAGTTTTAATTTGTTCTCTTTTTTCTTAGCAAGTTTCTGTGTAAGAATAATAAAGTATATGATCAGTATATCAACGAAACAGTGACACTCATTACTGTAAGTCCCTGAATTTTCCAGAGCTTATCACAGATCCAGCTATCTCTTTGGATCCAAACTGCTATTTTTTTGAGGAACAGTAAGGAAACTGCAAACTCACAAGAATAAGAAGATTGTATTTCTTATACTGTAGGGATTAAAATTCCCCTGCTCCCATTTAGAGCAAAGCTCCTTGCAGTTGTCAGTTCTAGAAATCCATACCTTTAGATTCTGATTCTAGTCCCGCTCTCTCCCTGCCTCCCTATTACTAAAGAGACTCCAAGGAATTTGAAAATGTCTGCTATTTTAAGACATGAAACTTGTCATTCAAAGGGAAATTTAAAAATACATTTTATCACTCATATTAAGGCACGACTGCCTTTTCCTGGCCTGTCTCTGTCTTCTTACAGTGCTCTAATATATACAAGGAGAAACATTATGACCCAGAAGCTAACCTGTCCAGAAAAAATCTAAACCATAAAACTATATAAAAGACCCACCTCTGGGAAACTTTTGCTCTTGTTCTAGAGCATATAAAATGTTGTTTTTAGAAAGACTGAATTCCACTCGTTTGTGAAAAATTCATATTTATTGTGTAGCTTCAATATTGCAAGATTGTATGTCAGTTGCTCAACCCTTAACTAGCCATAGCCTTTTCCAGTTACCTGCAATGAACTAAGCCTTCCACTGTGCACCTGCTACCCGCTAATCTAAGGAAGTCAAGATCTAAAAGGATGATAGAGGATTCTAACCAATAGTAATTTGGGTTTTTAGCCACGTGTTCCTGGGGTCAGCGGCCAGCATCAGACCCTCTAACATCTGTCCTATTTGCCATATTGGTTTCCTCCTGATGCTACAGATCCTATAAATGCTTTTTACTTTTAACTTGAGATATAATTGATATATAACATTATATTATTAATAGTTTAAGGTGTACAATATAATTTGATATGTGTATGTATTACAAAATGATTATCACAATAATTTATATACATCACACATAGCTACATTTTTTTCTTGCAGTGAGAACCAAATTTTTAAAAAAAAATTATTTTATATTTGACTCTGAATTGATTAACAATGTTCTGCTAATTTCAGGTATACAGCAAAATGATTCAATTATTTACATGTATCTGTTCTTTTTCAAATTCTTTTCCCATTTAGGTTATTACAGAATCTAAATGTCTTTTTAAAGCATGTATTCCCTGATCCTTTACTTTTTTCCCCCTAAATTGTTGATTATATGCGGAGGGGCATCCTTGATTTGTCTAACTTGAAATTGGCCCCTTCTCCTTTGCACCAAACATTTGCATCGAGGCATATCTGCACTTCTCCAAATTCAACATTCTAGCTCAGAGGTTAAAGCGTCTGCCTCTGATGCGGGAGACCTGGGTTCGATTCCTGGGTCGGGAAGATCCCCTGGAGAAGGAAATGGCAACCCACTCCAGTGTACTTGCCTGGAGAATCCCATGGACTGAGGAGCATGGTGCGTTGCAGTCCATGGGATAACAAAGAGTCGGACACGACTGAGTGACTTTACTTACTTACTTACTTATGTTCAAATAAGGCAGCAACTAAGCTTACTTAAATCTTGCACAACTGATTTGAGGAAGGTGAGGAAGCTATCTTTAATTGTGCTGAAGTCACTAAAAGAGACTAACAAACCCTAAGATAAAACAGGGCAAGATGTCACTGCTGATGCTGATGCTGCTGCTAAGTCGCTTCAGTCGTGTCCGACTCTGTGTGACCCAATAGACGGCAGCCCACCAGGCTCCCCGTCCCTGGGATTCTCCAGGCAAGAACACTGGAGTGGGTTGCCATTTCTTTCTCCAATGCATGAAAGTGAAAAGTGAAAGTGAAGTCGCTCAGTCGTGTCTGACTCTTAGCGACCTCATGGACTGCAGCCTACCAGGTTCCTCTGTCCATGGGATTTTCCAGGCAAGAGTACTGGAGTGCGGTGCCATAGGTAAAGGAATACATGAATTTGAAGAGCAGTACTAATCATCATAGAGAAGTTGTGCTCTCAAAGTCAATTCTTTGCGGCTCCGACTCCGTGGACAGTAGCTCACCAGGCTCCTCTTTCCATGGAATTTTTCAGGTAAGAATACTGGAGTGGGTTGCCATTTCCTACTCCAGGCAATCTTCCTGATCCAGGGGTCAAACCTGTGTCTCTTGCCTTTCCTGCATTGCCAGGATAATTATTTACCATTGTGCCACCTGGGAAACCCCCATACTACACTTGCTGTTAGCCGAAAGGCCAAAAGGCTTCTCACAGATAAGTTAGGAGGACAAGAATGTAGATCTTCAGAGGCATGCATGGTGTGCTCTAAGTTGCTTCAGTCGTGTCCAGCAAGAATACTGAAGTGGATTGCCATGCCTTCCTCCAGGGGTTTTTCCCAACCTAGGGACTGAACCAGTGTCTCTTATGTCTCCTACACTGGCAGGTGAGGTGTGTTTTTTTACCACTAGCACCACCTGGGAAGCCCAGGTATCCTCAGATATTATTGAGGAAATCGATTGACTGTACTTCTCAGCCTTTAGGTGGCTCTCCTTTCATTTATGTATTCATTCATGTCCTCACCAAATACTGTTTAAGCTTCTAGCATCTTGTTAAGAACAGTGCTGGGCAAAAGGACGAAGTGATGGGCACAGTAGACATACTTTGTTTTCCTACAGGTTACATTGGAAGAATTTCAAGTTGTATGTGTTTAGTGTTATAACATGGTATATACAGAAGGTCATAGAATAAAAACAAGGGCATCAGATCAAACCTGGTGGGTCCTGAAGCAGTCCGGATGGAAGACTGGGAAGGCCCATGGGGAACACCAGGATGTCTCACTGCACATGGGATACTTAGGCTGTGATCAGAGTAAGTAGGTAGGAATAATGAGAGTAAACCTTTACTCCAGTTTGCTTTGAATGAATATCACACATCTCCAGAAAGTGGTGTGGGGGTCTACCACAAAAAAAAAAAAAAAAAGGAGAAAAATGCACAGCACAAACGGTCACTTTTTCCTCAATCCCTTCCATTTATTTGCTTTTTCTGTGAATTTGTTTCCTCCAGAATTAATTGCAATCACTTTGAGAGCAGTCTTCTTGCATTTCTGAACACTTAGCATTAATGAATGTCAGGACAACCTGGGCTTGTGACTGAATGTTGTTTCAGTGGAAAATAAAAATGTCCTCCAATATCTCATAAATTCAGATAACTGGGTCTGAGAGATTCTCTTAAAGCTGGAGTGTTTAGAATACATCTTCACAGAAACAACTCAGGCTTATCCCGTTTGCTTGAAATTATTTGATTTCTCGGGTATAATGTTAGACACATACTCCTATTTTATCACCTAGGCCTACTGGAAACATTTTTTTTTTTCATACTGGAAATGTTTAAGATTTCATATATGTACAATGTGGACGTTAAGCTCCAACTGTATCTATCAAAAATTCCGTGATTAAATGATAAAATCCATAGCATTGGTACATCACCCATACCAGAAACGGCCGTCACCATGTCCCTCATTAACAGCATGCCACAGGAGACCTGAGTTCGATCCCTGGGTCAGGAAGATCCCCTGGAGAAGTGCATGGCAACCTACTCCAAAATTATTGCCTGGAGAACTCCATGGACAGAGTAGCCTTGCAGGTTACTCCATGTGGTTGCTCAGTGGGACACAACTGAGTGACTAATACACACACACACACATACACACACACACTTCTCCAGTGTTTTCCCCAAGTTTTCGGGTAGCTTTGATAAACAGAAGATGTTAGTCATTAGTGTAGAATAAAATGCTGAGGCCTTTCCTTTCTTATTTATTGAAGTTGTTTTAAGTTAGGGAATAGCAACAAAAAATGATTATAAAAGTAACCTATTGCTACTTACGAAGTATATTTCATAGCAGAAAAATTGCTCCTTGCGCAGTCAGCTTTAGGCTAAATTTTAACTCTATGGTGATTTTTTTAAGCAATCATAAACCCCTGCTGACAAAAGTCTTAACTCTATTGGTGACAGCAGATGCTACTAAAATACTGTTTTGTCTTAGAGTTTCATGGTGTATCATAAACCAAACAATTATGATTGTTTAAAAGCCTGTTCCCAGAGTGAGCTCCACACCCGCAGCAGGAAGCATATTGTCTAAAAAGAATACAAAGTAATTGGAATTTTATCTGACAAATACAGCAGTGAATATATTCACGGAAAGTGTGCATGAATGCTACAGAATTAGTCTCATGACTTGACATGAAGAGCAAATAAAAATCTAGACAAAATGTTAAATAGGGGAAAAGACAATGATTTCTTTTGAGCACTTGGAAGACTCTCGGAGGTGTTTGCGCTGAGGCTTCCCTCAAACTTTGGTTGTGCTAAGCTCACCTTATGTGGTGTGGCAGGGAAGGCACCAGACTGACCCCAAGCTTGGACCCATCACAACAGTGGTGTGACCTTAGACAAACTTATACCAATATATTTTATTTTTTCCTCTTAAGTAACACTAATTCTTGCCCTCATCATTATTGATTTGCTATTGATCTGACTTCTAATCACTGATAACTGTGAGTAAAGAAGTTGGAGGAGAAGAAAGAAGAAGAAGATAAAGTAAAGAGAGAGAGTATGTATATGAAAAAAAAAGGAGCAGAATTCCATGTGCCCTACAGTGAATCTTTATTGGTTATCTATTTTATATATAGTAGTGTCTATGTGTTGGTCCCAGGGCCTAGTTTACACCCCCCCCGCCCCCGCTTTCCCCTTTGGTAACCATAGGTTTGTTTTCAAAGTCTCTTCTATAATAAACTATATGAGAAAAGAATCTGAAAAAGAATGGCTATACATATAACTGAATCACTTTGTTATACACCTGAAAGTAACACAACCTTATAAATCAACTATATTCCAACATAAAATAAAAATCAAAATTTTAAAAAAGGAAATATTTGCATTTCAGTTCAGTTCAGTTCAGTTCAGTTGCTCAGTGATGTCCAACTCTTTGTGACCCCGTGAACTGCAGCACACCAGGCCTCCCTGTCCATCACCAACTCCCGGAGTCCACTCAAACCCATGTCCATCAAGTCTATGATGCCATCCAACCATCTCATCCTTTGTTGTTCCCTTTTCCTCCTGCCCTCAATCTTTCCCAGCATCAGCGTCTTTTCCAATGAGTCAGCTCTTCGCATAAGGTGGCCAAAGTACTGGAGTTTCAGCCTCAACATCAGTCCTTCCAATGAACACCCAGAACTGATCTCCTTTATTATGGACTGGTTGGATCTCCTTGCTTTCCAAGGGACTCTCAAGTGTTTTCTCCAACCCCACAGTTCAAAAGCATCAATTCTTTGGTGCTCAGCTATCTTTATAGTCCAACTCTCACATCCATACATAATCACTGGAAAAACCATAGCCTTGACTAAATGGACCTTTGTTGGCAAAGTAATGTCTCTGCTTTTTAATATGCTGTCTAGGTTGGTCATAACTTTCCTTCCAAGGAGTAACCATCTTTTAATTTCATGACTGCAATCACCATCTGCAGTAATTTTGGAGCCCAGAAAAATATAGATAGCCACTGTTTCCACTGTTTCCCCATTTATCTGCCATGAAGTGATGGGACTGGATGCCATGATCTTAGTTTTCTGAATGTTGAGCTTTAAGTAATAGCAAATTCATCTTCTATACTCCAAAGTGAGTTACATGTGGTATAGAATACTGGCCAAGGAAAGATTTCCATATGCAAAAAAAAAGTGTGCCCCAAAGTCACAATGAATTGTTGAAACAAAAAGAATTTTAGAAAAACACATAACAACTTCCTGAGATGCTTAGAATAAAACCAGACATTTTTAACCGTGGCTGGCAAGGTGTTATCTTCAATCTTGGCCTAGCTCCCTCTCCACTTTCATCTCCTGACAGTCTCTTCCTCATCACCTGTGCAAAGCACCTATGTCTCCTTTCTATTTCCCTAAAATGACAGCACCAGGAAGTTTTCACTTTCTGTTCCCTTGACTGGAAACCCTCTTTCTCCACCTATTCCTTTCTATCAGGGTCAGCTCACATCTGACATAAAATTATATGGCTTTTAATAAGTCATCTTTCAAGTTTGTAATAAATGCACAAGCCCAGTAATAAAAAATATGGGGGGAAGATAAGAATAAATAACTTAGACAAAGATAAAAAGTATTAAACAAGCAAATGAAATAGTGAGTATCCTCACTAAATAGATCAACTGATGAAACAACTTTTTATACCTAAAATTAACTCCTAAATCAATGACTTCAATGTTGTAGTGAAACTGGAATATTCATGTCCTGCTATGCTAGTGGCATTTTAAATTATAAATGCTTTGTGGGGGGAAATCAATTGGCAATGTTAAGAACTAAAAATGCTTAAAATCTTTCACACAGAAAATTCACTTTTAGAAACAATTCCTAAAGAATGTCAATGTCTATGCATTGTCTGTAGTATTGGAAATTTAGAAATCCAAATGTTACAAGATGATTTAAATATGTGATAGTTGAACAACAAAATTATACTATAGGTAGCTTTAAAACGTTAATTGCTAGGAATATGTAGAAACTAGAAAGTATTTATACTATGCTGCTTAGAAAGAAAAAAAACTTATCTGAACATGGATAAACACCAAAAGGTGATTTATAGAAGTTAAATTAGGATTGTCACTGCTCTTTTTTAATTTTGTATTTAGTGTTTGATTATTTGCAATTTTAAATGAGGAAGCAGTGATCTCATGTCCATTGTTCAGTTCTCTGGCTGATTTCTGACTTTGCCAAAGGTATCAGCTCTGTCTTAAACATTAGTAAATAATTTGTGTCATTCTCTGCAGACTCTGACACATAGCACAATGGCTGGACTCTACTGACAGCTGAAATACTGTCTTTCAAATTGAACAGTGATGGACATGACAAATAGGCTGAGAAAACTGAGATCCTCCCATCTACTCCTCACCTCTAACTGTGTTAAACTGCAATCAAGTTGACTAAAAAGAAACCATATTGAACTTGACAGCATGTGAGGAAATGCAAGAATACAGAGTTTCTGAGGCTTTGACCAGTGAAATAGTTGCTAATTTTCTAATGATGTTTGCCTCAAGAAGTGTTAATTTAATTTGGCTCTTTATCATAGTTCAGTAAGTGATGGTTCCCCTTTCTAATTCTATGTCAAATTCTAGTTTGGATAATTAAAATGATGATGAAAAGGGGGAGACAAATTGGACATATTTGAACAATTTAAAAAAAAAAAAAAAAAGGATGAGCATTTTATTGAAGAAAGACTGAGATAACCAAATGTATTTTATCCTGATGCTACATGAAAGGGAAGGGATCCCCAGACACAGGTGATGCTCCTGCAAGTCAGTGAGATGTTGAAGAACAAGGTATTTGGGGATCTTTCCTGGGAAGGCAACAGAGAGGTATTTAAGAGGTAGTGGAGACAGCAAGAGAAGGGCTTCCTTGGCTGTGCTAAGAAACAAAATTTTTATCCTAAAAAGATAAAGAGACTTTGAAAGACTTCTAAAAAGAAAATACTATTATTTTTTGTTTGTTTGTTTTTCCCAAAAGAGAAAGAAAAAAATACCATGGGCTGCATCCATAAAGCTTCTTCTACAGATATATAGGAGGTATTGGAGTTGTAAAATATGGCATAAAACTTCAAGAACTACATGAAGCAGAAAGGGAAATAAAATTTTTAAGTAAAATATTGGCTTTGGTGGCTTGTGATGTTATTACAGCCTTCTTATTCCTTGGTGCCCTAAAGATATACTGTGCAGTGAATATTTGCACCCTCAGATTCATAGGTGATTTTCATGCTGCTTATGTAAAGAAATTTATTTAATGATTTTTTGCCTTCAAATAGCATCATTTGTTTCACAAGAATTATAGCAATTGAAACTTGTTTTGAGACACACCTTACACTAATGTTGGAGATGTCCTCCAAGTTCCTTGAGTATATTCTGAGTTCCCTTAAGTGTAAATCAAAATAGGACTGATAAAAGAGCACAGAGAGGGAGATGAGAATCTACCTTGAGCATCTGCCTCTAACTAGCTGTTCAACCTACATGTTTGCCAGACCAAAATCAGGTCATCTAGCAGTGGGCCATGGTTTTCTGATTAGGTTGTCAGACAACTGGAGTCATGTGGCCACTGTCCATTATATTTGCAGATGCTGAGGAGGTAGACCAGATGTTTTCTGAGTAGGATGCCAGATAGCAAATAAAAATACAGATCATTTAGTTAAATAAATTTTCTGATACCTCCCAAATATTATATGGGAAATATTTATATGAAACAAAATTTGTTGTCTGTATGAACCTCAAATTTAACTGGGCACCTTTCCTTTGATCTATTTGCTTTGCAAGCTCTGAGGACTCTAAGAAAACCATGATATGATAAGCCAATGGACAAAGTACTCCCAGGGCTGATTAGTGTCCCAACCTCAAGTGAAATCAGATTTCAAGGCAAAGGGAAACTACTGCCCCTTTGATGATAAGTTATTACTTAGACATTATCCCCTGACCCCACTCCACCAGAATATAATTAGAGGCCAAGCCTTAACCTGAGTCCTTGGTGCTGGTCTATTCATGGTCTTCAGGTGAGGAGGCCTGGACTGTCTGCAGGAATCCCACACTTCTGGGCACCTGTCCTGCTCAGAACATAAGCACAGTCACCATGACACTTTTAATCCTGGCCCAGGAGACCATCTAGACAATCTTCAAATCATTGAGCTTCATCTACAGCTTCATGGTTTTGTGACTTGGCTTCCAGGTTCTAATCTAGCATCTCTCCTTCCCCTCTCTCTATTCTCCCTCTCCTTCTTTTTCTCCCTGCCTTTCTCTCAGTCTTGACCTAGGACTGTCCATCTCTGACCTGTCCTCAGATGTGATCTAATTCATTAGATTTTTCCAATCCTGTCTAGAATCCAGGGAGGCATCACTGGCTGAAATGCAGGGGGTGGGGTGCTTTCTAAACCCCCTGCCAGGCCAATGGCCCTAGCTGTGCTCTGGAGCTAATACCCTCTGGGCAATCTCCTTATTTCCCTTCCTGAACCCCAGCGATGAGCAGAACTCCTCTATGTGTTAACAATCAAGGAGAAAGACAAGAGGGTCAAATATCCAAAACATGAAATCAGGAAAGAAGCAGAGAAGTGAGAGTGGAAATCTAATTCTGAAAACAACTTTGAATGAAATTTTAAACCATTAAAAAGAAATCAACAAGCCAAGCTTACTACTATGTGTGTGTGTGTGTGTGTAATCAAATGCATTGTTGCTGTTATTATTTTGAAAAATCTATTATCTATTAGGGAAATTAAAAATAAGAAAAATCAAAGTTTGATTTACTGTCACTTAGTTCTTCTGTGATTCTCTTCTTTTTATTATGTAGATCTGAGTTTCTGACCTATATCATTTTCCTTGTTTCTGAAGAAATCCCTTTAGCATTTCTCGCAAGACAGACTATTGGCAACACATTCTTTTTCTGAGAAAGTCACTATTTCTCCTTCACTATTAAATGATTATTTCTCAGAGTACAGAATTCTAGGTTGGTGTGTTGTTTTCTCTCAAATTTTAAGTATGTCACTCCTTTCTTCTTGTTTGCATGTTTTCTGAGGAAAGTCAGATGTAATTTTTACCTTTCCTTCTCCCTGGGTAAGATGTTTATTTCCTCTAGCTTCTTTAAGAAAATTTTTGTATACCTTTTATTTTCTACAGTTGATAAATGACATGACTAGGTGTGGCTTTTTTGCCATGTATCCTTTTTGGTTCTTTCTTCTGATAAAGTTGAATAAAAATGCAAAGGGAACAACCATTCTAATCTATACCTATTGAGTACTTAGTTGTTGACTGATATTACTGACACCAGCGATCTCAAGTTTAGTCCATTAAAAATATTTATACTCTTCATGTCTTGTTGAAGAGAGGTCTGAGTCTTTCCAAGAAATACCAGGGCTGACTGTTTGGAATTTTAATGCTCCTTAGTTGATATGGTCTATGGACTCAAAGCACCATTAGTTTTAAACATTGTTAATGCCAAGAGCAGTAAACAATTTCCCTGGAGTTTTCACTGCTGCTCTTGAACAAATCAGTTTGTTTTTCTTTAACCGTGATTCAAACTTTTAAAGCACCCAACGTCCAGCTTGTTATCCTCTTCCAAATGTGAAACCTTGTTCCCAGAAATGGCTTGGCATAATTTTGATTAAAGACTGTTTTCACACATTCAAGAATATAGCACAGTTAGCAAAACAGACAAAGAGTGTGGCCCAAAGGATTAATAAAGACCAATGAATACAGCCAAATGAAGCATATTTGCTATTTTTCTATTATTCACTGTTATTCTTCAGGCTAAGGGGCTGCCTAGCATCAGCAGAAGATGAAGTCTAGTGGGATTTAAGCGTTAACCAGACATTGCAGCAAAGAAGCAAGAAATGAAAAAGAAAGTAGAAATAAAATTGTTGTAAAGGGCAAATGCAACTTTTAGAAAGAATTAAAAATGGACATTTTACAGATGGAGATTTCACATTTATCTACTTATTCAACATGATAAAGTTTCTAATGCAAAGTACTATATCTATTTACTTAAAAAATGTAGATATGTCCTTAGCAATTACATTGTCTTTCCTTGTCATCATTTATAACCACTTAAAGCCTCTTATAATGTATGCTTCTATCAAGAATGTGTGGTTCTCAATAATTCATTCTAATTTTTAAAATTTTTTGCTTTCTGTGAAATCAATACAGTATTTTATTTGAAAATTGTTAACAATGCTTGAAAAATTATTTAGACTGCTCCCTTATCACAGTTCTCTCATTCAGAGACTTTTCAAGCTTGGGTATAAAGATAAGCTTTAGAAGATTTCTAGACACAACATTTTAGGCAACTGAGAATTTTTCTCAGGAGTGTTCATACAACTTTCCAGGTCCTCAAAAGTGCCAAATGCAAAAACACTAAGAAAATATTTAAAATATTTAAATTGACTTGCATTTATTTAAACACCTGGTCTGATGCTCAAGGCAATGAACTAGAATGATCCTGTTTGCCTGAGAAAAGAAAATGTTCATAATAACAAAAATACACAGTTATTGGCAGTTTAAAATTATCCTTGCTGATTTTTAAAGTAAAACAAATCATATTCAACTCATTTATTTTTTTCAATATTTGGAAATGTCCCTGAATAACAGTTAGAATGGGAGTGTGTGAAAAGTAAAACCTATAGGTTTCTCTGGGGTCAGCTTGAAACAGTGCAAAATGCTGTGATCCTTCCTTGGGCCAGTTACCTGACCAGACCAACCTTTTACCTTCCTAATTCAATAGTGTCTATCATAAGACAGATGTGGTATCTGACACTTGGTAACTGCCCAATACATAGTAGCTTCAGTTTCTTCTTGTGTTCTTTCAATTGCCATAACGTGTATAAACAGTATCATATTCTCGTTTTTATTTATACCCTCAGAAATGATTTTTTAGTTATAGGTTACAGAGTGGAGTGACTGGCTCTATTTTTTTTAGTCTTTAGGAAAGCAGAAGTGACAGGGATAAGGGTGAGTGCTTCGGGAATTCACCAAACCAATTTGCATTTAGGCCAAAGTAGTCTTTAAGAACACTAAAAGCAGATCAACTGGGCTTGCCTGAATTTTACTGGTATTGAAGATCTGACAACACTTTGAGAGTAGAAGTCTGATTTAGAGGTATGGCTTAAGCACCTCTGGTAAAGGAACTGAATCTGTGGTGATTCTGGAAAATGGGATGCTTTCTAGGGACACGGGGTCAGGCACTCCAGAGAAAAAGACCAAGTTGGATGGCAAAGACAAACCTCCAATTTCCCACTGTTGTCCAGGACATTTTCACTCAGGTCGGGTCCTGTGGAGGGCTATGGAGAAGACCGATTCTGAGCCTCATGAAGAACAGGGAGTACTGTTCTTGCTGAAACCTTACGTATGATTTTAGTTAATTTTTATTATGACAGAGTTGCTTTGTGTTAGTTTCTACTGTACAGCTATATGTATACATGGTGGTGCTTTAGTCACTAAGTCATGTCCAGCTCTTGTGACCCCACGGACTGTAGCCTGTCACATTCCTCCGTCCATGGGGTTCTCCAGGCAAGAATACTGGAGTGGGTTGCCATTTCCTTCTCCAGGGAATCTTCCCGCCTCAGGAATTGAGCTCAGGTCTCCTGCATTGCAGGCAGATGATTTACCACTGACCTATGAGGGAAGTCTACCATATGTGTACATGTATCTTCTCTTTTTAGATTTCCTTCACATTTAGGTTGCCACGGAGCACTGGTTAGAGTTTCCTGAGCTATACAGTACATTCTCATTAGTTATTTATTTTATACATAGTATCAATGGTCTATATATGTCAATCCCAATCTCCCAATTCATCCCTCTCCCCTACCCTGTGATTCTTTTACCATAATGATATTCCTGAATACTCATCAAGATTCAGTAACATGATGGAATTACCTGGTAAGATCAAACAACAGAAGTATCTTGAAGATAATTTCTTGAAAATAGAAATGAGCACTACTGGTAAGTTTTTAAAAGGGATTATATGACATGCTGAGACAATATGTAAGGTTATGATCATTTATACTTCTCCCAGTTACCCCACCACCATTCACAATATACGGGTCCTATCTATAGTTAGAATGCAATCCAATAATGAATTTAACCCTAAGTACTTTGTATTACATATGAATTCACTGTAACCTTTTGAATAATAATAACTCTGAATTTTTTCTCCTAATTTTCATTAATTACATTTCTTGACATGGAAGTTATAATATTCAAACAATATTTTATTATAGAGAAATTTTTACATGGATAAAACTTTCAGAACAATGCCCTCTAAACAGCAAGTATTTAGTATCATTTTTGAAATACATGTGTATTTTGTAACATGAAATCCTTTTAAAACATGCAATTTTTGTTCCATTACTAAAGAACATATATAGTACAAAAAGTCAATTATACATAAAATTAAATACAGTATCTGTAACACCACACAGGAGTAAAAGTGAAATTATCCTTTGTCTTAAATATTTCCAGCAGAAGATCTACTATAATTATTATACTGACTCAGATCAACAACAGTTCAACTTATGAGGGTTACTAGACCAGCAGCAAATTAACTCAGAATTGAAGACTTTTAGAACTGCAAAAATCTACCACTTACTCAACTGGTATAGCAGTTTCCATAATATTAACATATGCTTAAAACTTGACTATGATATCTAAGAATCACTTTACCAATATTTTTAATTTAGAAAAAAAAAAAACAGTCTCATAACAAGAACTAGTCTCAGAATAAGAAAAAAGCAGAGAGACAGAGAGGACTGGTTGAGGAATAGAGAGGTAAGAAGGCTTTCCTTCTCTCTTTTCTTTTTTTTAATTGAATAAAAAAGAAGGAATGAGAAAAAGGGAAAAGCCCTAGCAGATTTTCAAAGTCAAGAAACCTTTGTAGGATGACACTGCCAATGGAAAAATTTTAAAAAGCCCTGATGATGGAGTGAATGAAATAATTTTTAAGACTAAGTATGTTCAATTTTAAAATATTTGATATTGGCTATATGAAGTGAAGTGAAGTCGCTCAGTCGTGTCCGACTCTTTGCGACCCCATGGACTGTAGCCTACTAGGCTCTTCTGTCCATGGGATTTTCCAGGCAATAGTCCTGGAGTGGATTGCCATTTCCTTCTCCAGGGGATCTTCACAACCCAGGGATCGAACCCGGGTCTCCTGCATTGTAGACAGACACTTTACCATCTGAGCCACCAGGGAACTCCAGGACTATTGCCTGGAAAATCCCATGGACAGAGGAGCCTAGTAGGCTACAGTCCATGGGGTCGCAAAGAGTCGGACATGACTGAGCAACTTCACTTCACTTCACTTCATTGGCTATGTAAATTGCCACTATTGTGTCAACTTCTCCTCCACTTTATCTGATCTTTGGTAAAGGCTCCTGTAACCAAAAGCTGGAGACTGACATTTTTATTTAATTTTATCTATCACCCATCCCCTGCACTCCACCCTCAGTGCCAGAAATCACATTTCCCATTTTGTCTGGAATGGTACAAAACAGTCATAGAAAGACTGGGATTGTGAAGTATTTCAGAAGGAATATAGCTCAGCTCTAGAGATAACAATAAAAATGTAAGTTCTACAATCTATCTAACCATCTCATCCTCTGCCACCCCCTTCTCCTTTTGCCTTCAATCTTTCCCAGCATCAGACTCTTTTCCAGTGAGCTGGCTTTTAGCATCAGGCAGCCAAAGTATTGGAGCTTCAGCTTGCGCACCAGTCCTTCCAATATTCAGGGTTGATTTCCTTTAGGATCGACTGGTTTGATCTCCTTGCAGTCTGAAGGACTCTCAAAAGTATTCCCCAGCACCACATTAGAAAGCATCATTTCTTTGGCACTCATTAGCAATTATGTCGTCTTTAAATTCTACTTGGTTTGCCCCTCGTACCACTTTCCAAAGCACTATTCAAGCATCTAACCACCTCCCATGCCTCAGGATGTCTGTGTCCCATCATCTCTTATCCATGACAAACAGAAAGTAGAAATTGTAAGTTAGGAACCACCTTAAGGCCCTTACTTCTCTCCCCACTAAACATACATGTATATCTACCTCTTTCAAACTCTACAACCTCAGAAGGAAGTGGCTTTCTTTTCTCTAGGGAAATATTATTCATTCATCTGGGCTCTCAAACTGGGCTTTAAAAGGCTGTCCTCCTCTCTACTCTGTTATCTCCTCTTTTTACCCTGAACCTCGTTCTGTCAAAGTTCTCATGATTCGTGCATGCACTCATGCTTCTGAATGCAATGTGCATAACAAAGTCCCACACTGAAAATATACAAAATATATAATGTATCCTCCATTAGCTCATTTTTATCTTCCATAATTGGTGACTCATGAATCTTTATCTTTTGTTCAAGTTAGACTAACTGAATTGTAATTTATTTGATGATCAGTTTATGAGATAGCTTTAAGAGATTTTTCTCTTATCTTCCACTTTAAAATAAGCATGAAATCCCATTCATACTGCTTCCAAGTATCCTCTGAGCCTGTATACTTCTATCTCCAAGCAGTGACTTGATCTGGACCATTATTTCTCATTTGTTTTGCAACCGTCCAACTATACCAATTGGAGAAGGAAATGGCAACCTACCCCAGTATTCTTGCCTGGAGAATCCCGTGGACAGAGGAGCCTGGTGGGCTACAGTCCATGGGGTCGCAAGAGTCGGACGAGACTTAGCGACTAAACTACCACCACCAGTAAGCAGACCAATACACGTGTATCTGCACCTATCTTCCCTTTTGTCACAATGGATAAATTTGTCCAAGCTCCTGCCTAACACTAAATTCTACTTTATAACGGATTTCATATCCTCAAGGCCTTTTGATTAAAGACCTTTAAAAAAAATTAATTTGTAATAAAACAAAAATTTTTATCTCTTATATTATCAAGTTTGCACTCTTGTCAGGATCATTTTCACTAAGATACAAACAAGCTCTATGATCTTCCATCTTATAAGCTAAAAACTCTCTTTTGCCCCCCTATAACCCTTCACTCACTGTCCCTATTCACTTTTATCTTTAGAACAAACATTTCCTAATCTCCACTTTTTCTTTTCTCATTCTCTCTTCTTCCACTTTTCCCAATTTTCTTTTGAACCTACTTCAATCATGGTTTTGTCTCCACCATGTAACCGAACCGGTCAAGGTCACAAATAATCTACAAGTTTAAACTCAAATGGTTTCTTCTCATGTCTTCATTTCCTCCGTCGATCAATAACACTTAATACAATAGTTTCATTCTTTCCTTTCTGAAACATTCTGTTTTTTTCATTTGATTTGTGGAACATGTGGCTCTCCTCTTGCCAGCAACACTAGCTACTTCTTCTCAAGCTCCTTTGCCAAATCCTCTTTTTATTTCCAAGCACCGCATGGTGGAGTGCCGGAGCACTCAGATCTCCGACTCATCTGCTCAATATACACTCACGCCCCAGGAAAATGATCCATTGCCATGGTTTATAACTAATTTATATGCTGACAATTCCCAAGTCTATATTTCCAACCCAGATTCCTCCTCCAAATACAGTCTCATAAATAGAATTCCCTACTTATAATTTCCACTTGGCTGCTTACAGGCAGCTCAGTATAGCAAAGTTATAGCAGAACATATGACATCACCCTTTTTTTTCCTGAAAGGGTCTCTTCAGCCTCCCCAGGACTAGCAGCTCATTCTTCCCAAGTGCTTGGGCCAGAAACCCTGAATTTTTACCTTCTGTCATGTTAAAGTCAGTAGAAAATGCTCTCAGCTCTGCATTCTAAGTATATCCTATAAAACAAATGCTCCTCACACCTTCAGCACCACTACAATTGTTCAAGCCACCAACACCCCTGTGCTGGATAGGTGCTTTAATCCCCTACCTGGTAGCCCTGACTTCCTTACCCACAGATTACTCTCTACAAGTAGACAGAACTCTCCTTTGAATACAATGTAGCTGATGTCATTCCTCTACTCAGAATCTTCATTTCGGAATAAATCTAAAGCACGCACAGTGGCTGAAAGGACACTGTGAAATCCAGCTCCCAACCACTTTCTTGTTTCTGCATACCTACTCGAGTGAGCTCCCTGAATGAAGATCCATGGGTGTCACTCCACTGCTTTGGGACCATCTCCAGGGATGATCTCCCCTCCCTCATCTTCCAAATAAGCCTGGATCCTTTAGGAAAACATTCAGTTCTCTTCATTAGCACGTCCATCTTGCATCTCTAGTCTTAGCTTCTGCCATTTCCTTTTCCAAGAGCACTCTGCTTTCCATCCAACATGAACTTCTTGTTTCCTCCTCATTAAACTGTGTACTCATACCTCCATTTTGTGGTATAAGCTGTTGCTTCAGATAGCTCCCAACTAGAATACCCCTTTACCACCCACCCAGAAGGCCTCTTGTTTTGCTGAATAACCATTTTTCTTGGATTCCCTTTAAATTTCTAAAGCTGAAGAACTTCCTTTCCTTCTTCTAGAGTGTGCTCCAGTAGATTGTTGCATATAGAGTTCACTGCTCACGTTGTATTAAAATTGTTAGTCTATTCATCTGTCTCTCTCTCTCTCTGAACGATTCAGATGCTCACTGGGGGTGATGGACATATCTTATTTATCCTTAAGTCATTAGCATTTAGCACAGTGCCTCGCACATGAAAACTTTTCAAAAACACTGAACAGTACTCATCAAGCAATACCAAAACTATGACCATATAAAATGAGTGGCATTCTTTGAAATTTTAAGCATTTCACTATTTAAACATTTATCTATTTAATTTTTTAACCATTTAATAAAATTCAAATAAAAAAAGGTACTCTGTAGAAAATAAAGGGTAAGAGAGCAATTTATATTTTGTTTTACATTGATTTTAATTCAGAAGAACCACAAGACGATGTATTTATAAACTGAAACTGAATTATTCTGATATTTATAAAAGTAGTCCATTAAGAAATTAAAGAGCTAAAATGCCCAAATAAAATAGGGAGGTTATGCAACTCTCCTTGTTCTCTTTTTTTCAAGAGTTTGTGTTCACCAAATTGCTACACAATTTTCTTTTTTTTTAAATTTTTTTAAATATAAATTTATTTATTTTAATTGGAGGTTAAATGCTTTACAGTATTGTATTGGTTTTGCCATCATCAACATGAATCTGCCACAGGTATACACGTGTTCCCCATCCTGAACCCCCCTCCCTCCTCCCTCCCTCTGGGTCATCTCAGTGCACCAGCCCCAGGCATCCAGTATCATGCATCGAACCTGGACTGGTGATTTGTTTCATATTTGATATTACACAAGTTTCAACGCCATTCTCCCAACTTCACTTTTCTTTAGTACAATTCTAAAGCTCCATAGTACACACAATAAAAATCAAATCAATTTTTACAATTCTTCTTAGCAGAAGAAGATTTCAACCATTATGAAGACATCCAGATCCTCCTGCCATGGTCCTTCTCTTTTTACTGTGATAGACACTAGATTAATCATGAAAGAGAAAGATGAGGACAGTACGAGGAAGGGCCATCTGCTGATGGCATGGCACGTGCTGCCTTTGTAAGTGTAGCAATGCTTTGAACCACCACTCTTGTGACTTTGGACATTACTGGGGCTATAATGTGTGTTAAGATTGTTAAACTGTGCGGATTATGCAAACTATTATCAAAGAAGCAGGTGTCGGAATTTTCTTCTCCATTCTGACTAAATGATGGTGCCATCCATGTTATGCTTGCTGTATTTTATTTTTCTTTAGCTCCCCCCTCTGATGTATTGTACTCATCACACTGTTTTCTTTCACTTGTTTGACACTTCCCTGTACATAAAATACTTTCACACAAGTTAACTTATATGAGTCACATGAAAATCCTGAGTGGTAAGCAGAGCTAGAATTATTGTATAAATTTAATAAAACACAAAATGTATCATAGCAAGTACCTTTCATTTATTGAAAATTTTCCTGATACCATACAGTTTAATAAGCACTTTCCATCTTTCTTAGTCTCATAAACACATGTTTTATAGTTGAAGACACAGAAGCTAAGCAACAT
>SJYX01019223.1:564590-598085 GCA_006410675.1 Oreotragus oreotragus | reverse complement strand
ATCCAGTATCATGCATCGAACCTGGACTGGTGATTTGTTTCATATTTGATATTATACAAGTTTCAACGCCATTCTCCCAACTTCACTTTTCTTTAGTACAATTCTAAAGCTCCATAGTACACACAATAAAAATCAAATCAATTTTTACAATTCTTCTTAGCAGAAGAAGATTTCAACCATTATGAAGACATCCAGATCCTCCTGCCATGGTCCTTCTCTTTTTACTGTGATAGACACTAGATTAATCATGAAAGAGAAAGATGAGGACAGTACGAGGAAGGGCCATCTGCTGATGGCATGGCACGTGCTGCCTTTGTAAGTGTAGCAATGCTTTGAACCACCACTCTTGCGACTTTGGACATTACTGGGGCTATAATGTGTGTTAAGATTGTTAAACTGTGCGGATTATGCAAACTATTATCAAAGAAGCAGGTGTCGGAATTTTCTTCTCCATTCTGACTAAATGATGGTGCCATCCATGTTATGCTTGCTGTATTTTATTTTTCTTTAGCTCCCCCCTCTGATGTATTGTACTCATCACACTGTTTTCTTTCACTTGTTTGACACTTCCCTGTACATAAAATACTTTCACACAAGTTAACTTATATGAGTCACATGAAAATCCTGAGTGGTAAGCAGAGCTAGAATTATTGTATAAATTTAATAAAACACAAAATGTATCATAGCAAGTACCTTTCATTTATTGAAAATTTTCCTGATACCATACAGTTTAATAAGTACTTTCCATCTTTCTTAGTCTCATAAACACATGTTTTATAGTTGAAGACATAGAAGCTAAGCAACATATTCAAGGTCAAACAATAAAATAGTATCAAATCAGGATTTTCTAAGACAATATAAAATATATATGAAGGTACACACACACATACACACACGTATATTATGTATGCATGTGTGTATGTGTTTATGTGACTATATATGTATTTCAAGGTCCACACAAACCAAAAGTGTATTTCCCTTTCAGGAGGTCACAAGTTAGGAAAAGGTTTTATATGGAAGAAATCTTTTTTTTAAGTTTTTCATCTGAGATATCATTTCTGTTAATTCAAGAAAGTGACTCAATTCTTAGGTGGGAAAACCTTGGCTTCTTCACACAAGAATAAGACAGCCAAAACTCAGGAATAGATTTGCTAAATTTACTAGAAAGCTTCCAGAGTCTTCAAAGATATATCCATTTACTCTGCACAGTCTTTTCCTGCAGTAATGCTAGTAGGCAGGATGACTGAGAAGAATGAGCCAGGGTGCCAGAAAACAGGGAAACGAAGCGTGAACGCAGGTCCCTTCTGACCGGAGCATGAGAAATTAACAAGCGATATAAAACACTCTTCCCATGGATGCAACCTAAATGTCCATCCAGAGACGAATGGATGAAGAGGATGTGGTATACATACAAAATGGAATACTACTCAAGTATAAAAATACAAGAAAACAATGCCATTTGCAACGACACTGGATGGACCTAGAGACTATCATGCTAGATTATCAGACAAAGGCAAATATCATACATTATCATTTATATGTGGAATCAAAGCTTTTATTTTTTGTTTGTTTGTTTTTCAGAGCCTTTTTATTTCTAAAATATAATGAGGGAAAATCATTGCTGGGCTCCCACATGGAAGATGTCGATGTTAATCCAAGACGACACCAAGTCTTCTTGCCAGGCGCTGGCTGGGAGGGCAGAAGGTGTGCGTGCTCTTGACAGTAAATAAGTCCTAGCCAAGCGGGGAGATGTCTTTGGGTTTCCGCTTGCTGTTTGCAGTAGTTTTTCTTTTAAAAAATTTTTTATTTTATTGTTGGAGTATAATTGCTTTCTAGTGTTGTATTAGTTTCTGTTGTATAACAAAGTGAATCTGCAGTATTTTTTTTTTAGGTTTTTTTTTTTTTCTTACATGATAGTATACATATTTCAATGCTAATCTCCCAGATCATCCCAATCTCTCCCTCTCCCTCTCCCTCTCCCTCGAGTCCAAAAGTACGCTCTGCACATCTGTGTTTCTTTTGCAGTCTTGCATACAGGGTCCTCATTACCATCTTTCTAAATTCCATATATATGTGTTAGTATACTGTATTGGTGTTTTTCTTTCTGGCTTACTTCACTCTGCATAATCGGTTCCAGTTTCATCCATCTTATTAGAACTGGGAATCAAAGCTTTTAAAAAGATGATACAAATGAACTTATTTACAAAACAGAAGCAGACTCACAGACATAGAAAAACAAACTTGCAGTTACCAAAGGGGGAAGGGAGTAAGGGGGATAAATTAGGAATTTGGGACTAGCAGATACAAACTACAAGGTTTAGAGTAGACAGACAATAAGATACTATTGTATAGTACAGGGAACTATTTTCAATCTCCTGTAATAAGCCATAATAGAGAACTATATATATATATATACATATATATGTATGTATGTATATCTTCAAATCACTTTTCTCTACACCAACATAACATTGTAAATCAACTATACTTCAATTAAAAAAGAAAACTTAAAGTCTTCTATTCCTTTGCAACTCAGAAAATATCCACAATGTCTAGTGAATGTAAGAGAAACTAGTGCTAAGGGGCTATAGATACTTGCAGAAAAAGAAAGAGAGATTATTCTGACATAGTTAATGATAATCATGGTGAAACTCATATGTCCACCAAAGCATGACTTCAGGTGACTGTGTTGTCCCTGTAAAAGAATAAGCATCTCCCAGAGCTCTTCTCCCAGCAAGACAAGATGAAAAATCCACTAGAAACCCAGGTTGAGTTAATTTCATGGAAAAATCCATCCACCCTAGACATTTTGAACAACTATATCTATACAAAAATATTTTGAAACTTAGGAAAATTAGCTCACATTATTATTGTATTCAGCATTCACTTCTATATTAATTAGAATTAATATTGCTTGCCATCCTTTTATTATAATCCATAGTTATCATTTAGGCTGTACAGCATTAGACATTCTATGGAAAAAATTCAGAATTCTTGTGGTACTTGAGACTAGCATTTAAAACATCATAGGTAACATATTAAAAATAATTTTATCTCATTACAATTTTCCATTCTGATTTCCCCCCAAGGTTTTGGTATCTTGAAACACTAGATTTCCACAATTGCAGATGTAGATGGATTTAGAATTAAATAAAAGTGATAAATATTTAATAAATTGGCATTTCTTCTAATCAAATCTAATCTAACAGCAAACTTGCAATGCCTAAGAAAAAATGATATAATTTTGCAACTTTCTGTTGTTTTTATAAAAATTTTAATTATTTATTCTTTCAAACATGTAGTAGTTATTCTCAGTTCTGCATAAACCCTGTATCATAGAGTTCTGACAAAACCCACTCATGTTAAAGACAATCTGCCTTTTAAGTAGTTCAAATAGGGATGCTAAACTTATTCCACAAGTGGCTTTAATATGTTCTGAAAATATGCTGATTGCATTGAGCAATAGTTTTCATCTTTTAGGAGAAACAATTAAGACAAAATAAATATACAATCATTTAATCACCAACAAAAATGAGTTCCAACATTCTGAGTCAATTTCCACCTCCCTCCCCAATACCCAAGTGAATTCACAAGTAAAATAATACCAGAAACTTGTTCTAAAGCAGTTTTCAAAATACCACACATGAGCAAAGTTTTAGTTAAAATGGCCAGGCCTACAGACACCAGGTAAATTGTAATGCTTTTGTAGCTTCTCCACTCCAGAGGTTCGGGGAAGGCAATGGCACCCCACCCCAGTACTCTTGCCTGGAAAATACAATGGATGGAGTAGCCTGGTGGGCTGCAGTCCATGGGGTCGCTAACAGTCAGACAGACTGAGGGACTTCACTTTCACTTTTCTCTTTCATGCATTGGAGAAGGAAATGGCAACCCACTCCAGTATTCTTGCCTAGAGAATCCCAGGGACGGGGGAGCCTGGTGGGCTGCCGTCTATGGGGTCACACAGAGTCGGACACGACTGAAGTGACTTAGCAGCAGCAGCCACTCCAGAGGTTAGCTCTACTGATAAATAGTTACTCCCATTATTTATTTCAATATAATGGAATTTCCCCATCAAATATCTTTAAAAACACAAATACTACATTACTTCAGTGAGAAACAATTAACACCAAATCCATCATCAAATTATGGTTTTTCAACTATAGTTTTAAAGGCATGTGTTAAGGCAGACCATGTTTAGGAGAAACTTACCATCTAGAGGAAAACAGAACGAGAGACATGGAGAAGGAGGAACAGAAAAATAAAGGCAAACCTATATTTAACAGCACAGACTGAAAAGCTAAGAGCTCAGAATATAAGTCAATAATTGACTCTGGAACAGGAAGAGAAAAAGAGCAGGGGATGAACGGCAATCAGCAATTCAATTAGTCAACGAAATATTTACTATGGGTCTATCAATACAGCACACTGGGTCTTGGATAGCTATAAAATTTGAACAAATATGAGTCTATATCCTGAGAGTTGGGTTTATGATATAGCCTTAGGCTAGTGACATACAGATGAGACAAGGTTGTAATGAGTTCCTAGTGATACACTGTATAATAAAATCATTTTAATGGAATCCAAGGAGGATTTGTCCTTGTTGAATCATAGTTTCTCATTTGTTAGCAAGATGCTCAGTGTTTTGAAAATGCGCTGCTTAGTCACTCAAAATTTAAACAAAAAGTACTGACAAATCCATGAGTCACTAAACTTGAACATGAATTTTAACATCAGCATTGTCTTACATTAATGTCAAAAATGTATCTTGTAGAGCCTTTTTTTTTACCATAATGCAATTTTATATTTTGCAATCAGTTTTCACAATGCAAACAAGAAACTAATACTTGATATTTGCTAACATATTTATTTTTTAGAGCTCTTAATGTTTTATACTATAGCACATTTCATTTATGAGAATTAATAAGAGAAATGTTTTTCAGTATTATCCAGAATAAAATATTGCTCCTATTTTATTAACATTCTGAAACATGTTATCAATTTTGTTCCTTTCTTTGCTCTCATCATTAGGAGGTAATTTAGAAACAAATTTTCTTCTGGCTTGTTGTTGTATAAGACTATATGATATGCATTTTTGTCCATTCATCTGGTCCATGACTTTGTCTCTTATCCTTTTTTTTTCTTTATATCACAATTCTTTTTTTCATTTTTTCCTGATATATCTTTTTCAAGTAAAAAACAAATGCATATGATGTACACATTATGTATTTAACTGTTGACATTAACAAAGAAAAATATAAATATTAAGATTTACATTCATGATCAATGACTTGTAAATTTGCTAATAACTATCAGTTTAGAATTTGAGTAACTAAAGCTAAAGTGTACCTATGTATACATATACATTATAAACATGATATATATATTATATACATATACACATGGTAGGATATGTGTTACCTTATCTTTTTGAGAGTAAGACAAGTAGTTCTTAATCTCCTTTTGCATTTCTTCACAAGTAATAACAGAGTCAAAATCATATGATTGCTATGTAAAATACTGGAATATAAAAGTGCTTCTCATTAATTTTGTCCTATGAATTTTTGTTAAGCAAGTTGTACACATGAGTATTTAACTGTTGACATTAACAAAGAAAAATATAAATACTAAGATTTACATTCATGATCAATGACTTGTAAATTTGCTAATAACTATCAGTTTAGAATTTGAGTAACTAAAGCTAAAGTGTACCTATGTATACATATACACTATAAACATGATATATATATTATATACATATACACATGGTAGGATATGTGTTACCTTATCTTTTTGAGAGTAAGACAAGTAGTTCTTAATCTCCTTTTGCATTTCTTCACAAGTAATAACAGAGTCAAAATCATATGATTGCTATGTAAAATACTGGAATATAAAAGTGCTTCTCATTAATTTTGTCCTATGAATTTTTGTTAAGCAAGTTGTACACATGGCAGATAAGAATGCTAAAGGAGCTTTCCCTTTCACATTGGATGGTAAGGTTAGGGTTTTGTTGTCATCATTTCTTATGAAAGAAAAAAGTACTTTTTCCCCACTGATTTTACTTAATTTCCTTAGCACATATTACATGTGTTAATGTTTCATGGACTGTAATAATAACTGCCATCATATAGCAAGATTCATTTTAAGAAAGTAAATTTCCAAATAAAAAATTTTTTTAATTGATTATAATTTTTATCCCCCTTACCCTAATCCAAAGATAATTCCTCACATAATAAAAATAATTCCTCTGGAAAATAAGATTTTGTATTTAAAGTCTTTATTGACTGTTTCTTCACCTATTCAATGCTTATGATATAAAATTTGAAATATAAAGAAATACATATTTCACTGTTATTAAAATACTTTTTATACATGTATGTTGTATTAATTAGGATAAATCAGCTTCCCTGGTGGTTCAGACTGTAAAGAATCTGCCTGCAATGTGGAAGACCTGGGTTCAATCCCTGGGTTGGGAGGATCTCCTGGAGGAAGGCATAGCAACCCACTCCAGCATTCTTGCCTGTAGAATCCCAATGGATAGAGGAGCCTGGCAGGCTACAGTCCATAGGGTCGCAAAGAGTCGGACATGACTGAGCTACTAGGCACAGTGTAGCAATTAGGACCAACAAGACTATGCTATGCTACAAAGAACCCCAGAATCGCAATGATTTCAACCAATCACAGCTTATTTTTCACATTTAATGTTCAATTCAGGCCAACTGTGGTCTCCGTTCATTACCATTATTAAGAACCCATGTTGACTGAAGTTTCATCTAGATCTGTGCTGTGTAATACAGAAGCCACAAGCCACAAAGAACTACTCACCATCTGAAATGTGGCTGGTTTGATCTGAGATGTGTTATAAATGTGAAATATATACCAGATATGGATGACCTAATACTAGAAAATATACATATAAATATCTCATTAAGAATTATTACATTGATTACATGTTGAAATGGTATTTGAAAAATATTAGTTAAATACGATATATTATTAAAATTAATGTCACTTTTTTCCTTTTCCTTTTATAATATGGTTGATAAAGAACATTGGATATTTCTATTTAATCATCTAGGGATGAAGATAAGGTTTCTAGATCTGATATTTGTTAAGAGACAAGCATGTGAGTTTTTTCTCTCTCTTTTTTTTCTTTTGTTTGCTTGTTTATTCTCCTAAAAGTGGAATCCTCTCAGACTTACAATGATATGGAAAATAGGATATAATAGGACAGCTGTTACTGTTGTTTAGTTTCTCAGGTGTGTCTGAGTCTTTTGCAAACCCACAGCCTGCAGCCCACAGGTTCCTTGGTCCATGGGATTTTCCAGGCAAGAGTACTGGAGCGGGTTGCCATTTCCTCCTCCAGGGGATCTTTTCAACCCAGGGATCCAACCTGCGTCTTCTGTGTCTCCTACATTGGCAGGCAGATTCTTTACCACTGAGCCACCTGGGAAGCCCCATCATTATTAGCACAGTACCTAATGCAGTTTCCAGTGTGTAAAACATACAATTGATTTGGTGTGCTCTAATGATATTTGTTTGCTTGTTACCCCAGGAGTTTCTNTGGAAGAGGGTGTTTGCTATGACCAGTGCATTTTCTTGGCAAAACTCTATTAGTCTTTGCCCTGCTTCATTCCGCATTCCAAGGCCAAATTTGCCTGTTACTCCAGGTGTTTCTTGACTTCCTACTTTAGCATTCCAGTCCCCTATAATGAAAAGGACATCTTTTTTGGGTGTTAGTTCTACAAGGTCTTGTAGGTCTTCATAAAACCGTTCAACTTCAGCTTCTTCAGCATTACTGGTTGGGGCATAGGCTTGTATTACTGTGATATTGAATAGTTTGGCTTGGAAATGAACAGAGATCATTCAGTCATTTTTGAGATTGTATCCAAGTACTGCATTTCAGACTCTTTTGTTGACCATGATGGCTACTCCATTTCTTCCAAGGGATTCCTGCCCACAGTAGTAGATATAATGGTCATCTGAGTTAAATTCACCCATTCCAGTCCATTTTAGTTCGCTGATTCCTAGAATGTCGACGTTCACTCCTGCCATCTCCTGTTTGACCACTTCCAGTTTGCTTTGATTCATGGACCTAACGTTCCAGGTTCCTATGCAATATTGCTCTTTACAATATTGGACCTAGCTTCTATCACCTGTCACATCCACAACTGGGTATTGTTTTTGCTTTAGCTCCATCCCTTCATTCTTTGGATTCGTGGGATCGCAAAGAGTCGGACATGACTGGGCGACTGAACTGAAATGAATGAAATTTATTAGTGTATCTTTTAAATTTCACTCTCTAATCACCAGTGTTCAAACCCAATGAAGTACACAATTTCTCACATACGGAGATTCTTCGGGTTCTCTTCCTCTGGAGAATAATTAACATATTGGAACTAAACTTCCCAGAGTATCATGTGTCCTTTTGCTTCACCTCCCCATCTCTATATTTCTACTGCCTGCTTTGCTATTTTCCAGGAGCTGGTGTCCTAATGGCTTCTGAGTCCTTTGGGTATGACCCTAGTAGTTATCCTTGCCTTCTGATGTGACAAGTTGTTCAAAATTCATAATGGATATTGCCTTGCCTCAGTCTTAGAATTACTAATTCTCCAAGGAGCCCTAATTTATTTTAGTGGGAAATTATATTTGGAATGCTCATTGCTGTTACCCTGAGACTGTTCAGAGGACAGAGCTGGAAACAAAGACTTGTTGGCTTTATTCCATATCACATACACAATAGCCATCATAACCACCAATACTGCCATCCACAACACAACTATTAAACTATTGGGGAGAGAGGTTCTTTTAAACCTTACGATATCATACAGAGACTGAATAGTCACATTCAGTTCAGTTCAATTCAGTTGCTCAGTCATGTCTGACTCTTTGTGACCCCATGAATTGCAGCACGCCAGGCCTTGCTGTCCATCACCAACTCCCAAGTTTCACTCAGACTCACGTCCATCGAGTCCGTGATGCCATCCAGCCATCTCATCCTCGGTCATCCCCTTCTCCTCCTGCCCCCAACCCCTCCCAGCATCAGAATCTTTTCCAATGAGTCAACTCTTCGCATGAGGTGGCCAAAGTACTGGAGTTTCAGCTTTAGCATCAGTCCTTCCAAAGAACACCCAGAGCTGATCTTTAGAATGGACTGGTTGGGTCTCCTTGCAGTCCAAGGGACTCTCAAGAGTCTTCTCCAACACCACAGTTCAAAAGCATCAATTCTGCAGCACTCAGCCCTTTCAAAGGCAGAAGACTAAAGTCCTGATTTGACTTTTTCCAGAGAATATTAGAAGAGTGGAAAAGCAGAGTACAAAAGCCGGCGGATTTTTTGTTTTTGGGGTACATGCTCGGAAATTCCAGGGGGAAACCTCTGAAGCCTGATCACGTCCTTGCATTTGTCAGGCTTTCTTCCTCATGACCTTGTCACGCGCGGGATTCCTCACGCTGGCTCCCGGCAGTATGAGAACTTTTTTCAAAAGCAAAATGAAGATTTTTCCATCCATTGATTGAGTGACTTGAGTTTCTGGCAATATCTTTTATTTTGAATAATTTGAAAAAGCAAAACTATATTTCCAGATGCCCAGACTCTCCCAAAGTATTATTTCCAAGCAGATGAGCATAATTTGAATCAGTAATGTTCCCCAGCAAGTCAGTTAAGCCGCTTTCCTGCATTATAAGATGGATGTCATCAGTATTAACCCATCCATTAGCCTGACTTCAAGGATTTTACATTATAAGATTCCTTCCTCTTCTCTAAAAGCTTATTCTGTCACTCAACCATTCTTAAAATGATGAGGCTTTCATATCAAAACTTGATTAAATTATTTTTCTGTCAAGAATTTTAAGTTGATTAATTCCTTATTTTAAGAGGAGTACTCATAAAATTGACCCCATGTCCTCTCGAGGATCTACCTTTATTTATTCACAGATACTTGGCATGACTCCTTTCTGTTGTCTTCAAGTCTAACTCCTTTTCCTAATTTATTCATCATAAAACTTCTATTAATCTATACTTATTTTCTTCTAATTGCCTCCCCAGATTTAATATGAGTTATTAGTGGTTTAAGTTAATACTCAAAAAATCAAAGACACATCCAGGAAATAATATAATAATTTAACCATGCATGTTGAACTAAATTCCCAAACTCCTGGAGGGATTTATTATATGGGCTTATGCTTCCTTCGGAGAAGGCAATGGCACCCCACTCCAGTATTCTTGCCTGGAAAATCCCATGGACAGCGGAGCCTCGTAGGCTGCAGTCCATGGGGTCGCAAAGAGTCAGGCACAACTGGGTGACTTCATTTTCACTTTTTACTTTCATACACTGAAGAAGGAAATGGCTACCCACTCCAGTATTCTTGGCCTGGAGAATCCCAGGGATGGGAAGCCTGATGGATTGCCGTCTATGGGGCTGCACAGAGTCGGACATGACTGAAGTGACTTAGCAGCAGCAGCAGCGGCATGCTTCCTTAGCTAGACATCACCAGATAAAGTAATTGAGCTGATTTTACTTCATTTTTCATTTTAACAGATTTGAAATACAGAGTTTCTAGTGTATAGATTTGCTTATATTGAACTAAGTCCAATTATAGAATATTAAAATGTCAGAAATGTTTAAAATTGGAGGTAATTCTTTTAAGATTTAGACATAACTTCAAAAATTTATTACTGCAATAAAATTATACAATTTGGAGGAAATGTAGGCAGAAATTGAATTCACATCTCCTGAGCTGGGTCTCAGGTATGCAAGTATCAGGTAAATAACATTGGGAAGATCATAATCTCTCAGTGAAGTTCCTTGTCTATGAATAAACACAATAAAAATTTCATACATAAATTTTTGTTCAGGAGCCATCATGGCAGGAGCATCTGATTATGTCCAGTCTCTGTCCTGAAGATTTTCATTTGCAAAGACTGTTCTAACTCCTGGATAGCAGGATGTTTTCTTAAAGCCGGTGATAAATAGTGGACAAACATCTCACTCAAGATGACTCTTAAAGAGGGATACAGAATCATCTCCCTCATATTTATCCCCCCCTGGATAAAAAATCCCTGCTACTGCTGCTGCTGCTAAGTCGCTTCAGTCGTGTCCGACTCTGTGCGACCCCATAGACGGCAGCCCACCAGGCTCCCCTGTCCCTGGGATTCTCCAGGCAAGAACACTGGAGTGGGTTGCCATTTCCTTCTCCAGTGCATAAAAGTGAAAACTGAAAGTGAAGTTGCTCGGTCGTGTCTGACTCCTAGCAACCCCATGGACCGCAGCCTACCAGGCTCCTCCATCCATGGGATTTTCCAGGCAAGAGTACTGGAGTGGGGTGCCATTGCCTTCTAGAGATCTTGAAACGAGCATAAGAGTTCACTAAACACCCACAAGGTGCAGTATCATCTAAGACATTGTAATCATCCAAGGGAAGGTTACCATTTGGGGCATAAAAGAGCTATCCTCACACAGAAACCAATTCGCTAGTGTCGACTGAGTCGGGGTGTCACATTTTCAAGAGGAATATTCCCCTTTGAGTGAAAAAACTACTCTTTAAGTAGAACATCGGTATGAAAGGCAACAGGATAAAACCAATACCACTACCACTAACAGGAGCCAATGGTAGATTGGGTATGGCATCCACACAAAAGAACATGCCTGACTTTTCCATTTTTGTTGTATCAACACCCACATAGAAGGAAAGTCAAAATACAGTGACCAAGATAAGACAGGAGCTGGAACTCAAGTAAAGACAGGGAGTCGACAGCAACTCTTTAAAAGTTGGTAGCAATCTTTCATCAAATGAAATATTATATTAGAAATGTTATGTATAACTACTACATAAAGTGAATGAAAATAACAAATAAGGTCCTCAAAACATTTAGATATTCACTTTGGTTAGGAAGTGCTTTCTTGTTTGTTATCTTGAGGTGTCTTGATCCAACTACTAAAATTAACAAATAAGAGAGGGGGAAAAGAACAAGCCAGAATTATCTGTTGCTTGCTCCTACTTCCATTGTAAAATGCAGCACATATTTATACTAGAACTGGTCTTAGAGAACTAGGAGAGGGTGGTGTTAAGACACACAGGAAGCATAGAATTTCATGGAGAAAATGATCCCTAAGTCAAATATAATTGAGAAGTCCAACATATGACTGCAGGTCATAATGATCGTGAGAGCCATTTCTAAGTATCTATAAAGTAACAGGCACAAAGCCAGACTGTAGTAGGAAATGGGAAGTGAGAAAGTGGAAGAGGGTGTCTGAACCACTATATCTTGATATTGAGGAGAAACTGGAGAGAACTAAGGACAAGAGTCTTAAGCCTTTTGTGGAAAAAAAATCATCTCACATATTTTTCATGAAAACATCAACTTACATGTTTAACACTTACTCATGCACAGACTTTTAATAAATTCCTTCCAAATTAGTTTCACTTAGGACTTCCCTGGTGGCTCACACGGTAAAGTGTCTGCCTACAATGCAGGGAGACCCAGGTTCAATCCCTGGGTCAGGAAGATCCTCTGGAGAAGGAAATGGCAACCCACTCCAGTACTCTTGCCTGGAAAACCCTATGGACGGAGGAGTGTAGTAGGCCACAGTCCAGGGGTCACAAAGAGTTGGACACAACTGAGCAACTTCACTTTCACTTTCTTTCACTTTACTAATCAGCTTTCAACTTCTAATTACAGACATGATCACAACAAACCACGTTAACGGAATTACTAAACACCCAAATAATCAAGTCACTCCCATATGCCTCTGCTGTCAGGGTCCCCACATGAAGGCCCCACTCAGTTGAATAAGTTTACAGATGTTCATGAGAAAGGTCTTAACATCCCCTAGAACATGACACCACCCCGAATAATAAAACGAGAAGTGATAAATTTATCTCAATTTTCAAATGCAAATCCCCATGAATATTTTATTTTCTTATTTACCTTTAAGCCTAAAGAATTCTCCTTTTTCAACATCTAATTCTAACCTTTTTTGGCATTAATAGCCCTTGAATAAAAAATATCTTACATAAAATAAAGGGCCCCATTCTAATATTAACTTAACCATTCCTTATTCATCTCAATTAAGGATTCATTTATCACTTGTGCTACATTTTATGTGATCCTAAGATTCCATTAAACCTTTTAAAATTACCAGGCTTGTCAGTATCTCTTTATATCAAAGAGATCTAGGTCAAGACAAGACATAGGAGGGTTCTGGGCTCACCTCCTTCCACAGCACACCAAATCCACAGCTAAATATGAAACAACTTTTTCTGAATTAAACCTAATAACCAAAGGGCTGCTTTGCATCAGCTGAATGAGAGAACTAAGTCCCACGTGGAAGTAGGTTGGGGAGACTGAGACACGTCACCCAGTAAACCCCACCAAGGGCAGAGTGATGCCCAACAAGAAGAGAATTCAACCCCCAGAGATTCTCCCTGAGGAGTACAGGGTTTGATGCCCCCCACCTGCATGGGGAATCCCAGTTTTTAAGGCCTGCCCCTGACAGACAAGCCCTTGAAGCATCTATCTTTGAAAATCCCCTTGATTCAGTCCACAAGACCCACAAGCTTTAGACCGGTTTAACCAATCTAAAGGGTTCCAGCTCTCTGACTCAGCTGCTGCAGGGCTCAACTCAAAGGCAGTGGATGAAGTCCCAAATTTTTGTGAATGAAACTCATTTGCTTACCTTGAAGCTGTTGGCAGGAGGGGCAGGTATCTAATTCAGCTCATATCTGGGACCTGATGGCTGGTGGCACCATCCCCTGTGCCTGTCCTAGCCCCAGACATCATCTTTAAAAGACAAAAAATAACTCTTTCCTTTTGTCCCCCGCTTCCCACCCTTTTCCTTGCACATGTCATCTGTACGCTCTCCCTCTCCACAGCTCCTGCTGGCAGGCAGCGTCTTGCTGAGTTTTCCTGGGGCACCATTGTTTTCTCTCCCTTTCCTGGCAGCTCAGGTCTGTAGCCTCCGCCTGGCCTCAACCTGGCTGATGCGTCCCATCTTCCTACTGTTCCTGATCACCAGTATCTCCTAGAGGGGAGGTTTTAAGCACACCTTCTGCCCTGGCTTTTGCCGCTGACACCCAGAAGACAACTCTAGACCTGACTCTGGTGGCCTGTGGGTACCACAGGACTGTATACATTTGCATATTTTCAAAACTGCTACCGGAGGGTCAGGCTGCCAATCTGCCTGAATCTCCCTCCTGCCAGAAGTCCTTCCCTTTGGGACACAGGATGGTTCTAGGAAAACCCTCAACTACAGGGAGCTACTAAAAATCAGCTGCTTGAACGATTGCAGAAGTTTGAGAGAGCCAGGACAGGGCTGAAGGATGAGGCTCATCTCCTACATGGGGCCCCTTCTTCAAGATGGGGAGAGGGGCTGTCTGTCTAATGCATGGACACCAGCATAGTGTCAAGTAAAACAGAAATAGAAGACTATGTTCCAAACAAAAGGAAATATTTGAACTTCAGGGGGAAAAGTCCAATGAAATGGAACTAAATAATTTAACTTTATACCAATGTTCTTAAACTTACCCTCATAGTCTGTGGATCTCTGATGTCCTGAACGCTTAAGAATCAGATTTATCTATTTTTAAAAATATTCTCCAGGAATATATCTCATCCCTTTCTAGAATGATCAAACAAACAAATCTTTTCCTACATGGGTTTCAACAGACTTTGTAAGTAAAATAATAATCGTGTAACCCAAAAAGCATTAAAGCACTCATGTTTGTCCTTCACTAGAATGACCATAAACTTTGCCATCCAAACTGGGAAACTCCAGAGAGTTAAAAGAGATGTTATTGTAATTATACGAAAAGGTAGCCATTGACTAGGCCAGAGTCAGGGAAACCTGGTGTTTTAGCTAGCCTGACACTCAAGTTTTTAGCTATACTGTACAAAAATAAAATAAATAGTGAAGGAGCTACAATTATGAGTAAGGAGTGGAGACAGTGGAGGTTTGTGTCTTGCTTTTACAGTTCCCGTAAATCCTCATTCTTACTTTAATGTGCACCATTGCTGTAGAATAATGTTGGCACTGTCTGAAAATGGTTGACCTTAGTCACAAACCTCTGTAGGGGGCTAATTCCTTAGTGTGAAGTCACTCAGTCGTGTACAACTCTGTGCAGCCCCATAGACCGTAGCCTACCAGGCTCCTCCAGGATTTTCCAGGCAAGAGTACTGGAGTGGGTTGCCATTTCCTCCTCCAGGGGATCCTCCCAACCCAGGGATTGAACCCGGGTCTCCCACATTGTAGGCAGACACTTTACTGTCTGAGCCACCAGGGGAGTCATGAACCTCTGTACTGGACTAATTCCTTAAGCTACATTCTAACTTTCTTTTTCTCCAGCTTTCTTACTTCATTTCTCACCACCCCACCCCTCTGTTCTTGAGCTTGCCTCATTCTTTGGACTTGCTGTTTGTAGTACTGCTTTTCCACTACAAACTTGGTCTCCTTTCAGCTATGATTTGGATTCTCCCCAGGCTAAACTAGGTTCAATTCCAACATGAGACAACATAAAACACTAAAATTACTTACCCAGTTTTTCCATCACTCTTTTATCATGGAAAGAGATATGGGAGCTAGAAANGGAACTAAATAATTTAACTTTATACCAATGTTCTTAAACTTACCCTCATAGTCTGTGGATCTCTGATGTCCTGAACGCTTAAGAATCAGATTTATCTATTTTTAAAAATATTCTCCGGGAATATATCTCATCCCTTTCTAGAATGATCAAACAAACAAATCTTTTCCTACATGGGTTTCAACAGACTTTGTAAGTAAAATAATAATCGTGTAACCCAAAAAGCATTAAAGCACTCATGTTTGTCCTTCACTAGAATGACCATAAACTTTGCCATCCAAACTGGGAAACTCCAGAGAGTTAAAAGAGATGTTATTGTAATTATACGAAAAGGTAGCCATTGACTAGGCCAGAGTCAGGGAAACCTGGTGTTTTAGCTAGCCTGACACTCAAGTTTTTAGCTATACTGTACAAAAATAAAATAAATAGTGAAGGAGCTACAATTATGAGTAAGGAGTGGAGACAGTGGAGGTTTGTGTCTTGCTTTTACAGTTCCCGTAAATCCTCATTCTTACTTTAATGTGCACCATTGCTGTAGAATAATGTTGGCACTGTCTGAAAATGGTTGACCTTAGTCACAAACCTCTGTAGGGGGCTAATTCCTTAGTGTGAAGTCACTCAGTCGTGTACAACTCTGTGCAGCCCCATAGACCGTAGCCTACCAGGCTCCTCCAGGATTTTCCAGGCAAGAGTACTGGAGTGGGTTGCCATTTCCTCCTCCAGGGGATCCTCCCAACCCAGGGATTGAACCCGGGTCTCCCACATTGTAGGCAGACACTTTACTGTCTGAGCCACCAGGGGAGTCATGAACCTCTGTACTGGACTAATTCCTTAAGCTACATTCTAACTTTCTTTTTCTCCAGCTTTCTTACTTCATTTCTCACCACCCCACCCCTCTGTTCTTGAGCTTGCCTCATTCTTTGGACTTGCTGTTTGTAGTACTGCTTTTCCACTACAAACTTGGTCTCCTTTCAGCTATGATTTGGATTCTCCCCAGGCTAAACTAGGTTCAATTCCAACATGAGACAACATAAAACACTAAAATTACTTACCCAGTTTTTCCATCACTCTTTTATCATGGAAAGAGATATGGGAGCTAGAAATTAATTCATTCTCAATAACTTTGAGTGCCATAATTCTGGATCAAAATATAATCTTCTCTCAGAATATGACCAAAGCCAAGTGTATGATGAATATTAAGATTTTTTTTTATCATTTCCAATTTAATAATCTCAGCAGAAAACAGATGCAAACAGATCATTTTATAAGCAGTCATCAAACTCATGGAGCTGACATTGGGTGATACTTTAGAAAACAAGTGATTAAACCTTCTTCCATTATTATCTAAATAGCTCTATAAATAAATGTGTCATTTGCAGTCTGAAAGGGTTGGTTGGCAAAGCTGAGTGACATCCAAGTTTATTTTAAATCAGGGCTTCCAATTTTGGAGTTTTCTTGTAAAGAATTCATTTCTGACTACTCTTCCCATTGGCTTAGTGCCAACGGGAATGCAAAGAAGTTTAGTGCATCTTTGTGTTTTAATGGATCTGGGAGACATACTACACATTAAGATGACAGATGGAAAGAACCACCATTGACTTTGGGCAATTCAGAGGTTTCCAAGAACCCATTAATTTTGTGTTCCAGAAGTTTAGGCACTAGTTTGAAAATAATAAATTAACTGTGCTAATGTAGTGAAAAAACTTTGTTTTTATATAATGAGGAAAAACACAAATAATATATATCATCTTATTAACATCCAACCTAGTGGTTAGTCTTTTTTCATTCCCTAAAAGTTTATAAATTATGATACCTCCAACTCTGAAATGCAAATTTGTGACATGTGAGAATTCTAGAGGACACTTCTGAGGCTGGAATTATTCCAGTTTTCATCATGATATAATGTTTCTCAAATCTGAGAGAAGGAAAATAATGTTTTTGCTTGCAGGGCCATTCGTCATTTGGGGTGGGTTAAATACAGTAGACAATCAAGGAATGGTGAATAGGGTGAGAGATCCTGTGCCTACTCACCCAGGCTTGTCCCACTATTTGTGGCTCCAGGGACCGCAGCCTGTCAGGTTCCTCTGTCCATGGGAATTCTCCAAGCAAGAATACTGGAGTGGGTTGCCATGCCCTCCTCCAGAGGATCCTCCCAACCCAGGGATCAAACCCAGGTCTCCCGCATTGCAGGCAGATTCTTTACCCTTTGAGCCACAAAGGAAGCACAGGAATACTGGAGTCAGCAGCCTACCCCTTCTCCAGGGGTTCCTGACCCAGGAACCAAATCGGGATCTTCTGCATTACAGGTAGAGTCTTTATCAGCAGAGCTACCAACTGCATTTTAATATAATTTTTATTTTCTTAGTATTTATTTATTTGACTCCTTTGAGTACTAGTTGCAGCACATGGGATTTCATTTTGTCATGCAGGATCTTTTATTACAGTGCACAGACTGTCTAGATGTGACACGTGGGCCTCAGTAGTTGTGGCACATCGGCTTAGCTTCCCCATGGCAGGGGTGATCTGAGTTCCCTGACCAGGGATCGAACCCACATCCCCTACATTGCAAGGCAGATTCTTAACCACTGGACCACCAAGGAAGTCCCTAATGTACTTTTTGGAGGTTAGTTTCCATTTACAGTTATTACAAATATCAGTTGTATTCCCTGTGTTACACAATACATCCTTGTAGCTTACCTTACATCCAACAATTTGGACCTCCCACTTCCTTGCCCCTATATTGCACCTTCCTCACCCACTGCTAACCACGTGCCTGTTTCTGTATCTGTTAGTCTGCTGGAATTCTGTTATATTCACTAGTTGTTTTTTTTTTGGGAGGGGGGATTCCACATATAAGTGACATCAGACAGTGAAAAGTGAAAGTTAGTCACTCAGTCATATCCGACTCTTTTTGATCCCATGCCAGGGATCTTTTTGAGCCCTGCCAGGCTTCTCTGTCCATGGAATTTTCCAGGTAAGAGTAATGGAGTGGGTTGCCAATTCCTTCTCCTGGGGATCTTCCTGACCCAGGGATTGAACCCATGTCTCCTGCATTGCAGGCAGATTCTTTATCATTTGAGCCACCAAGAAAGCTCTATCATATAATATTTGTCTTTGACTTATTTTGATTATTTTAGCATAAAATATTTAATATAAACAATGCCTTGTATAAATAATCAGTAACTTCTCAAATATCATTCATTTCATTCTCAAAAATATATTTATTTTAAAATCCATAGTTATATGAACTTACCATTGAGGAATTTGATCTGTGGGTTTTAAATGTTTTACTTTAAATCTGAATCATACCCCATAGACAAATGAATGTTTCATATCGTTTATACTGAATACATATTAAACCTTATTTCTGAAATCTAAAAAAAGTCAGTTACACTTAACAAACGGGAAATATTTATCAGTGATGCTTACTGAAATTTTACCATATAATTTCCTGCTTTAAGATGAAAAGACTCAAAATTACCAGATAAGCATTTACTTTTTTTTTTTCTCCAAAACAATGCTTGTGAAGAAATCAAGTACACAAAGAGCTCTCCTGAACCATGTTCAACTCTAGGCTCCCTAGAGGGACAGATGTAAAGAAAGAAAGACTCCAGTTCACCTTTGAGGAGAAAATGGGAGGTTAAGGCTGATTAGGCAGCAATAGGACATTTCAAAATACAAGTGCCAGTGTTCAGCTCCCTGGGAATCTCAACCAAAATCCAAACTTAGACAGTCTGTCCATAGTATTTAAGAATGTGTGCTCTCATACACAACAAAATCAAATATAATTTGTGTTATTTCTCCGCGTGTGTGTGTGTGATCTTAGAAAAAGAACAGTTATAAAAAGTGAAATGATCAGAGCGTTCTCTGAGATCTCCCAAGAAGGTTGGTCAAAAGGATAATGAGAGGAAAACAAAAACCAACTTCAGTTTGTGTAGGGCAAAAGCAAAGAAATGTTGGACTCTTTTCAACAATTGTGGTCATCTGCTCAAAATCTAAAGGGAAGCCTCACTTGGATTATGCCTTTAGACATACCTTGACTCAAAGGCTTCTCTAATGCCTGAGTGCCCTCAGTCAAGACTGCTCATTGAATTTGGTTAAAGCAGAGCACAGCCATAATTTCAAAACCATTACGTTCCAGTGATCAAAAACCTAGATGGTGCTCTGGTAATAGTTAAACCTCGCTTCCAAAAGTGCATGCTCTTTGATGAAATCTCGACAGAAGCAACCAGAAATGAAAATGACTTCAATTTCCATGCACCCTTTCTACCATTTATTACCACTTCACTCCTACCTCTAGTCCAGGCCATCATCATCACTCATCTAGGCAAGTTATACACTTCGATAAATCTTTTTACTGAGCCTTTACTTATCTTGTTGTTTCTCTTTCCATTCTCCACAAATATTAAGAAGTGCATCAAATCATATCACTTCTCTGTTTAAAATACCCTAATGTCTTCCCAGTTAGATTTAGAACAACATCCAAAGTCCTTGCCATGGCTAGGAAGCTCTGCATAATCTGACCTCTATCTCTTTAACTTCATCCTTACATCTTTCTCTAGTTTGCTCTGCTATCTACACTGTTTTTTATTTTTTTTTAAGATTATTTATGTGAACCATTTTTAAAGTCTTCATTGAATTTGTTACTATATTGCTTCTTTTGGTTTTTTGGCTGTGAGGTATGTGTGATCTTAGCTCCCCAACCAGGGATTGAACCCACAACCCCTATACTGGAAGGTGATGTCTTAACTCCTGAACCACTAGGAAAGTCCCTCTACACTGGTCTTGATGCTGACCCAGTGTTCTCATGACAGAACATTTGCCCTTGCCAATCTCTCTGCCTACACATTTATTCCCCAAACGTCCACTTGCCTCACTTCATTTAGGTATCTTCAATACCACCTTCTCCCAGAGAAGGGAGTGCTTCTCTGACCAAGCGGTCTGAAAACCTCTAAGTTTTCGATTCTTTACATGATTCCCTGTTTAAATCAGATGATCTTTTGGGGACTCAGTTTCTTCATGAATTCAGTTCAGTTCAGTTGCTCAGTTGTGTCACTCTTTGTGACCCCATGGACTGCAGCATGCCATGTTTCCCTGTCCATCACCAAATTCCAGAGCTTACTCAAACTCTTGTCCATTGAGTCGGTGATGCTATCCAACCATCTCATCCTCTGTCACCCCCTTCTCCTCCCGCCTTCAATCTTTCTCAGCATCAGGGTCTTTTCAAATGAGTTGGTTCTTGGTGTCAGGTGACCAAAGTATTGGAGCTTCAGCTTCAGCATCAGTCCTTCCAATGAACATTTCCTAAAGGAAATCAGTCCAAGGGAGTCTCAAGAGTCTTCTGCAACACCACAGTTCAAAAGCATCAGTTCTTCGGTGCTCAGCATTCTTTAGAGTCCAACACTCAACATCCATACATGACCACCAGAAAAACCATAGCCTTGACTAGACAGACCTTTGTTGACAAAATAATGTCTCTACTTTTTAATATGCTGTCTAGGTTGGTCATAACTTTCCTTCCAAGGACTAAGCTTCTTTTAATTTCATGGCTGCAGTCACCATCTGCAGTGATTTTGGAGCCCAGAAAGATAAAGTCTGACACTGTTTCCACTGTTTCCCCATCTATTTCCCATGAAGTGATAGGATGGATGCCATGATCTTAGTTTTCTGAATGTTGAGTTTTAGCCAACTTCTTCACTCTCCACTTTCACTTTCATCAAGAGGCTCTTTAGTTCCTTTTCACTTTCTGCCATAAGGGTGGTGTCATCTGCATATCTGTGGTTATTGATATTTCTCTCGGCAATCTTGATTCCAGCTTGTGCTTCCTCCAGCCCAACGTTTCCCATGATGTACTCTGCATATAAGTTAAATAAGCACGGTGACAATAGACAGCTTTGACATACTCCTTTGCCTCTTTGGAACCAGTCTGTTTTTCCATGTCCAGTTCTAACTGTTGCTTCTTGACCTGCATACAGATTTCTCAAGAGGCAGGTCAAGTTGTCTGGTATTCCCATCTCTTTCAATTTTCCACAGTTTCTTGTGATCCACAATAAAAGTCAAAGGCTTTGGCATAGTCAGTAAAGCAGAAATAGATGTTTTTCTGGAATTCTTGCTTTTTCGATGATCCAGCGGATGCCTCTGCCTTTTCTAAAACCAGCTTGAATATCTGGAAGTTCATGGTTCACATATTGTTGTATCCTGGCTTGGAGAATTTTGAGCATTACTTTGCTAGCGTGTGAGATGAGTACAATTGTGCGGTAGTTTGAGCATTCTTTAACATTGCCTTTCTTAGGGATTGGAGTGAAAACTGACCTTTTCCAGTCCTGTGGCCACTGTTGAGTTTTCCAAATTTGCTGGCATATCGAGTGCAGCACTTTCACAGCACCATCTTTCAGGATTTGAAATAGCTCAACTGGAATTCCATCACCTCCACTAGCTTTGTGCCTGTCTCTTATACACATCTAGATGTGTATAAGAGACAGGCATTCCTCTGCTTCTTGACTTCCCTGTGCNTGCTTTTTCCATCATCCAGCAGTTGTTAGCAATTTGATCTCTGGTTCCTTTGCCTTTTCTAAAACCAGCTTGAACATCTGGAAGTTCATGTTTCACATATTGCTGAAGCCTGGCTAGGAGAATTTTGAGTATTACTTTACTAGCATGTGAGATGAGTGCAATTGTGCAGCAGTTTGAGCATTCTTTGGTATTGCCTTTCTTTGGGATTGGAATGAAAACTGACTTTCCAGTCCTGTGGCCACTGCTGAGTTTTCCAAATTTGCTGGCATATTGAGTGCAGCACTTTCACAGCATCATCTTTCAGGATTTGAAATAGCTCCACTGGAATTCCATCACCTCCACTAGCTTTGTTCGTAATGATGCTTCCTAAGGTAGATGTATTTAAATCAAGGTTCTGCTGAGGATACTTCCAAACCACCTATATGGCCATTGGCAGATTTTAGGTCCTCATTGGCCATTGACTGGAGATGTTAGTTCCCTGTCACATGACCCTTGCCACAGGGCACCTCACAACACAGCAGCTGCTTTCCTTCAGAGACAACCTATGGGACAGGAAGAAAGGAATGGAAAATGGCAGCTACCTTTTCTTTGTAACTTAATCTTGAAAGTGGTATCATACCACTTTTGCCATATTCTATTGTTTAGAAATGAGTCACTAGGTCCAGCCCACACTCAAACAATCAAGAGAGAATCGTGATTCATCAGAGGCAAGCCTAAAGGCTGTCTGCCACACTTGTGTATCAAATGGAAATGATATTCCCTGCCATGCAAAGCGGTTGGTTATAAAAGCACAATATAAATATATTGTCAATAACTTATATGTATATACAGTTGGTCCTTGGTGTCCACTGTTTCCACATCTTTCAGTTCAACCAAATATACATCAATAATATTCAGGAAAAAAAAAAATCGAGAAAGTTCCAAAAAAGCAAAACTTGAATTTGCTGCATGCTCAGCAACTATTTACATAGCATTTACATTGTATTTACAATTATTTACATAGCATTTACATTGCATTATGTATTATAAGTAGTCTAGAGATGATAAAATTATGCAGGAGGATGTGCATGGGATATACAGAGACAATGTGCCATTTTCTATAAGGAACTTGAGCATCTGTTGATTATAACATCTCTAGGGGTCCAAGGATCAATCTCTTTGAGATGCTGAGGAACGGCTGTAACTTATTTCAAGTCCTTGTTGTAAGACTTACACTAATATGAATAAGGGCAACACAAAAGCTTTCTTGCAGATGAAAAAGATTTAAAGGGAACTTCTCACTGCACAGAAATTACTGTTAGAGTTATGACCAGAATTCAAAAGATAAAATGCCATTCTGTACTTTACCCACTTGTTTGTGTTTTGATTTTTTTACCCATAAGAAGTGCAAGTAGTAGTTTTTAATGCCTTCTCCAACAAAATTCTAGATGCCGAGTATAATTATTCTAAATATTTAGAATCCTCATAGGAAAATAAATATACTTCCAGCACTAAAAATGTAATGAGCTTAGCCACAAATTTTTAAGTCACAAAGTTAAAATAATCATAAGGTTTCAGAGCATATATAAGATCTGAAATACTTGCTTGGAAATTAAACTAACTTCAGGAAATTAAACTATCATATATTTTCATAGAGAAAAGTAGTCTATAGATGTTATTTTCAAGAAATGGCATTTCATTCCACTGAAGTGGTAAATATTAAATAACTCAGACATTCTAGAAATAAAGGCACAGACAAGTTATTTTCTAAAAGTGTCTGTAAGACTTAAGGGCCCAGAACTTAAAATGTCCACAAGGGAATAAAGGAAAGATCTTAAATCTAGGATATTCTTTTATTCACAATCCACTACATTTTCCACTTTATAGCACAAAACATTTCAATAAATATGTGGCAGCATATAGTGTATAAAATATACCATGCAGAAAAGCAATTAATAATTTAAAAAAAGACAAGAATACTCTAACTAGAAACTCAAAATCTAGTCAAAAAGGTAAGGCATAACCACATAAAATGGTAACCTAACCCTAATGCCAAATGTCCACTTGCTCATCCTGCCCTTCAAGATCTATATGAGACTGGCTTGGACCTCAAACTGCTCGTTCAGTGGCAAGACAATTGTCTTCCTCTGAATTTCTGAAAATCCCCCGCCATTTCTCAAAGGCCTCTGTCTCTGATTTCTCCGTTCTTAATCCTCCGTCTTCTTTCCAGCTTCTGGTGCTTAGGTGTTCCTTCATCCTCACTGCTCCTCTTTAACCTCAATGCAGCCCTCCACTGATTTAATTTGTTTCCCACTAAACCCACTCACATCAGGCTTTTGTGTGTGTAACAGCCATAACAGTATTTGAGAGAAAAAAAAAAAAAAAAAAGAGTTGATTATCACAAGCACACAAATGGCTAAAACGTGTCTTAGACATCTGCTAGGGAGGAGAAGGGGACGACAGAGGATGAGATGGCTGCATGGCATCACTGGCGCGATGGACGCAAGTCTGAGTGAACTGGGGGAGATGGTGATGGACAGGGAGGCCCGGCGTGCTGCGATTCATGGGGTTGCAAGGAGTCGGACACGACTGAGCGACTGAACTGAACTGAGGCCATTGCCTCCAGATTCCAGCCTTCCCCCGAGATGTGTGATTCTCTGTTCCTCTCTTCCATCTCACCCCTCCAATTTTGTTTCAGTTTTGTTTTCTCTTTGTGCCTCAGTGACCTTTATTCTCCTTGGCTTATGTTCTCTCTCCAAGCGGAATCAAAGTTTTCCTTAACAAGAAACAGGCTTCTCCCCAGGAGAAAGTCGGGTGCCAGTTGTTTCTGAAAGACAACTTCTTTTGCCCTTCTGCACCATGTTAAGTACTGAGCATACACAAGGTCAGTCCTTTTCCTACAATTGCTTATGGTCATTTTCTAATTTAAGATTCACTTTCTTCAGCTCTTTGTCTAAATTAGTGCTTAAATTTTTAGTTCTCAGCCTGTGTAGGGGTCACTTAGACTGCTTCTTTAAAATGTAGATTCCTGATCCTCACCCTGATATCCTGAATCAGGAGCTATGAGGTGCGTCTCAGGGACTGTGAAAGTGAAGTCACTTAGTCATGTCTGACTCTTTGCAACCCGGTGGACTGTAGCCCACCAGCCTCCTCTGTCCATGGGATTCTCCAGGCAAGAGTAGTGGAATGGGTTGCCATTTCCTTCTCCAGGGGATCTTCCCAATCCGGGGATCGAACTCAGGTCTCCCACATTGCAGGCAGACACTTTAATCTCTGAGCCACCAGGGACTGTGACCACTGCCTAAAAGGGATGCTGACAGCAGTGGTCCAAAGGACACAATTTAAGAAACATTGACCTTTTCATTGATAAAAACAGTAAATAACATTGATTTAGTTCTCAGCTCCAAAGAGTGCCAGGGACACTGTATCCTCAGATTGAAAGTCATTCATAGTCATTTTTTCCAAAAGTTTACAATCTTTAAAATTGTAAGATTGGTGAAAAATTTGGAAATTTTTATTGAAGCTTGGGGCAGGGGGAGCTGGAAAAGATAAACTTAAGTATAAATACATATACGGAAATGAAAAGCCCATATAGGCAGAGATTTTTATTTGTATTTCATTGATGGAATTTTTGGGAGCTTCCCAAGTGGCTCAGTGGGTAAAGAATCTGCCTGCAATGCAGGAGACTCAGGAGATGCTGGTTCAATCCCTGGGTTCAGAAAATCCCCTGGAGGAGGGCATGGCAACCCTCTACCGTATTCTTGCCCAGAGCATCCCATGGACAGAGGAGCCTGTCGGGCTACAGTCCATAGGATCGCAAAGAGTCAGACGTGACCGACGTGGCTGAGCTCATGTGCACTGATAAATTGCTAGCACCTGGACAAGTGCCTCAGTGCCTGGACTATGGTATTTCTTAATCTTTATATGAAATACTATAGCAATCAGTTACGGACACAAAAAGGAAAGTTATGAGGTTACTTCAATATAATTTTTGAGATAGTCAGGAGCCAAAGAAAATAATTGCTAAAATCTAGAATGTGGAAAACCAAGTAGCAAGATATTAAAAAAGTATTCTGTCCTCTTAATATGTTAGAGAAAAGGCTAAATTCAAATTAAAGGAACACTCTCACTGATTCCTCTATAGGATATCATCACATTCACATGAAAATAATCTCCTTATTACTGGCAGAAACAAATTGCTGAAATGTACCTGAGAAAATTGAATTTCAAGCTAGAGCAGACTCTTCTGGGAAAACTGAGTTTTAAGTTAGTTTGTATTCTTTGTCAAGATCTGATGTCATCCTTCACAGGCAACTTTCCAGGGGCCAAAGTTATCCCATTCTCTCCTCCCCTCATGAAATTTTTAGTGTGTGTTAGAGCAGAAGTCTTATAAAAATGTCCATCTCTTAAGAAAGTAAAAACCTGTCTGCTATGGAGATAGCCATCTCACTTTATGGGAAAAATATCTAATTCCAGCATCACCCTCTGTTCAGAAATTAATTTATGAAACAAACATTTGGCAATCTGAAATGTTTCTCCACTAGTAACAACAGTGTAGACATTTGGTAGAATAAATGTAACCATTTAGACTTATCAGCTAACCACAAAAACAGGACTCTATTATACAAATACCCTGGAAGAAAACCACATCACATATGTAGCTGATTTCTACATTTTTATTGTGCTATATGTGTTGTAAATGAATGTATTTTGTTTCAGTCTTTACTCCTTTGACCTTTTAGAGTCTTAGTGAGACTCCAAAAGCAACAATCAAAGCACAGTGTTCCATTTTGGAAGCATTCAGAAAGCAAAGCACTTTGGCTAAATTTAGTTGTAGCATTCAGAATTTAAAAACACATCCAGCCATCTTTCTAGGAGACACATAGTCACTCATTTTCTATTTAAGTAAATTGGTCAAATAATAGTTGCTTCTTCTTAGCTCACTCATGCTAAAAAATAAAAAGTCTGGTTGGAGGGAAGAGGGGAGACAATAACAAAACCTGACCCATGTAAGGCTCTTAATGACTGCAACTCAGGCATATTCATTTTGTAGGACACTAAACAATGGAAACTTTTGTGCTCATTTTAAACCATTCTGGCTCAGAAAACACAAATTACAATTAAAATTGAGGCCACAAAATTATAAACTGAAGACATTAAGAATTGTTCATGTTGAAGAATATTGTCTGCTTTATCAAGAATTATATTTGGCAGTTGAAAATAATTGAAAGTTAGGGGGAGAAAAGTCGAAGTAGTAGTTTATCTCCTAAATGATAACTTGGGAAATATCGTATCTTTAAGCCTTCAAAAGTTTATTCATTTAAGCAGTAGCCGAGATTTTAAGATGTGTTTAACTTGTGGTACTTCGTCAGAAATTTTCTCTGGGTAACATAATTTAAAAGAGCTCACCAAGCACTAGAAAGTCAGCTCTTCCGCTCCACACAGTTAAAGTACTTTCTGGGTGTGAAAAACTGCTGGATTAGAGAGACCAGATGCATTGGAAAGTTTAAGCACCACTCAAATGCAGTCTAGCATTCTTCACTGGAAATCTAGATTTTAAAAAGCAGCTATTTTTGTTGCTGTTGTTGTTTAATTTTCTTTATTTTGGCAAGAACACAACATGAAATCTAGCCTCTCAGCAAGTTTATGAGAGTGTTATTGTTGTTTAGCTGCTAAATCGTGTCCAGCTCTTTCATGCCCTCATGGACAGTAGCCCTCTAGGTTCTCCTGTCCATGGGATTTCCCAGGCAAGAATGCTGGAGTGGGTTGCCATTTCCTTCTCCAGGGGATCTTCCCAAACCGGGGATTGAAACTGTGTCTCCTGCATTGCAGACAGACTCTTTGCCTCTGAGCCACCAGGGAAGCCTTTTTGAATATATAATACAGCATTGTTGACTACAGATGCAACGTTGTACACCAGAGCTCTAGAACTTATTCATCTTGCATTGCTGAAACTTTTTTGCAGTAACTCTTCATTTCCTCCTCCCTCCAGTCCCCCATTCTACTCTTTGGTTCTATGAATTTGACTTACTTTATTTTTTAATTTATGTATTTTTAATTGGAAGATAGTTGCTTTAAAATATTGTGTTGGTTTCTGATTTACTTTATGCAAGTGGATTTATGCAGTATTTGCCTTTCTGTGATTGGCTTATTTCACTTAGCAGAGGCTTCCCTGGTGGTTCAGATGGTAAAGCGTCTGCCTACAATGCGGGAGACCTGGGTTTGATCCCTAGATTGGGAAGATCCACTGGAGAAGGAAATGGCACCCCACTCCAGTACTCTTGCCTGAAAAATCCCATGGATTATAGTATGGTGGGCTATAGTCCATGAGGTCACAAAGAGTCGGACATGACTGAGCTACTTCACTTTCACTTTCATGTCCTCAAGATTCATCCATGTGGTTGCATATTGCAGAATTTCCTTCTTTCTTAAGGCCAAATCGTACTTGATGGTATGCATGTATCGCATTTTCTTAAATAAATAAAAATCAGTTATCTCAGAATTTACAAAATTGTAAATGAAGTGAAAAGCCAGCCTGGCTTCTGAGACAGTAAAGTTGTCTGAGGGGGCCTCCATGTTGAGACATGTTTTCCAATAGCTCAGAACCCAGTGTGAAAAGAGAGGAGCAAAAGGAACGGGATTAGGAAAGCCATTCTTCCATCCTCCTGCCCACATGCATCCAACCTGAACTGCGGGCTATTGTCTCTGGCTGGTCAGGTTCTACTGGGGGAGAAAGCTCAGGGAAGAAAAGAAAAGGAGTGTGGAAAGGAAGGAAGCAGGAGGGAACATGAAACTCACCCAGATCCACTCATTTTGTCACATGACTTTGTTGGCATAAGATTAAATTCCCTAGGGACTTACTTCCCTGTTGGTCCACTGGTTAAGATTTTGCCTTCCATTGAAGGGGGTGCAGGTTCAACCCCTGGTCAGGGAGCTGAGATCCCACATGCCTTGCAGCCAAAAATCAAAATGTAAACCAGAAGCAATACTGTAACAAATTCAATTAAGACTTTAAAAATAGTCCACAACAAAAAAAATCTTAAAAAAAGATTAAAGCCCTTTACCAATCTCCTCTACCCTTCCCCCAACAAATATGAAGCATTTCTCAACTGTATAAATGTCTACTGGATCACAGATAAATCTAAAATTATATCTGTACTCATAGAAATTAAAAAAAAAAAAAAGTTGAACATCATTGTGCATTAGGTGCAAAGAGTGAAGGAGTCAACATCAAACCTGGGTCAGGGGTGTCTTCCAAAAGCCATGCCCTTGCCACAGCAAAGAGCTCCTGGTAGGTAACCATAGGGGGAGCGCTGGGTGAGGAGAGCCCACAAACAGAGTCTAAACAAAACAAGCAAAAACCTCACCAACAGCTTACAAATATTTAAGGGCTTCTTGAATTAGACAGTGAATGAAAGCTACATTAGGGCCAGTTCTAGGTGGCACCCCACTGGAAAATCCCATGGACAGAGAAGCCTGGTGGTCTATGGTCCATAGGGTCAAAGGGTCATACATAACTGAACACGCATCCATGCAGGCAGGCACTTAGTGCATAACAAGCGTGAGGATCGGATTGCAGATGCAGGAATGTTTGTACATCAGAGCTGAAATGGAATTCTATGTGATGTCTTCTGGCACAGCAGCTTTCTTTCAAGCGATGTTCTAATTTCAAACTCGTTCTAGAAGTCAGCAAATTGTAAGCCTGAATACACAGAAACTGCACCAAAGAATATTGATGAAATCTTTCCCCATCCTCCCAAGCCACAAATCTTGACTGTAGCTCTCAAGAAAATGTTCGCTTGCAAACATTTAGAAATAATTGTGAGTTCAACACAAAACTTGGATGAAGTAAGTAGCATTGTTCAGCATATAAATGTCTGCACAAGCAAAAAGAATGCGTTCATAAGAAAAGGATATGTTCACAGAACAGGTTGTGTTTGGGGAGGCTGTCTGAGGCCATAAAATGAAAAAAAATGGAGGCAGATGTGGTCACCTTTAGACGACAGATCACAGAAATTAAGAGCAAGGGCTGTGTGGGCAAGCTAACCCAGAGCCGTATCTTTCACCCTTATCTTACTGGTTGTGAGACCATGTGTAGTTAATTATACTACCATTTCTGAATCTTAGTCTTACTATCTTTAAAATGAAAAGACATTTGCTTTTTGAAGTAAGCTGGAAATGCATTGTGCATGATTTAGCATAGTGTCTGTCATATAGTAAGAACTCAACCTAAATTCGAGTTACTTTTCAGTTGTTTCCTTTTTAACTAGATAAATTGGGAGAATATAGCAATGATCATTTTGGATCAAATAATCTATCCCTGTATTCTATCCCTGTGTGTAGAATCAGAAGGTATTTTAGTTACTTTCCGTGTGTCAATACTCTGAGAGGGAGAAGTATAGAATTGATCAAAGCCCTTAGTTTTACAATCATCATCAAATGAATCTTGCTTGTCTTTCAGAGTTGCCATCTCTATACTTTTTGCTCCTTTATGTAAATAAGTGTTTTCATTAAAATGTGTGTCAGTGCTCCCTGAAGCAGTGCATATACTAATATTGGAACAATACAGAGAAGATTAGCATGACACCCACTCAGTGATGTCATACAAATTCAGGAAACATTCCATGTTTTATGAAAAGAGTTTGGGATGTGGATGGTGGAGAGTTACACAACAATATGAATATATTTAATACTCATCATTTCATGAGAAATAGATGGGGAAAGAGTGGAAACAGTGTCAGACTTTATTTTGGGGGGCTCCCAAATCACTGCAGATGGTGACTGCAGTCATGAAATTAAAAGACGCTTACTCCTTGGAAGAAAAGTTATGACCAGCCTAGATAGTATACTCAAAAGCAGAGACATTACTTTGGAGACTAAGGTCTGTCTAGTCAAGGCTATGGTTTTTCCAGGGGTCATGTATGGATGTGAGAGTTGGACGGTGAAGAAAGCTGAGCGCTGAAGAATTGATGCTTTGGAACTGTGGTGTTGGAGAAGACTCTTGAGAGTCCCTTGGACTGCAAGGAGATCCAACCAGTCCATTCTGAAGGAGATCAACCCTGGGATTTCTTTGGAAGGAATGATGCTAAAGCTGAAACTCCAGTACTTTGGCCACCTCATGCGAAAAGCTGACTCATTGGACAAGACTCTGATGCTGGGAGGGATTGGGGGCAGGAGGAGAAGGGAACGACAGAGGAGGAGATGGCTGGATGGCATCACTGACTCGATGGACGTGAGTCTGAGTGAACTCCGGGAGTTGGTGATGGACAGGGAGGCCCGGCGTGCTGCGATTCATGGGGTCACAAAGAGTAAGACATGACTGAGCGACTGAACTGAAGTGCTCATTTTAAATAGGTTAACATGATAAATTTTATGTTCTATGTATTTTACAGTGATACAGAAATTAGAAAAAAATATATTGGCACTGCTTCATTAAGAGGACATCAAGCTCTTAAAATACTGGTCCTTTGTCAATGGTTTTATATATTTGAATGCGCATAGAATAGCTCAATTGCTAGTTCACTGTTACTCAGCAAAGCAGAGGCAAACACAGCATTAAAATTCTGAATACGGCAATCTGAAGAAACTGACTAGAGCAAGCTGGATTTTGTTTATTTGTAGATGCCTACTGCAAACAGATCAGAAGAGTAATCATTTGTATAATCACCTGTTATCACTGAATGTTCCAGTGTTGTATTTTTTATGCTTCTTGAGAGACCTGTGGGACAGAAGATAATAATCAAACAATAATTATATTTCATGTTGATGCCAAACAGCAATTTAAAATATTTTAAATGTTGTTGTATTATTTACTTTTCTACATATAATTGACTAGAAAGCTTTCCTAAAAACTAAGATGATTGGTTTTAAACAACTGGTGCATAAACATGAAACATGAAAACAAATTTACACCAAGTGAGTATTTAGGAGTCCCACTGCAGCTTTCATTCTTCTTTGATCTAACTTTTCATCAAGCAACAAATATGGGGATGGATGCTTTTGAAAAAAAAAAAAAAAAGAACAATTGCTTTCTATATTTTCTTATAATATGAAAAAATAACGACTTGTTTTCAAAATCAAGTCAGCCTCTACCTGCATCCTTACCCTTCAATTCCACCTTCCCTCCTGTCAGAATGGATGAATTTTCCCTATTTCTGCCCACTGCCTTCTTTAGAGCTAAAACCAGTTGAAACAAGTGTTTTGGTTTCCTCATTTCTTACTATCTACTCAACACACTGCAGTTAGTTTATCAGCACCTCCATCTGCCCTCCCCACTGGTCACCTCTCCGTCTTCATCTTTCTCAACCTGTGAGCAGCATTGGATATATTTTTGTTTTTGACATTTACCACCCTAATTTTCTTCCTTCTTCTGTAGCCTCTCCTTCTTAGACTTCTTTGCTTACTCATTTTCTTTTTCCTACCTCCAAATATTAGAGTGTCCCATGACTAAGTCCAGGGTTCCATCTTCTCATCTATCAACATTCTTACATGTGACTTCATCCAGACCCCATAGGCTAATACCATCTCTTTGCTAATGATTATCAAATGTATATATCCAGCCCTGACCACTTCCTGAATCCCAGGCTCATATATCTGATAGCTTACTCATCATCTCCCTTGAGTGTCTATTAAGCATCTTCCTGAAGCAGCAGCCTTCATCACCCTCTAGAGCCTGCTTCTTCAAGTCTTTTTTGAATTGACTCACATGCTAAGTCTGAAAACCTTGAAGTCATCTTTGAATTCTCTCTCTGTCTCTCCTGCAATATCTTGTCAACTTATATACATCAAAATATTTCCTCACTCCAGTCATGTTTGCTGCCTCCTCCCCTGCTACCATCCTGGCATGTTATCCTTAACTCTCACCTCAACAAGTGAGAGTTGTTGGCTTGCTTCTCTGCCTGTCCTCCCAAATTGCATTTTCCATGGGGCAGGCAGACAAAGCTTGTGAAAACTGAATCAGGTTATGTCACTCCTCTGCTCAAAAGCTTCCAAGGTCCAGGCATCACACTTAGGATAAAACCCAATTGCTTACCACCTTCTGATCTGGCCTTGGCCAGCTGTCACATCTTATCTCCTACTATCTTCTCCCATTTTTCATTGCTCTAAGACAAATCTCCCTTAATATTCCCCAAATATACCAACGTGTTTCCCACCATAGGACTATTTATTGACATATAATTGGTTTTTGGTGAATACCTACTGAACATATGATTATAAGCTGGGCTCCTTCCTTTCTCTTCTCTCACTATAATTATCTGTCAATTTTGTAAAACTTCCTGTACCCAGCCTGCAGTATTACATCCAGAGAAAAAGAACACTGCTGCTGCGGCTGCTAAGTTGCTTCAGTCGTATCTGACTCTGTGCGACTCCATAGATGGCAGCCCACCAGGCTCCCCTGTCCCTGGGATTCTCCAGGCAAGAACACTG
>SJYX01019223.1:480086-561989 GCA_006410675.1 Oreotragus oreotragus | reverse complement strand
GGACTATAGCACTCCAGGCCTCCCTGTCCATCACCAACTCCCAGAGTTTACTCAAACTCACGTCCATTGAGTTGGTGATACCATCCAACCATCTCATCCTCTGTCTTCCCCTTCTCCTCCCGCCTTCAATCTTTCCCACCATCAGGGTCTTTTCTAATGAGTCAGCTCTTCACAGTAAGTGGCCAAAGTATCGGAGTTTCAGCTTCAGTATCAGCCCTTCCAATTAATACTCAGGACTGATTTCCTTTAGGATTGACTGGTTGGATCTCCTTGCAGTCCAAGGAACTCTCAAGAGTCTTCTCCAATACCACAGTTCAAAATGATCAATTCTTCAGCGCTCAGCTCAGCTTTCTTTATAGTCCAGCTCTCACATCCATACATCACTCCTGAAAAAACCAGAGCTTTGACTAGACGAACACTTGTTGCCAAAGTAGTGTCTCTGCTTTTTAATATGCTGTCTAGGTTAGCCATAGCTTTTCTTCTAGAGAGCAGTGTCTCTTAATTTCACTGCTGCAGTCACCATCTGCAGTGATTTTGGAGCCCCCCAAATAAAGTCTCTCACTGTTTCCACTGTTTCCCCATCTATTTGCCATGAAGTGATGGGACTGTATGCCATGATCTTAGTTTTCTGTTTAACTTTATTTATTTATTTATTTATTTATTTATTTTAGGGCTAGTCACTGTGAATTATTCAGAGTGTTTCTTTTTTCAAGTGAGAGACCTCATAGAAGGAATGGCTGTCTTGAGTTAAGGCAACCTGGGAGCATGTCTTTAAAAGAAGTTATATAAGACGATTAAGTTCCATGTATATGCTGTAAAACATGGTGGCTACAGTTTGCAACACTGTATGGCACACTTGTTGTTGCTATCATTTAGTTGCTTAGTTCAGTGGTGTTCAACTCTGCGACTGCATGGATTATAGCCTGTCAGGCTTCTATGTCCCTGGGATTTCCCAGGCAAACATAACGGAGTGGGTTGCCACTTACCTCTCCAAGGGATCCAGGATCAAACCCAGGTCTCCTGCATTAGCAGGTAGGTTCTTTACCACTAAGCCACCAGAAAAACCCAATTGTACTCTTAAAAATTTATTAAGAGGATAAGTCTCATTTTAAGTGTTCTTATCACTATAAAAATTTCCCACTATAAGATGTGTTAGATTACAGCATATCTAAAACTCAAATTTTGAGAAGGTGGGTGCTGCTGTTTCTGTAACTGAGAAGTTCACAGCCAGAGGCTAATAAATTGCATTTGTTCCTGGGTTAGGAAGATCCCCTGGAGAAGGAAATGGCAACCCACTCCAGTATTCTCGCCTGGAGAATTCCATGGACAGCGGAGCCTTGTGGGTTACAATCCATGAGATCACAGAGTCGAAGATGACTGAGCGACTATCACTTTATTAGCTCTCACTGTTTCCCATGCCTCTCCTCCATATATCTTCCTTAAATTGAGTAAGGCTAAAATCTAAAAATGAGCCTTGGTTTTCTCTACCATCCTTTTGTAATCCAGTGGTCTTCTTTAATCAGCCCTTTTTCTTCCAAAGCTCCAAGTACATCACATCTTATAGTCACATCCTATAAATAGCTAAATTCTTATTTGATTTCAGGCTTTATGTTGTTTCTGGTGATATAAAATTTATAGCAATAGATTAACCTGTGCTTATATTACTGAAATTTCTTAAAGTTCTTCAAAAGCAAACTACTGTGTAAATCTAAATATTTTACCATCTTTAACTTATTCTAAATGTGCCCCATCTCAAATTTTTCCCTTATTCTCCATTTTCTTTTCTTATAAATTCCTACTCTGTTTTCATGGCATTCTGTAAGATCTCATTAAATAATACTGACTGGCATCTCCTTATAAGTCCTGTTGCCTACATTCTTCAACTGCATTTTCCAAAACACTTTCCACCTCAAATTCAAAGCCAACCCCAGTTCTGATTCATGTAGAAAGACTAAGTGGCAGAGTCAGGATAGAAGGCTTCAGGGAAAAAGAAAAACCTCAAAGCACTCTGTAGTGAGCATCCTGTGTTAAGTGCTGAGGGAGACTGCAAAATGAGGGAGATCAGGCATTGTCCTCAGGACCTTATGATCTCAGGCACAGACAGATTCACTTTGAGTTTAGAACTATGACCTAAGGAAAACCATGAACTGTCAAAAACGATCCCTCTGTTCTATGGTAGCAAATGTCAGGAGCAACTGGGCTTTTTGAAATCTCATCCCTTGTGCAGACCAGATTATCTGCCAGACTATGTTTCATGTTTGTTTGGATATAATACTGACAGCTGAAAAACACAAACTCACTCCTGTGAGTCAATACGTGAGGCAACATCAAGACAAGGTATCTCTTCCTCAAAGCGAATGACAGAAAGAAATCATATAAGCTCAGGCAAAAGGATATCTTCAAGGATAACAGAGCTGCGGTGAGGGCAGTTCTATCTCTGGCTGAGACAGACTGAGTTTCACAGAGTTTCACCACAAGAACAGAAAGATGCCTTATTTGAGCAGGAGGAGGAAGCCAGCCTCTAGACAGCAAGACATAGCTCCAAACACATGCATAGCAGGATGTAGGCAGGTGGTTCTTACATTTCTCTTCTTAAAGGCTTTCAGCCTTGTGCACACAGAACATACTCCATGAGATCCAGAATATGTACAAACATTCGCAGTGCAAAGTAGAGTGTAAAGGAAGCAGAGTGAGTTTTTGGCTCCCTCTCATATCCTTTGCAAGAGCCTATCTCTCCTTTCAGGAACCACTTTCTTAGTCGCTTTGCTTTTTACCCCGCAGCTACCCCCACCCCCAATTATATCTGGATTTTAAATAGAAATAGTCCCTCAGAGATCAAGTTCTTTCCCTAAAGCATGCCAAAATGGCAAGAGCTTCCTCTGCCTAATTCTCTACTCGACCTATAAACTACAGAGAAAGATTGTTTTCATTTAAACCAAAGAAAAGGATATAGAATAGCAGCTGTATGTTTTAGCAGAGGACTGTGGTAAGGCTCCCAGCATATCTAAGCTGAAAACTCATGTGAGTCACAGCTCCAGGGGACCAGCTCCTGAGAGCAGTACTGCCTTCTGTTGCTGTAGGATGCCGTCATAGAGTCAACAGTGGTTCTTTTAATGGGAAGTGCTCACCGCAGCACCACGTGTTGAGGAAGCATCACCCAAGAAACCAGTCGGGTGATATCACACGGGCTCTAGGATGAAGGTTTTCAGTCTGACCTGCGGTGAAGGTGGGATCTGGAGATGGACTGCCGAACGTCTGTGAACTCTTGAGATTGTATGCGAAATTGTGGCTGTTTGCATTTTTTTGAGAGAAGGATCTCATTGTTCAATTTATACTTTTCAAAAGGATACATAACCTTCCAGATCACAAAGGCCTGTGCTCCAGGAAAAGTGTATCAGTTTGTCAGGGTTGCCAGAACAGCAGAGTGCCACATGCTGCGTAGCTTAAACAACATATATTAGAATCTACTCAACTCCACTCTGACTTCATCTTGGTAACGCTAGTGGTAAAGAATCCGCTTCCCAATGGAGGAGACGCAAGAGATGCGGGTTCCATCCCTGGGTCGGGAAGATCCCTGGGAGAAGGAAACAGCAACCCACTCCAGTGTTCTTGCCCAGAAAATCCCATGGACAGAGGAGCCTGGTGGCCTACAGTCCGTGGTGTCACAAGGAGTCAGACACAGCTACACACACACTGTCACTGTCGCAACTCCACTCTGACTTCACCTTCACTAATTACATCTACAACAACCCTGTTTTCTTTCTTTTATTTTTTGCAGAAATAGTATGGTGCATTTTAATCTTTGGAGACTTAAAAAACTTTGGCTTCTTGAGATTTATTGTTATAATACATTTACATGGTTCAGGATCCTAAAAATAGAAAATACATTACACTGTGCTTCTCACCACCTTCCCGCTTTGCCCAGAACCCCATTGCTCTCGAGTTAGCCTTTATGGTTGTTTTCCCAGGTATCAATTCAAAGTATCTTTATGTGGGTACATACAAGCAAATATGAATATATATTTCCCCCTCACCAACTATTTTCAAATAAAGTCACATGCTGAGGTCCTGGGGATTAAGACTTCAGCATATAAATTTGGGGGGACAATTCTGCCTATAACAGAAAGCATAGCAGTGGAGTGTAATATATCTTTTTTCCCCATTCCAAACACCATCTCCCAACTTCCAGTCGGCAAAAGAGATAGTATCAATAAACCTAGAAGACTGTTGTAACTTCAGTATCCTGAGACGACTATCATGATAGGAATACCAATCATAATAGATTGAATGATTTAATTCATGTAAAGCTCATAGATGAGTGCCAAGCACAGAGTATACTTACCACCACTTACACACATCCACTAGTGGTCTCCTGTCTACACATTTTCCCATTTTTCACTCTCATCTACACAGAGATGTTCTGGATTTCTTTGTAACTTTTCTCTTCCTTTCTTACAACTTTAAATCACAGTTTTGTAGTCACATGCTGAGGTCCTGGGGATTAAGACTTCAGCATATAAATTTGGGGGGACAATTCTGCCTATAACAGAAAGCATAGCAGTGGAGTGTAATATATCTTTTTTCCCCATTCCAAACACCATCTCCCAACTTCCAGTCGGCAAAAGAGATAGTATCAATAAACCTAGAAGACTGTTGTAACTTCAGTATCCTGAGACGACTATCATGATAGGAATACCAGTCATAATAGATTGAATGATTTAATTCATGTAAAGCTCATAGATGAGTGCCAAGCACAGAGTATACTTACCACCACTTACACACATCCACTAGTGGTCTCCTGTCTACACATTTTCCCATTTTTCACTCTCATCTACACAGAGATGTTCTGGATTTCTTTGTAACTTTTCTCTTCCTTTCTTACAACTTTAAATCACAGTTTTGTCGGGAGATGAAACCAACGGCTGTGCTGTGTATATCACCCTGCCCAAAATTCAATAGGCACCCTTAACTGCAAAGATAACCCCTTTACAGTCACCCCGTGGGCAGTGCTGCAAGCCCAGGGCACAGACCTGAACTGCTGAAGAAAAGGTCAGCCCAAGGCTTTGAACCCTTTTTCTCTCTCTATCACTTGTTCTCTTCCATGACCAATGTTAAGTATGTGTTTCAAAGTCCATTTTTCCTTGTTCCCTTTTCCTGACTCTAAGAGATAAAATTGATTTCATTTGTCAAGAATTTCTTTTATCTACTTTTTCAGAGGACTTTTTGGCCTCTAAACACAGTTCACATTCTTTTTATGTTTCCAAATAGACTTCTTCTTGTAACTCTCTGTGGCAGTTATAATAGAATAAACCTTTGTACGGTTTCCTTGAATTTTATTTACTATTTTCAACCTGATGCGATTCTAGTTCAAAGGTGAATCATTGACCAAACAGCTTTATACTTATAAACAAAACTCTTTCCCTCTATAAATTTTGATTCTTTTTATTTACATTTCCCTAGATGTGGAATGCTAATCAGAAACTTTATATAAGTCCTATAAAGTAATAATAAGCATATAAATTTAATTCCATTCAATAATTATTGAATTTCCGTTATGTCCTGGGCACTGTGCCTGTCAACAAAAATAAGAAAAAAGTAAAACAAACAAAAAAGTAAGGCTGTAGTTTCCTAGGAGAGAAAGAAGAAAAAGAATAGCTATTGGAAATTGTCACCGATGAACTGAGTGAAGAACTTTACATGTTACATCAGTTAATATCAACATGTGAGAAAATATTCAGGACAAAAAAACTTATAAAGATTACACTTCTGGTAAAGTGGAAAAATATAACTGCAGAACTGAAGCTCTTTCTACTTTCTTGCACTAGCTTACCCATTCTACAAAGATTATTGAGAATCTCCTGTTAATGGTATACATACTACCAGGTACTTTGAATAAAATAATAACTAAAACTCAGTCATAATCATGACATACAGGACTCAGAGTCTAATTAAGGCAATTAATCAAATACTCAAATTTATTTAAGATTTCAATAAAAAACACATGCTAAGATGAGAAATACATACTTCTATGAGAGCTTCTAATAGTCAAACAACGTACGTCCTGAGGAAGATGAGAGAATGGTTCACAGATGAAGAAATGTTAGCCTAAAGTCTAAAGAACAAAGGAAGGGCTTTCCTGGTGGTTCAGTGGTTGAGATTTCACCTTCCAATGCAGGGGTTCAAGTTCAATACCTGGTCAGGGAGCTAAGACCTCACATGCCTTATGGCCCCAAATCCAAAAACCATAAAACAGAAGCAATGTTGTAAAAATTTAAATAAATACTTTTGAAATGGTCCACATTAAAAAAAAAAAAAAACTTTTAAAAGGTAATAATGAGCAAAGGATATTTTAGAAAGTCAAGAGTCACTGTCACTTCTGGCAAAATGGAATAGACATATTTTCCTTTATTATTCATGCCTAAGTATAACTAAAACCCTAGATATTATATACTGAACAAACATCACAAGGCTCTGAAAGGTATAGAAAAGAAGGCAGTGAGACTGGGGACCACAGAATTTAAAGAATAAAAATAAGTTCCTTGGGTTTTCTTCTATTCTGTATATACTAGACTTAGAGACAAGAAGCTGGTAACCCAGGGACAACAATATCTGCAGACAGAAGTCCCCAAGAGAGCCTGATCTCTAGCAAAAAAAAAAAAAAAGAGTAAAACGAAGTAGAAAAATTTTAGACAATAATTACTCTACTAGATGTGTATAAGAGACAGACTTCAGTAGTTGCGGCTCCCCGGCTCAACAACAATATCTGCAGACAGAAGTCCCCAAGAGAGCCTGATCTCTAGCAAAAAAAAAAAAAAAAAAAGAGAGTAAAATGAAGTAGAAAAATTTTAGACAATAATTACTCTACTTGAGGCATGTACCACAGAAAATCTGTAGCCATCCATGCTAACGAAGGCTGAGAGGAGTCTAGACTTACACCCTCAAGAGTCTGTAACAAGTGACCCCAAACACCTGCCAGGTTGCTGTCACAAAAAATCAAATAGGGAGATAAGACTTTCATTCCCCTGGTTCAGTAATAAGCACCCATTCCCCACCCTCTCCCACTCCCAAGGCATCAGTAAAAATGACATTAGGGGTTGAGCGGATGGTCAGAAATTTCATAGTAACTCAGAGATAATTAGTTCACATCTGCTGTGATATCAGTGGAGACAGCTCATATCACCAAACTCTCAGCCCTGCCCAGCAGTAACAAGGAGCCACCCCCCACCACATACACATACACATATCTCGCCTATGAAGGTTGTGTGGGAACCTGAATTTCTACCTCTACTTGGCAGTAATGTGGTAGTACCTCTCCTTTCCTTTTTCTGGAGTGGGCTCTGAGGGAAAAAATATTTTAAGAAGGTCTGGAAACTCAGAAAATAATAGAAGAGACTGTCCAGAATTCAGTTAGAAATTGCTATTCATGCCAATAACCAGGAAGCTGTCAAATAGGATAAAAAAGCAATCAGTAGATGCCAACAAGAATATAACAGAGATGTTAAAATAATTATCTAATAAAACTTGTCAAACATCCATGATAAAAGTGCTTCAACTTGCAGTTACCAACTTGCTTGAAACAAATGAAATGAAAATTTCATCAAAGAATTAGAACTACTAAACAAAGAAACAGAACATATAAAGTAGTACCAAATGGCAACTTTAGAACTGAAAAAATATACTAACTGAAAATAAAAGCTTAGTAACTGACTCAACAGCAGATTAAAAGGAAGAAAGAAAAGATTAATGAAATGGAAGTTAGAATATTATACAATACCAAAAAAAAAAAAAATGGAGAAACATACTGAAAAAGTAAACCAAGCCTCGAAAACCCATAACAAAATAGCTAATTTTCATGACTTGAGAGTTCAAGGAGAAGGACAAGAGGTCAAGCCTGAAAAATACTGAGCGAAAACTCCCAAATTTGTAAAAAGACATAAACATCCAGATTCAAGAACCCGAGTGAACCCAAAACAGGAAAAAACAAAAAATAAACTCATGCCAAGAAACATCTTAGTTGGACTTCTAAAAACTAAAGACAAAGAAAATTCTTGAATGTAACCAGAAAAATATGACATTTTACCTATAGAGAAAAAGCAATTCAAATAATAGCATATTGACACCACTCTTATGGTAGAAAGTGAAGAATAACTAGAGCCTCTTGATGAAAGTGAAAGAGGACAGTGAAAAAGTTGGCTTAAAGCTCAACATTCAGAAAATGAAGATCATGGCATCCGGTCCCATCACTTCATAGCAAATAGATGGGGAAACAGTGGCTGACTTTATTTTTCTGGGCTCCAAAATCACTGCAGATGCTCAGTGCAGTCATGAAATTAAAAGAGGCTTACTCCTTGGAAAGAAAGTTATGACCAACCTAGACAGCATATTAAAAAGCAGAGACATTACTTTGCCAACAAAGGTCTGTCTAGTCAAGGCTATAGTTTTTCCAGTGGTCATGTATGGATGTGAGAGTTGGACTGTGAAGAAGGCTGAGCACCGAAGAATCGATGCTTTTGAACTGTGGTGTTGAAGAAGACTCTTGAGAGTCCCTTGGACTGTGAGGAGATCCAACCAGTCCATCCTAAAGGAGATCATTCCTGGGAGTTCATTGGAAGGACTGATGTTGAAGCTGAAACTCCAATACTTTGGCCACCTGATGCGAAGAGCTGACTCACTTGAAAAGACCCTGATGCTGGGAAAGATTGAGGGCAGGAAGAGAAGGGGATGACGGAGGATGAGATGGTTGGATGGCATCACTGACTCAATGGACATGGGTTTGGGTGGACTCCAGGTGTTGGTGATGGACAGGGAGGCCTGGCATGCTGCAGTTCATGGGGTCACAAAGAATCAGACATGACTGAGTGACTGAACTGAACTGAACATCAGCTCCCATCGAAATTTCTCAGGTGAAAGAAATGATATGACCACTCAGAATTCTATGCCCAGTGAAAGTAAGAATGAATGAAGAGAAACTAAACATATTCTCATATGAAAGAAAAAAGGAGAGAATTAATTGCTAAAAGAATGTAGGAGGGCAGTTGTATAGCTATATGCTAGCAATTGAACAGGTGGACAACAAAATTAAACATACTTTTTAAAATTGTTTTTTAATGAAATATTTTATTCATGAGAAATATTTTTTTATTTCAGATTTTTGTACACACCACTCACCATGTGGGATCTTTGTTCCCCGACCAGGGATTGAACCTGCTTCCCCTGCATCAGACGCATGAAGTCTTAACCACTGAACCACCATGGAAGTCCCTAAAAATGAAACGTGACCTTTGTTGGCAAAGTAATGACTCAGCTTTTTAATATGCTACCTAGGTTGGTCATAACTTTCCTTTCAAGGAGTAAGTGTCTTTTAATTTCATGGCTGCAATCAACATCTGCAGTTATTTTGGAGCCCAGAAAAAGAAACATTACGAGACTTGTATGCTTAACCTACAGACTGATTAGAGAGATAAAAAGTCTAAATAAACGAAGACTTATATGCTCATGGATTTGAAGGCTCAACTAATAAAGACTGATATACAAGTATAATGCAATTCCTATCAAAACATAAGCAAGATTTTTTTCATAGATCTAGACAAGATTGTTCTAAATTGTGTATGAAAAGGCAGAGAAACTAAAATAGCTAAAACAATTTTGAATAAGAACAAAAAATAAGAGGAGTCTACCTCTCAATTTCATGACTTATTATATATCTACAGTAATCAAGACTGAGTAGCATTGCTGGATAAACAGATATACCGATCAACAGAGAACAGAGGACACAGAAATAGATGCACATAAATATTCCCAGCTGATGTTTTTGACAAAAGTTCAAAAGAATTCAAGGGAGGATAGGCTGTCTTTCAACTTATTGCTGAAGCAATAAGACATATCTAGGCAATAAAATAAACCTTGATCTCAGTCTTACTGCTAACACAAAATTAACTCAAAATATATCAAAAACTTAAAGGTAAGCTGTGAAAACTAACCGTTTAGGGGAAAAAAATGAGGAAATCTTCAGTGTCTTGGACTAGGCAGAGTTGTAGGACTTGATACCAAAAACAATCCATAAAAGGAAAAATTAATGTTAGACTTCATTAAAAATAAAAATATTTTCTGTGTACAAGACCCTGTTAAGATGAAAAGACAAGCTACAAAGTGGGAGAATCAAGTCACATATCCAGCGAAGGATCTAGAATATATAACAACTTTCAAAACTCACCAATACAAAGTCAAACAATCTAATAAACATAGTCAAAAGACATGAAGAAACATTTCACCAAAGACGTACAGATGGCACTAAGCACATGAAAGGTTACTTATTATCATTGGTCACCAGGTTCCTCTGTCCATGGGATTATCCCGGCAAGAATGCTGAAGTGAGTTACCATTTCTTCCACCAGGGGATGTTCCCGACCAGGGATCAAACCTGCGTCTCATCTCCTACATTGGCAGATGGGCTTCCCTGGTGGCTCAGTAGGTAACGAATATGTCTGCAATTCAGGAGACTGCCTGCAGGAGATCAAGGTTTGATACCTGGGTCAGGAAGATCTGCTGGAGAAGGAAATGGCAAACCCACTCCAGTATTCTTGCTTNGAAAGATTGAGGGCAGGAAGAGAAGGGGATGACGGAGGATGAGATGGTTGGATGGCATCACTGACTCAATGGACATGGGTTTGGGTGGACTCCAGGTGTTGGTGATGGACAGGGAGGCCTGGCATGCTGCAGTTCATGGGGTCACAAAGAATCAGACATGACTGAGTGACTGAACTGAACTGAACATCAGCTCCCATCGAAATTTCTCAGGTGAAAGAAATGATATGACCACTCAGAATTCTATGCCCAGTGAAAGTAAGAATGAATGAAGAGAAACTAAACATATTCTCATATGAAAGAAAAAAGGAGAGAATTAATTGCTAAAAGAATGTAGGAGGGCAGTTGTATAGCTATATGCTAGCAATTGAACAGGTGGACAACAAAATTAAACATACTTTTTAAAATTGTTTTTTAATGAAATATTTTATTCATGAGAAATATTTTTTTATTTCAGATTTTTGTACACACCACTCACCATGTGGGATCTTTGTTCCCCGACCAGGGATTGAACCTGCTTCCCCTGCATCAGACGCATGAAGTCTTAACCACTGAACCACCATGGAAGTCCCTAAAAATGAAACGTGACCTTTGTTGGCAAAGTAATGACTCAGCTTTTTAATATGCTACCTAGGTTGGTCATAACTTTCCTTTCAAGGAGTAAGTGTCTTTTAATTTCATGGCTGCAATCAACATCTGCAGTTATTTTGGAGCCCAGAAAAAGAAACATTACGAGACTTGTATGCTTAACCTACAGACTGATTAGAGAGATAAAAAGTCTAAATAAACGAAGACTTATATGCTCATGGATTTGAAGGCTCAACTAATAAAGACTGATATACAAGTATAATGCAATTCCTATCAAAACATAAGCAAGATTTTTTTCATAGATCTAGACAAGATTGTTCTAAATTGTGTATGAAAAGGCAGAGAAACTAAAATAGCTAAAACAATTTTGAATAAGAACAAAAAATAAGAGGAGTCTACCTCTCAATTTCATGACTTATTATATATCTACAGTAATCAAGACTGAGTAGCATTGCTGGATAAACAGATATACCGATCAACAGAGAACAGAGGACACAGAAATAGATGCACATAAATATTCCCAGCTGATGTTTTTGACAAAAGTTCAAAAGAATTCAAGGGAGGATAGGCTGTCTTTCAACTTATTGCTGAAGCAATAAGACATATCTAGGCAATAAAATAAACCTTGATCTCAGTCTTACTGCTAACACAAAATTAACTCAAAATATATCAAAAACTTAAAGGTAAGCTGTGAAAACTAACCGTTTAGGGGAAAAAAATGAGGAAATCTTCAGTGTCTTGGACTAGGCAGAGTTGTAGGACTTGATACCAAAAACAATCCATAAAAGGAAAAATTAATGTTAGACTTCATTAAAAATAAAAATATTTTCTGTGTACAAGACCCTGTTAAGATGAAAAGACAAGCTACAAAGTGGGAGAATCAAGTCACATATCCAGCGAAGGATCTAGAATATATAACAACTTTCAAAACTCACCAATACAAAGTCAAACAATCTAATAAACATAGTCAAAAGACATGAAGAAACATTTCACCAAAGACGTACAGATGGCACTAAGCACATGAAAGGTTACTTATTATCATTGGTCACCAGGTTCCTCTGTCCATGGGATTATCCCGGCAAGAATGCTGAAGTGAGTTACCATTTCTTCCACCAGGGGATGTTCCCGACCAGGGATCAAACCTGCGTCTCATCTCCTACATTGGCAGATGGGCTTCCCTGGTGGCTCAGTAGGTAACGAATATGTCTGCAATTCAGGAGACTGCCTGCAGGAGATCAAGGTTTGATACCTGGGTCAGGAAGATCTGCTGGAGAAGGAAATGGCAAACCCACTCCAGTATTCTTGCTTGGGAAATCCCATCGACAAAGGAACCTGCAGGCTACAGTCCATGGGGTGGCAAGAGTTAAACATGACCACCACCTCCAAAGCCACACTGGCTATTAGGAAATGTAATTAAAACCACAATTAAGTATTACTACACATTAACAGAGTGACTAAAACAAAAACTAATGACAAGACCAAATGCTGGTGAGGACACAGAGAAATTGAATCATGTTATATTACTGGTGATAATGAAAAAAAGTGCAGTCACGCTGGTACAGTTTAGTAGTTTATAAACAACAATAACAACAAAAGAAAATGCTTGAACATGCAACTACCTTCCATGTGACCTAGCAGTTATACTTCTGAACAGTTATCCCAGAGAAGTAAAGATGTATGTTCATACAAAAACAACTACACAGATGTTAATAGCAGCTCTGTTCTTGCCTGGGAATCCAGTGGAGAGAGGAGGCTGGTAGACTACAGTCCAAGGAGTGGCAAAGAATTAGACACAACCTCGCCAGTAAACAGCAGCAGCAGCAGCATTCATGATAGTAAAAAAGTGGAAACATCTAGATGTCCATCAGCGGATAAAGGTTAACAGACAGGTATACCACAATAAAAAGTATTAAACTATTGATACATTATAACAATCTAGATGAGTCTCTAAAGACTTAGGCTGAGTTAAAAAAAAAAAAAGCCAACCCCAATAAATTACATGTTTAATGTTTCCATTTATTTAAAATGCTTAAAATCACAAATTATAGAAATGGAGAACAGATATTGGCTGCTGGAGGTTAGTAGGGGCTGGGGATACTAGAAGGAGGACAATGTGGTTGTAAAAGAGCAACATTCAAGATCTTTATGGTGATGAAAATGTTCTGAATCTTGACTGTATCACTGTCAATATCCTGGTTGTGATATTCAAGATGTTACCTTTGGGGAGGACTTCCCAGGTGGCTCAGTAGTAAAGAATCCTGCCAATGCAGGAGACGTGAGTTTGATCCCTGGGTCCAGAAGATCCCCTAGATGAGGAAATGGCAACTCACTCCAGTATTCTTGCCTCGAAAATCCCATGAACAGAGGAGCCTGGCAGGCTACAGCTCAAAAGGTCACAGAGTCAGGCATGACTGAGTACACACATACCTTTGGGGAACTGAATAAAGGGATCACAGAATATGTTTGTATTATTTCTTAAAACTGCATGTGGAACTACAGAATTATTGCAAAATGAAAAATTTAATTTAATAAAAGGTAACGGATGATGAATAGAAAGAGATTATTCCAAACATAGGATATCATTTATGAAGAAGAGGCCTTGGCAGGAGAAACTAATGTATTACTGATGAACCACAGAAGGTTCAGTTCAGTTCAGTTCAGTTCAGTTGCTCAGTTGTGTCTGACTCTTTGCGACCCCATGAATCGCAACACACCAGGCCTCCCTGTTCATCACCAACTCCTGGAGTTCACTCAGACTCACGTCCATCGAGTCCGTGATGCCATCCAGCCATCTCATCCTCGGTCGTCCCCTTCTTCTCCTGCCCCCAATCCCTCCCAGCATCAGAGTCTTCTCCAATGAGTCAACTTTTCTCATGCTACTGCTGCTAAGTCACTTCAGTCGTGTCTGACTCTGTGTGACCCCATAGACGGCAGCCCACCAGGCTCCCCCGTCCCTGGGATTCTCCAGGCAAGAACACTGGAGTGGGCTGCCATTTCCTTCTCCAATGCATGGAAGTGAAAAGTGAAAGGGAAGTCGCTCAGTCGCATCCGACTCCTCGCGACCCCATGGACCGCAGCCTACCAGGCTCCTCTGTCTATGGGATTTTCCAGGCAAGAGTACTGGAGTGGGGTACCATCGCCTTCTCCGACTCTTCTCATGAGGTGGCCAAAGTACTGGAGTTTCAGCTTTAGCATCATTCCTTCCAAAGAAATCCCAGGGCTGATCTCTTTCAGAATGGATTGGTTGGATCTCCTTGCAGTCCAAGGGACTCTGATGAGCCTTCTCCAACACCACAGTTCAAAAGCATCCATTCTTTGGCGCTCAGCCTTCTTCACAGTCCAGCTCTCACATCCATACATGACCACAGGAAAAACCATAGCCTTGACTAGGCGGACCTTAGTCGGCAAAGTAATGTCTCTGCTTTTGAATATACTATCCAGGTTGGTCACAACTTTTTTTCCAAGGAGTAAGCATCTTTTAATTTCATGGCTGCAGTCACCATCTGCAGTGATTTTGGAGCCCCCCAAAAAAAAGTCTGACACTGTTTCCACTGTTTCCCCATCTATTTGCCATGAAGTGATGGGACCGGATGCCATGATCTTCATTTTCTGAATGTTGAGCTTTAAGCCAACTTTTTCGCTCTCCTCTTTCACTTTCATCAAGAGGCTTTTTAGCTCCTCTTCACTTTCTGCCATAAGGTTACTGTGGATGAAATGCCAAAGACAAGGAATGTAGGATGAGGGGCAGGAAGAAGGACCAGGTATGTTAGGGACACAGTACAAGAGAAATCTAAAGAGGTGGGTGTCCTGTGCAGAGCCATGCGGGCCCCCTTAGAGACTAGCGTCTTAATCTAAAAGCATGAGGAGTCATTGCCATGTATTAAGCAGAGAAATGACTTAATCAAAATAGCATTTTGAAAAACTCACAACCTGCAATATGGAAAATGGATTAGAAGGACAAAAGTAGGTATCTTCCCAACATGCAGCTCAAAGTTCAGTTGTGCTGCTCCGGCTACAGAGGTTCAGTCTGTGATAGAGAAGCTGCCTAGAGAATCATGTGATTGATTCATCAGTTACCTTGAGGAAAATTCTCCACTGATGTGTCCTTGGGAAAATTCCCATAGAGTTAAAAAGGAGAAAGCATCTGAAAATTGGTTTGATATGTTAACTATTTTAATTCATCAGCCATGCAGGTGTGATCAAAAGCAATCTGAACATTTTTTATAACCTCTATCAAAAGAAAGGAAAATCTTTTAGTTTCTAAAATGATTCCACAGAAAAATCACCAGTATCAATGATAACAGGATTTTCTTTAGTGTTTCCTAGAGATGTGATGCATTGACACAATTGAAACAGTTGTCATGAAAATTTACAGAACATGAAAAATAATGTCATGTCACAATTTATTGTGCCCCAGGAAGTCACCTTATTCTGTAACAGAACTAGTAATGTCTTTAAACATTTTTTTTGATTCACCACCCTATTTGTTTATTGCTTACCAGTTACCTAAGGGTACAATCCATGCCAATGATTGCAAATTAGGATTTATTTGTAGTAGGCAATCGATTGCTTCTGTTTTCCATTTTTATATAAAAAAAAAAACTTCTATTTTTCCACAGTGAGTTGAATAGACTGCCCCTTATTTTAGCATAATAAAGACAATGTCTAGATGGACAACTACCAGTTTTTCGTATTAAACAATCCTCTAAAACATTAAAACTTTGCCAACTTCCATATTCTAGAAGTCAATATTTCTGTTATCTACAATAAAGATATTCAGCTGAAACAAAGGCAAACTTAAATAGTTACAGAAATAAAATGGAAGTAGCACAAAGCTGCTTGTCTGCGTGCATTCTAAGTCACTTTGGTCATGTCTGGCTCTTTGCAGCTTCTGCCTGGCTCCTCGGTCTGTGGGATTTTCCAGGCAAGAATACTGGATCTTCCCAACCCAGGGATGGAACCTGTGTTTCCTACACCTCCTGCACTAGCAGGCAGGTTTTTTACCACCTGGGAGGCCCAGCTGCTTGTTTACTAACACTAATTTGGAGTAACAAATCCATTTTTGTTTCTGATTCACAAAACTTGGTCTTTATGATTTACATGTGACAGCTGGTGTCTTTTAGTTTCCTATCTGCTTTGTATAAGAAATAATAAGAAAGCTAAGGAAATTGAAACGTTTTTTAATTCCTCAATCTATAAGTGAATGACAAAGTTTTTGCTGTTTAGAAATATCTAATGGTTAAAAAAAAAACCAACTTGGTATAAGTTAACTGGTTAGTACACATTAACTTAAAATCCTTAATAAAAATAGTATCTTTCATTTTCATTCATTTTAAAAATATTTATTGAGAATAAACTATCTGCTGGAGAGAGGCAGAATATTGTAGTTTAATTGTACCTCCTTACATAAAAGTTCAAATATCACTAGAGAGTATGTTGACAATGATTAAAAAGTACACAAAGTGTTATCATATTAGTACTTCATAAAGGGCTTTCAAAAGAAAATAATTTCTGTGGAATGTAATATAGATATTATTTAGGGGGTAAAAGTTACAGCTCCATGGTCAGACAGAACTGGGGAATTCTAAGATAAAATTAGGAGATCCATGCTCTAATCCTTGGAACCTGTGAATCTGTTATCCTGTGTGGCAAGGGCCTTCTCATATGTGAATTAAGAACAACTGAAATGAGGAAACTGTTCTGGATTTGGTGAGTGGGCCCAGTTAATTACAAAGGTCCTTGACTATGTCAGAGAGAAGCAGAAGAAGAGACTCAGAGGGAAATGTGACTGTGAAAGAATGGTCAGAGAGATATTGCTGGCTTTGAAGATGACAGAAGGGAATGAATCAAAGAATGGGAGGAGGGTAGGGGAGGAGGGCTGCTGCTGCTGCTGCTGCTGCGTCTCTTCAGTCGTGTCCAACTCTGTGCAACCCCACAGACGGCGGCCCACCAGGCTCCTCTGTCCCTGGGATTCTCCAGGCAAGAACACTGGAGTGGGTTGCTGTTTCCTTCTCCAGTGCACGCATGCACACTAAATCGCTTCAGTCGTATCTGGCTCTGTGCGACCCTGTGGACAGCAGCCCACNCTCTGTGCAACCCCACAGACGGCGGCCCACCAGGCTCCTCTGTCCCTGGGATTCTCCAGGCAAGAACACTGGAGTGGGTTGCTGTTTCCTTCTCCAGTGCACGCATGCACACTAAATCGCTTCAGTCGTATCTGGCTCTGTGCGACCCTGTGGACAGCAGCCCACCAGGCTCCTTCATCCACAGGATTCTCTAGGCAAGAATACTGGAGTGGGTGGGGAGGAGGGCAATAGAAACTAAAAGCCAGGAAAATATATGGATCTTCTAGAAAGAATCGCAGTTTTGCTAACACATGGTTTTAGCCCAGTGACATTTGTGCTGGATTTCTCATCTAAAGAATCATGAGATAATAGTTTTGTAGTTTATAATAATAAAATTTTGTAACATAAAAACGATGTGGTTTTAAGATGCTGAATTTGTGAATAATTTGTTGCAGCTGCAATGAAAACTAATGCATTTTCCTAAGAAGCTCAGGACATAGCTGATGCTGTTTGGTGATATTCCTACAGGCAAACAAACAGTATATAAAAAATCTGGAGCAAGCATTCTACTTGATATCAAATAAGGTGGACAAGAATAAAAGATGAGTTACAATCCCTGGAAATTCATTGCTCTCTGACAAAGATATTACAAAGTTTCATCTGGCGGCCAAATTATTTTTAATAAAATCTCACTAAATGCAAATGCAGTCAAACTGAGGAGTTTTGATAAATAGTAAGTCAAGTTATAATAGAAGACATGGATTTGAGGACCATCAGAAAACTTTCGTGTATCCCCACCTAAGACTCTGTCGTAGGATTTGATAAATACCCTACTACACTAAGATAAAAGTGAAAGTGTTAGTTGCTCAGTCCTGTTAAACTCTTTTCAACTATAGCCCACCAAGCTCCTCTGTCCACGGAATTCTCCAAGCAAGAATACTGGAATGGGTTGCCATTCCCTTCTCCAGGGGATCCTCCCAATCCAGGGATTGAACCTGGGTCTCCTGCATTGCAGGCAGATTCTTTACTGCCTGAGTCACCAGGGAAGCCATGGAATAAGATGAAACTAATTAAATTATAAATTGCAGTATTATTTAGAGGAAGCAATATTAACAACAGGTTGCTTGAGCAATGCTTTTCCTCAGGTAAAGTTTCCCCCTTTTTTGGTTCCAAAAGATATCTTTCTATCCCTAATAATATTACTATCATTCTTTCCAAGCAAGCTCCCAAGTTCAGAATGAAAGTGGGGTCATATTGCTTCTTTTTATCTTTCACTTCAAGGAAACCTACATTGTATTTTGTTTGATATGTCTCTTTTTTGTATCACAAGTTTCCTTCATAATATAATTGTCTACCATAAAGAAAGAAAGTGAAAGTGAAGTCGCTCAGTTGTGTCCGACTCTTTGCGACCCCATGGACTGTAGCCCACCAAGCTCCTCCATCCATGGAATTTTCTAGGTAAGAGTACTGGAGTGGGTTGCCATTTTCTTCTCCAGGGGATCTTCCCAACCCAGGGCTTGAACCCAGGTCTACCACATTGAGGGCAGACAATTTACTGTCTGAGCCACCAGGGAATCCCAAAAGATCCCCCCCAAACGTATGCCAGATGTTTCTCAAATGAGTAATGCAATACATAAAAGAAAAATGAGAAAAAGTAAATAATTTTGTGTCAATGAGACCTAGTCCAATTACCTCAGATATGGAAGAAATTTTAAGGAAAATAAAGACTAAGATGGAAAATCATCAATTTACTTAATTCTTACCATTTCTAATGTTAACAAGTATAGACCATTTGAAAAAGTAATATATTTTTAATGTACATTTTTTTCTAATGTACAACCTGTCATGTTAATTAATATTATTAGAGATAGTATCTTTGTAAGTTTATTACAAAGTTATTCACTTGCTTCCTGTGCTCCTTCAAAAAGGATCTGTTCAATTCCTGCTCTCCTCCAGAAGCAGTGATGAGTTATCCTCATAGCGCACCAGGGTTTATTCTTCCTGGGGATGCAGATAAGAAAGGCATTTTTGAACCTGGTCAACTTTTTGAAATTTGCATCTGTCAAAGACGTCAAGGAACTTTGACAGAATTCTCCACAGAGAATTAGAAATCATTAAAACAAGCAACTATATGCAACACTAGATGGTTAACCTCATTTGTTCCTTAAAAGGGCGAAAATTATCAGAGACTGAATTGTCTTTTGATTCTACTCAGTACGATTAACTGCTGCATTGGTGCCAGGTGACAAGTAGTCCATTTGAAGAGCCGTAAAAAGAAACAATTTCCTATATCACTTATTTAAAAAATACTTTAAACTGACTGTAAAGGTAAACATTTAGCTAACCATTGGGTTTCACTTGATGTGATTTAAGTCAATGAGAAGGCGAAAAAGTTATTGGCAAGTAAGAAAAACAGAAAAACAGGGTGATGTGAGTCATCTATTTTAGGCGAAGAAGAAAATTTAACTTGTTAGTCATTTAGTCAGTAATATTAGTTTGTATTTCTTATTATTTACTGAAATAGCTTGTTTTTCGTTCACAGAATTTAATNTAACCATTGGGTTTCACTTGATGTGATTTAAGTCAATGAGAAGGCGAAAAAGTTATTGGCAAGTAAGAAAAACAGAAAAACAGGGTGATGTGAGTCATCTATTTTAGGCGAAGAAGAAAATTTAACTTGTTAGTCATTTAGTCAGTAATATTAGTTTGTATTTCTTATTATTTACTGAAATAGCTTGTTTTTCGTTCACAGAATTTAATGGATTAGGTCATATGGTTTAGCTCCTAAGAGTTCCTTGGCAGAACGTAAATACATTTCATCCTGACAACTGCTCTGATATCCTATAAAATTGATATTAAAACACTTCTATATTGAGACTCATCACCATCAGAATAATTACAACATAGTTGGCTCTGCTGAGAATTTCACATGCCAAACATGTTTAATGCAATGAAATATTTGATTTTTTCATGCAAATAAAATTATTTTTAAAGGTAGCAATCAGCCATTACTTAAAAGAAAATCTTTGCAGGTGATAACTGAAAAACAAATTATCTGAAATTGATTTTAACTTATTTAAGAGAATTTTAAAGTATAAAGTGTCACAATTATCACTGATCATCAGTTACATAAGTTCTTAAATTATTAGTTTTTTTTTTTTAACCCTTTAGTTTCTTTTTTTCAACAAAATTTTCTCACATAGTTCACAGAATTTAATGGATTAGGTCATATGGTTTAGCTCCTAAGAGTTCCTTGGCAGAACGTAAATACATTTCATCCTGACAACTGCTCTGATATCCTATAAAATTGATATTAAAACACTTCTATATTGAGACTCATCACCATCAGAATAATTACAACATAGTTGGCTCTGCTGAGAATTTCACATGCCAAACATGTTTAATGCAATGAAATATTTGATTTTTTCATGCAAATAAAATTATTTTTAAAGGTAGCAATCAGCCATTACTTAAAAGAAAATCTTTGCAGGTGATAACTGAAAAACAAATTATCTGAAATTGATTTTAACTTATTTAAGAGAATTTTAAAGTATAAAGTGTCACAATTATCACTGATCATCAGTTACATAAGTTCTTAAATTATTAGTTTTTTTTTTTTAACCCTTTAGTTTCTTTTTTTCAACAAAATTTTCTCACATAACTGCTATGATAAAAGGCAAACCAAGAACTTCATGAACCCTCCTTTAAGAAACCACTCAAACATATCCTCTCTCAACTGCAAGTATCCTAGGAGTACCATTTGAAAATGACTATGAAGTCTGAATATTTCTACAGTTTATTCTCATGATTTGTGGGAGTTTTATAAAGTCATACTCTTGATTTCCCTGACCATTTTTTAAACTCAAGCTCAAGAAGCTTCTAGAAGCTTCTCTGGGCTTTCCCAGCCCCCTGTCTAGTTTAAGTCTTCCCTGCTCTATGCTCTCATTAATTAAAAATGAATAAGAATGAAGGCAAAAATGCTATTTCAAAACCTTGAGAAACTTGAATGATCAACTATAAAGGCCAGAACCAAGAAACTGGCAGCATTTTGGAAGAAAAGAAAGGAGACTGGCTGTGCAAAGGAGATTGCCAAATTTACCATGAACAAGACGCTAAAATCCTCTGAGGTTTGAGTCCCCACTGATAAAAGGAGTTGGTAAAGTCATATTCCTTAAGACATTTTCTAGACTGCAAATTTTATAACAAGTACAAGGCAAATTAAAAAATATATATATTACAAGTCATTTTGCCATGATATTTAATGCCTTATCCTTGACTGTCAAGTTTTATTTCTACTGGGAAAATCCAAAATCAGTTTAGAAATTAATACTCTAAGCAGCTTTCCAACTGATTGGAAAGCATACTTTTGAACAATTTTTTGAGTACTTTAATTTTTGAGCAAACAATAATTAAACAGAAGAAATTCTTGAATTTATTTTGGAATTGTCTATATCTACATCACTAACATTATTCATAATAGCCATCAGTATACTTGCTTAAGAAGTATGAGAAAAGACAATAAGGTGGCTTTCAAGAACATGGAAAGAAGAAAAATCAAGTTGTCCTTTAAACGTTTAACTAGCTAAAATGCGAACAACAGATGTGACTATCCTGAGAATTAACTAAGTAACTGTCTTTGAATATGTAACTTAAGAGTCTGGAAACAATTAAGATGCCAATGAATTTGATTTGAATGTAATTACAGAAAGACATTTACTTCTGCTTGATTGACTACACTAAAGCTTTTGACTGTGTAAATCACAACAAACTGTGGAAAATTCAAGAGATGGGAATACCAGACCACCTTACCTCCCTCCTGAGAAATCTAAATGCAGGTCAAGAAGCAACAGTTAGAACTGGACATGGAACAACAGACTGGTTCCAAATTGGGACAGGAGTATGTTAAGACTGTGTATTGTCACCCTGCTTATATAACTTATATGCAGAGTACATCATGAGAAATGCCAGGCTGGATGAAGCACAAGCTGGAGTCAAGATTCCCGGGAGAAATATCAATAATCTCAGGTATGCAGATGACACTACCATTATGGAAGAAAGCAAAAAGGAACTAAAGAGACTCTTGATGAAAGTGAAAGAAGCGGGTGAAAAAGTCGGCTTAAAATTCAGCATATTCAAAAAACTATGATCATGGCATCTGGTCCCATCACTTCATGGCAAATAGATGGGGAAACAATGGAAATAGTGACAGACTTTATTTTGGGGGGCTCCAAAATCACTGCAGATGGTGACTGCAGCCATGAAATTAAAAGATGCTTGCTGCTTGGAAGAAAATCTATGACCAAACTAGACAGCTTATTAAAAGCAGAGACATTACTTTGCTGACAAAGGTCCATCTAGTCAAAGCTGTGGTTGTTCCAGTAGTTATGTATGGATGTGAGAGTTGGACCATAAAGAAAGCTGAGTGCCAAAGAATTGATGCTTTTGAACTGTGGTGTTGGAGAAGACTCTTGAGGTTTGGACTGCAAGGAGATCAAACTAGTCCAACCTAAATTAGGAAATCAATCCTAACTATTCATTGGAAGGGCTGATGCTGAAGCTGAAACTCCAACAATTTGGCCACCTGATGGGAAGAACTGACTCACTGGAAAAGACCCAGATGCTGAGAAAGATTGACGGCAGGAGTAAAAGGAGAAGACAGAGGATGAGATGGTTGGATAGCAACACAGACTTGATGGACATGAGTCTGAGCAAGCTCCGGGAGTTGGTGATAGACAGGGAAGCCTGGCGTGCTGCAGTCCACTGGGTCACAAAGAGTCAGACACTACTTAGCAACTGAACTGACTGACTGACTGACAGAAAGACAGGTCTGAAATGTGTTTGCAGTTAATCATCTAAAAAAGAAAGAAATTGAACTTTACCCTGTCTGGAGAAAGATTGAACAGAAAGAGGGATGGCTAGCCCACAGCACGGAAAAGAGAAGCTCAAAGAGATAGCAGGCAGCAATGTTCATCCAGTGCTATACTAGGGAAGGTGTCACCAAACCTTTGCCTACTGTTAGGGAGGTGAATAGGATTCACTGAGACTATCAGAGTCTGGACAAAATATCTCTTAAAGAGCCACTGTACTGTTTGAGCAACCATTTAAAATTACCATCACTGCAACATGAAAATCATTCAGGCAAGAATCATCAGTCAGTGTGTGATAAATCGTGAGGGAAGTTTAATGAGGAGCAAAATATAGACTTAGTCTTTTTGTCCCCATAAATTGTTAATGAGTGCCAAGGGGACACTCCAGTGTATCTCTCCAGTGGAGAAACAAAATAACACCTTCCCAGGTGATCAAAATTAATATCATCAATGAAGAGTACCTCCACATATGGTATCCAGGGGACACTATAACCAGTAGTAACGTGCAGTTCATACCAGACAGATATAATCTGAATATAATCACAAGTAAACATCAGATAAATCCAAATGAGGACCGTTCTGAAGTCTTTTTGTCCCCATAAATTGTTAATGAGTGCCAAGGGGACACTCCAGTGTATCTCTCCAGTGGAGAAACAAAATAACACCTTCCCAGGTGATCAAAATTAATATCATCAATGAAGAGTACCTCCACATATGGTATCCAGGGGACACTATAACCAGTAGTAACGTGCAGTTCATACCAGACAGATATAATCTGAATATAATCACAAGTAAACATCAGATAAATCCAAATGAGGACCGTTCTGCTAAAAAAATCAAAAGAAGGAAGGAAGGAAGAAAAAAAACTGGCCTGTGTTCTTTAAAATGTCAGTGTCATATGGAGAAAAAAAAACTGAAGAACTAGTCCAGATCAAAGGATTCTGAAGAAACATGACAACTAAATGCAATCTGTGATCCTTGACTGAAAGGGGAAAAATATGTAAAGTTTATTACTAGAGCAACTGACAAAATTAGAGTATGAATAGTAAAGTATTATAACAATGTTACATTTTTTTGATTTGACAACTGTACCAAAGATACAGTAAGATAATGTATTTGTTCTTAGAAAATATACACTAAATATTAAATAATAAAAATCACAATATCTATAGTTCAGTCACTCAGTCGTGTCCAACTCTTTGTGACCTATGGACTGCAGCACGCCAGGCTTCCCTGTTCATCATGAACTCCCAGAGCTTGCTCAAACTCATGTTCCTAGATTCAGTGATGCCATCCAACCATCTTATCCTCTGTCAAACCCTTCTTCTCCTGTCTTCAACCTTTCCCAACATCAGGGTCTTTTCCAATGAGTCAGTTCTTCCAATCAGGTGGCAAAATTTTGGCTTCAGCATCAGTCCCTCGAATGTATATTCAGGGTTGATTTTCTTTGTGATTGACTGGTTTGATCTCCTTGCAGTCCAAGGGATTCTCAAGAGTCTTCTCCAACACCACAGTTCAAAAGCATCACTTCTTCGACACACAGCTTTCTTTATGGTCCAACTCTCACATCCATACATGACTACTGGAAAAACCATAGCTTTGACTAGATGGACCTTTGTTGGCAAAGTAATGTATCTGCTTTTTAATATGCTGTCTAGGTTGGGCTTCCCTGGTGGCTCAGAGGTTAAAGCGTCTGCCTGGAATGCGGGAGACCCAGGTTTGATCGCTGGGTTGGGAAGATCCCCTGGAGGAAATGGCAATCCACTCCAGTACTCTTGCCTGGAGAACCCCATGGAGGAAGGAGACTGGTAGCAAGGAGACAGGACTGAGTGACTCCACTTTCACTTTCTTTCACTTTCTAGGTTGGTTGCAGCTTTTCTTCGAGTATCTATAACCTAATCTCAAACGGTTTAGAAAAAAAATGTTTACATACATATGTGTGTGAGTCTACAAGAGAGAAAGAGAATAATAAAGACAAGTAGCAAAAAAGTACTTTTTTTTTTTTTAAAGACCCACCATTCTAATGTATTTGTAAAGGAAGAAACTCATTTTTATATTTAGAAAGTACCCTTGCCTATATCCTACATCAGGGGGCTGTTTTTCTGCAATGGAAGCATGAGCATTCTGGTCTTTAAAACTTAGAAATTTTCTTGCTGGTTTATAATAGATTTTGAGTTTAGTTTCTGTCAGTCCATTCACCTGAGTTTAAATCAGTCTGGATTTCTGCCTATGCAAAGGCTGGGAACTAAACCCTACATCATGGTGAATTTACCCATGTACTGACTCCTGAAGCTTCTAGAAAACTGACCAAATATCCTCCCTTGGATATAACCCAACTTGTCACTATGTTTTTCATCAAGTCTCCCAATGTCACTACAAAACTGTAATATTCTTTAATTTAAAGAACCTTTTCACATAGGTCATCTCCTTGCACATTTATAAATCTTGCAAAGAAAGCAAAACATATATGATCTCCATTTTAGTTGTAAACTGAGAGGCAGAAACCCTAAGTTGGCCAACTTAGTTGCATGGAACTCAAATACAAATATTTAAGTCAGCATTTGTTTATCTTCTACAATAATGCACGTTCATTATCCACCGTTGCTTATACTTAAGATGAATCAGAAGAAGTTAAGATCATGCAACAAACAAAGGGTTAATTTGCAACTCTTATTATTAGAATAGAAAAGCGAATTAATATATATTAAATGATTTTTTAACTTCAGAAGATAAATCTCTGCATAACTATGAAGTCATTAGGAAATGTTCATAAATATGTTTCTAGAATGTTGGCTTTACAGAATTTCTGCTTGAATAAGGAAACATATTTCCTGCATTTCTAGAGCTCACCCTGTTTGAATGGAAGGCAGCAGGGAATGGAGCCTAGAGGTCTGGGTATTGTAACACACTCTGTCTCTAATCACCTGGGATACTTGTATAGAAGACAGTCCATCTTGTACGTCCTCACTCCACAAATTAATACTAAAAGATTGAACTTGATGATTTTATGTTATTTTGGGGTACACTGTTCTCCAACCATACAGACAGACTCTTTTTTCCACTTTGATTCTGGTCCTCTTGGTGACTTGGGATTTCACTTAAGTCATAACAAAAGAAAAGTTATGAAATCTTCTAGTGGTAAATTGTGCCCATTTTGTAGGTACATTAAAAGATACAATGATTTTTTTTATGAAAAGAAACCAAATGGAGAAATTGTGGAGATAAGAAAACACAGTTTGGCCTGCAGTTTAGGAAAATGAGCAAAAAATAAACTTTCAAATAGTACCACCTAAAAGGTTAAGGGTCTTCTATAAAAGTCAATTTGGTTCATTACTATTTATTGAAAATAAATTATTTAAGATGACCGAGAAAGAAGAATTTCCAAGCAATTGTCTACACACTGAACTTATTTTACACTTTATTAAAATTATGTGGCCCTAGAGCGATGTCTCTAATGAGATTTTATAATTTCCTCTTGAAATGCTAAAACTAGCACATGAATTCATGGCCCAGGAGATTTTGAGAGTATGGAGAAGGAAATCTGCAGGTAGAAACAACACTGGGGAGTCTGAAATCTTTTTATAATTTCTTAGCATCATAGTAGCTCACAAAACACCCACTCAGGCTTATTGTATACAACAGAAAATTTATATGGCAGTATTTTTTACAATGAAAGAATATTAAACCTGTTTCTCAAGCCACTAAGCACCCTCCTGCCACAGCTATTCCCAAAGCTTGCACAGATATTTTGTTGTATTTAATTTTTTTTCTACTGTTAATCCCTTTGTCAAAGTTTTATCCTAAAGAGCAAGAAAGTGGTATAGAGATCATAGCTTCCAATGAAGAACAGCAGTATTGTCTTCTTCATCTTCTTTACCCTTCTGTGTGTGTTAACTATGTGTTACTTTTTCCCATATAGCCTAATTTGATCCTCACAATCACCCTAACAACTGAGTATAGTTATTATCCTCACTTCACATTGAATGTATGCGAGCAAGGATACCTTGCTTGATGGTGGACCTAGTAGATGAAAGAGGAGAAGTCTGGGTGTCAATTGCCATAGGAGGAGGGGGTGCCTTTTTTCCCTGTAAGGCAAGGAAAGAAAGGAGAATATGCTGATGTGGTGAGTCATGGAGCTGAGAGAACAGGATTCAGGGAGTTCCTCTCTAACTGCTCTTAAAAGTAAGAGGCAGTTTCATCTGCTTAGAGTGAGAGGGTAGGAGGGAGGGCAAGCTGTTTGAGAGCAGAGAGTGAGCTGAGTGAGCTGAACAGAGAAACGTAGGATTGGCAGCAGTGCTAAAGGTATATTTGCCCCTGATTACTCCACCACGTGTGTTCTTAATGGATTAGGATGCTTGGGTAGATGAGTAAAGTGGATTCAGCATTGGGGTACGTAAGGCTTTGATGTCTGCTAATAGTAAGGTCTTGGGCAAGTTATTTACTCTCTCAGTTTCCTTGTTTATAAAACTGGGGGAGGGGGGGAGTCCTACCCCTATAAGATTATTTTGAGAGTAAAATGAGATTATATTTTAAAAAACCACTGAAGGTCCCAGTATGCACTAAATTTCAAAAAGTATAATAGCTATTATTATTGTCACATTATACACTGATTGATATATGTTACACATTGATATATATAGCTGTATGTTGTTGTTTAATTGCCAAGTCATGTCCAACTCTTTTGTGACCCATGGACTGTGGCATGCCAGTTCCTATGTTCATGGGACTTACCAAGCAAGAATACTGGAGTGGGTTGCTTGTGCCCTCCTCCAGGGGATCTTCCCAATCCATGAGTTGAACCTTCCTCTCCCACATTGACAGACAGATTCTTTACCACTGAGTCACCAGGGAAGCATAGTTTTACATACATAGTATTATATATAACTTTGGGAGGGATGATGCTAAAGCTGAAACTCCAGTACTTTGGCCACCTCATGCGAAGAGTTGACTCATTGGAAAAGATTTTGATGCTGGGAGAGATTGGGGGCAGGAGGAGAAGGGGACGACAGAGGATGGGATGGCTGGATGGCATCACTGACTCGATGGACGTGAGTCTGAGTGAACTCCGGGAGTTGGTGATGGACAGGGAGGCCTGGCGTGCTGCGATTCATGGGGTCGCAAAGAGTCAGACACGACTGAGCAACTGAACTGAACTGAAACTGAACTGAACTGAACTATTACTCTTATTGTTACACTATTATTTCTAGGCTTGAGACTAAACCATACCTGGTATCTAGTAGGTATCTGAAAATACTGTTCTATTGAAAGTTAATTGGAATAAATGACAAAAAAGCCACAATTTCTTATGATAAAAATATCTCTCGAGAATCACCAGAAAAACCACACCCAGGGATCTTTAAAGGACACCTATCAAGATCAATCTCAAAAAGTCAGAAATTATAGGCACTCAAATCCTGATGGAAATAGAGCTACATTATATTTTTTCTTTGAATTCCAAAGTTGCTATTGGAACGGATTTGAGTATTTGAGCATACGAGTCTTCAAAGAAGGAGCTTCAAAGAAAAAAATCTGACAGTATTTTATGTTGGTGTATTTGATTTCCTGTATTTATAATTAATGTTGTTATTACTTCCTTTTGGTTGTTGAACAGTCGAGATGAGAGATGAGTTTATCAGGTACAAACATGAAAGTATTTGCCCCAGGGGCATTCAGTGTAAGCTGACCGCCTGTGATCCTGGGTACCATCTACTGCACAGCTTCCCTTCAGTGTTTTTCTTTGTTTCTTTGTCCAAGTAGTATATCTTGTGGCACTTTCCACTGGAGCCAAATATGTCTCCTTTTCTTTCGGCAAAGAGAATACTGAATTTCANAACTGAACTGAACTGAAACTGAACTGAACTGAACTATTACTCTTATTGTTACACTATTATTTCTAGGCTTGAGACTAAACCATACCTGGTATCTAGTAGGTATCTGAAAATACTGTTCTATTGAAAGTTAATTGGAATAAATGACAAAAAAGCCACAATTTCTTATGATAAAAATATCTCTCGAGAATCACCAGAAAAACCACACCCAGGGATCTTTAAAGGACACCTATCAAGATCAATCTCAAAAAGTCAGAAATTATAGGCACTCAAATCCTGATGGAAATAGAGCTACATTATATTTTTTCTTTGAATTCCAAAGTTGCTATTGGAACGGATTTGAGTATTTGAGCATACGAGTCTTCAAAGAAGGAGCTTCAAAGAAAAAAATCTGACAGTATTTTATGTTGGTGTATTTGATTTCCTGTATTTATAATTAATGTTGTTATTACTTCCTTTTGGTTGTTGAACAGTCGAGATGAGAGATGAGTTTATCAGGTACAAACATGAAAGTATTTGCCCCAGGGGCATTCAGTGTAAGCTGACCGCCTGTGATCCTGGGTACCATCTACTGCACAGCTTCCCTTCAGTGTTTTTCTTTGTTTCTTTGTCCAAGTAGTATATCTTGTGGCACTTTCCACTGGAGCCAAATATGTCTCCTTTTCTTTCGGCAAAGAGAATACTGAATTTCAATGAGGTAACCTTTATCATTCAATTAATTGCTCCATTTCCCCAACTATTACTATAAAAAACATTTCAGAGTTACACAGTTAATGGCCATCTGGAAAGGGAAAGAGCAATTAGTAAATTCCTACATTATCCTCAGTTTAAGTGTCACATAAATATATTAATTGTTTACTTGGGTATCAAAATATGCCCTACTGACAGCTAAAAAATAAAATAAAATAAAACTATGTTTTAATCTCAGGAGTATATTTGTGTTTTGTGGTGTTGCACTTCACTCCCTCCGAGCCCTGCTTCTCTAACTTGAAAATAGCTGAAGATAATATTATGTGATTTTTAAATTAGCATATATTCATTGAATTTGAAATGTGTTCATAGTCCTACACTTCTCTCTGCCTTTGGCAAAATTACAAGACCCATGCTTGTGGAAAAGGGCATCCATGTTCTCCACTTAGATTATTTTCCTCCTCTCTCCATCCTCCTGTGTAGGCTGCAACAGTGGGCCCCAACCATTCTGGCACCAAGGGCCAGTTTGGAGGAAGACAATTTTTCCCTGGACTGGATGGGGGACAGTATCAGAATGATTCAAGTACCTGCATTTATCGTATATTTTATTGTGCACTAGGGCTTCCCTGTGGCTCAGATGGCAAAGAATCTGCCTGCAGTGTGGGAGACCTGGGCTCAGTCCCTGGGTTGGGAAGATCCCCTGGAGAAGGAAGTGACTACCCACTCCAGTATTCTTGCCTGAGAATCCCGTGGACAGAGGAGCTTGGCAGGCTACAGTCCATGGGGTCACAAAGGGTCAGACACAAACTAAGCGACTTTCACTTATTTCTATTATTATTACATCAGCTCCACCTCAGATCATCAGGTATTAGATTCAGTGATTGGGGACACCTGGGCTACAAAACAGATTCTACAAGAGATAGGAATCTAATTATCAAATGTTACTCATCTTTTCATTTCGTGCACTTGCATCACAGCTTATTCCCAGTTCAAGCAGAGAATATCTAAAATGTAGCCAACAGCTGTGTGTGTGTGTGTGTGTGTGTGTGTGTGTGTGTAAGTGTTAGTTGCTCAGTCGTGTCTGACTCTTTGTGACCCCATGGACTATATCCTGCCAGGTTCCTCTGTTCATGAAATTCTCCAGGCAAGAACACTGGAGTGGGTTGCCATTTCCTTCTCCAAGCCGACAGCTATAATATTAAAGAAAAACTTAAGAGATGCTCAAGACAGTTGCGTTTTAAGTCCTGAGAAGGTAGGCACTGTCATTCTATGAGGGACTTCCCTGGTGGCTCAGATGGTAAAGCGTCTGTCTACAATGCGGGAGACCCGGCTTCAATCCCTGGGTTGGGAAGATCCCCTGGAGAAGGAAATGGCAATCCACTCCAGTACTCTTGCCTGGAAAATCCCATGGACAGAAGAGCCTGGTAGGCTACAGTCCATAGGGTCGCAAAGAGTCAGACACGACTGGACTTTTGAAAGTTGTGTGTCCTACCTTCTGCCTCTTTCCTTGTACCTTTCTATTTTCCAGCATCTGTTAAGTAGGTAACAGATGTTAAGAAAGGTGCTCACTGCAAGGCTCAGAATCATCCCGTGACCCATGGCAACACTGTCTGAAGCAAGAGATAATCATGGGATATGCCCTTGCTACCCTTTTTCTGAAAACATCAACATCACAGAGTATAATTACCAAACAAAACACAGTAATTGTCACTGTCTCAGGTCCAATCATGGTTAAAATCAACATCATTATAATTAATCAGACCAGGTTTACCTGTTGCCAAGCTTATATATTCAGTCACAGTTCCCAGTTTAAATCCTAATTCTCTTCCCCAAAATCCTACACCAACTCTAGCTTGGTGGTTGGGAGTGTTGGAGATTTGCTTTCTTTTTACAGATCTGGACCTGAAACCAAGTTAATAGATGTATCTTAAGGATACTCGTGTGCTAGCTGACTCTTTGAGTATCAGCCATTGTTTTGCTCCACCTGTCTGACTGGAAGTGAGAACTGAACATACATGGAAGCCTGACTCTCAAGGCTGTACTTCTACAGTCGGACTCTGTTGCTGGTCAGTTCTATCAACATTCATACTCATACCTCAGTCCAGGAATTGCATGGTGCCCTTTCCTGCTTCACAAGTCCTGCCTTAGCTACAAGGCAAGTGAAGCAGCTACAATATGTTTCCATGGAGCCTAGAAAAAAATCATTATTTCTTCTCCCATACAAATCATGAGAGAATTTCCTCAAAATGGACCAAACAATGAAACCATTACATGTGTGCATTTACATATGCACATGCATATATATACATGCACAGGCTTCTCTGGTGGCTCAGATGGTGAAAAATCTGCCTGCAATGCTGGAGACCTGGGTTCAGTCCCTGGGTCAGGAAGATGCCCTGGAGAAAGGCACTGCAACCCACTCGGTATTCTTGCCTGGAGAATCCCAAGGACAGAGGAGCCTGGAGGGCTACAGTCCATGGAGTTGCAAAGAGTCAGACACAATTAAGTGATTTTCACTCACTCACTCAGACATATATAAATGTTATAAATTTGAAACATAGAAAATATGCTATATAAGATTGTAACTTTTTAACCTTTGGAGGTTTTTATGACAATGAAAGTAAAACATTCTAATCATAATTTATAGCCAACTACTATGATTGATGCTTTTGAACTGTGGTGTTGGAGAAGACTCTTGAGAGTCCCTTGGACTGCAAGGAGATCCAACCAGTCCATTCTGAAGGAGATCAGCCCTGGGATTGCTTTGGAAGGAANTTGGACTGTGAAGAAAGCTGAGCGCTGAAGAATTGATGCTTTTGACCTGTGGTGTTGGAGAAGACTCTTGAGAGTCCCTTGGACTGCAAGGAGATCCAACCAGTCCATTCTGAAGGAGATCAGCCCTGGGATTTCTTTGGAAGGAATGATGCTGAAGCTGAAACTCCAGTACTTTGGCCACCTCACGCGAAGAGTTGACTCATTGGAAAAGACTCTGATGCTGGGAGGGATTGGGGGCAGGAGGAGAAGGGGACGACAGAGGATGAGATGGCTGGGTGGCATCATGGACTCGATGGACGTGAGTTTGAGTGAACTCCGGGAGTTGGTGATGGACAGGGAGGCCTGGCGTGCTGCGATTCATGGGGTTGCAGAGTCGGACACGACTGAGCGACTGAACTGAAGTACCCCATATACATAGAACCATCAATTATACAATATTTGTCTTTTCATGACTGGCTTAATTTACTTAGCAGAATATCTCCAAGGTTCATCCATGTTATATCTATCAGAATTGGATTCCTTTCTGAGGCTGAATAGTATTTCATTGTATGTATATACTACATTATCTTCACCTCATCTGTTGATAGGCCCTCGATTGTTTCCACTTTCTACCTTTTAGCTGCTGTGAATAATGAGCAATGAAAATGGAGGGGTGCACATATCTACTTGAGTCTCTGCTCTCATTGAAATTGTTGGATCGTATGACAATTCTGTTCTAAATTTTTGAGGAGCTGCTGTATATTTACGCGTGGCTGCATACATTGTACGTGCCTAACAGCAATGCACAGGGTTCACGTTTCTTCACACTCTCACTATTCTGTTAGGTTCGTTTGGTTTTAATAGCCGTCTTGATGGGTATAAAGTGGTTATCTTGTAATTTTGATTTACATTTCTCTAATTGTTAATGATGTTGAGAGTCTTTTTATGTGTTTATTGGCCATTTGTGTGTCTTTGAAGAAATGTCTATTCAAGTCCTTTGCTCATTTTTGAATCAGGTTGTCTTTCGTTGTTGAGTTTTAGCTTTCTGTATATTCTGGATATTAATCCCTCATCAGATATGTGGTTTGCAAATATTTTCTCCCATTCACGAGTTGCCTTTTTATTCTTTTACTGATGTTCTTTGAAACACAGACATTTTTAATTTTGATGAATTCCAGTTTGTGTATTTTTTTTTGTTGACTCTGCTTTTGATGTCATATCCAAGAGATCACTGCCAAATCCAATGCCTGAAGCTTCTGGTTTGTTTTCTTCAGAGTTTTAGAGTTCTAAATTTTAGGTTTAGGTCTTTAAACCCTTTTTGGGATAGCTGGGCAAGGGTCGCACTTCATTCTTTTGCATGTGGATTTCCAGTTTCCCTATGATCAGTTGTTGAAAAGACTGTCTTTTCTCCTTTGAATGATCTTGGGACCCTTGTTGAAAATAACTTGACCATGTATGTGAGAGTTTATTTCTGGGATGTCTAGTTCACTGTTCTGTATGTCCTTATACCAATACCACACTGTTTTGATTACTGTAAATTTATAGTAAGTTTGAAATTGGGAAGTGAGTGTCCTCCAGTTATGTTCTTTTTCAAGGCTATTCAGAGACCCATGAAATTTCATAGGAATTTTAGGATGGGCTTTGGAATCTGATGGTCTTAAGTTTGCTTTTCCTCATATTAGTTATATTGTTTTGGGACAAGCCTCTCAAACTATTTGAGTCTCATTTTCAGAGTCTGTGAAGTGGGGATTGTAACAAAATTTACCCCATGGAGGACCTGTGATGATTAAATGAGAGAACCCATGTAAAATGCATAACTGTGGCAGAGTCAGTACTCAACTATTCTTGCCTTTATTATTGTTTCAGAGAGTAGAGGCAGACATACTCGAAAGGTCCCTTCCAGCTTAATGTGATTGTGATTTAGACACCTGAGCATAGTAGCAGTAATAATAATATTTAGTACATTGTTGCTTTAAAATTTTCAAAAAATTTTTTGGAGGCATGACTTATATATCATAAAATTCACTGACTGTAGCTGTTCAGTTTGATGCAGTCATCACCACAATTCAGATTTAGAATGTTTCCAACACCTCGAAACATTCCCTAGTTTCTGTTTGTTGTTAATCTCCACTTCCCACTCTAACTGCAAGTCCTAGCATCCACTAATCTGCTTTCTGCCTCTGTAGTTCTGTGTTTTTATGTAACTTCATACAATTGGGGTACCTGGCTTCTTTCACTTATAATTTTTTTGAAGTTCTTCCATGTTGCATTCCTTTTTATGAATATATCACATTTGTTTATCCATCTACCTGTTGATGGACATTTGGATTCTCTTCAGTGTTTGGCTATCATTCATAATAATAATGTTGCTATCAATATACTTCTTCTTACGCACAATCTCATTTACTCCTTATAGTAATCATATGAAGTAGGTACCACTATTATTCCCATTGTGTAGGAGGAGAGCATCGAGGCATATAGAATTTAAATATAACTTACCAAAGATACATAGAAAGCTGGAATTTTTTCTTCCTCCCCCGCCTCATCTGTGCTGAGAGGCATGCGGAATCTCAGTTACCTGACCAGGGATTGAAGCTATAGTCTCAGCATTGGAAGCCTGGAGTCCTAACCACTGGGCCGTCTGGGAATTCCCAGTTTGAATTCAAACCCAGGCAGTCTGACTTTAAAACACATTCACTTAGGCCAATGGTCTTGAAATTCCCTTGAACCATCTAAAAGGATTCAGAGAAGGCAATGGCACTTGACTCCAGTACTCTTGCCTGGAAAATCCCATGGATGGAGGAGCCTGGTAGGCTGCAGTTCATGGGGTCGCTAAAAGTCGGATATGACTGAGCGACTTCCCTTTCACTTTTCACTTTCATGCATTGGAGAAGGAAATGACAACCCACTCCAGTGTTCTTACCTGCAGAATCCCAGGGACGAGGGAGCCTGGTGGGCTGCCGTCTATGGGATTGCACAGAGTCGGACACGACTGAAGTGATTTAGCAGCAGCATCTAAAAGGATTAAAAATTTTTTCACCCCTAAAATTTTGAAAAAATTGTTTACCACTTTGTACATTTCTAAGTTGACATCTTAACACTTCTGTCATAGATGGCGCAAAAACCTGCAGAATCCCAGGGACGAGGGAGCCTGGTGGGCTGCCGTCTATGGGATTGCACAGAGTCGGACACGACTGAAGTGATTTAGCAGCAGCATCTAAAAGGATTAAAAATTTTTTCACCCCTAAAATTTTGAAAAAATTATTTACCACTTTGTACATTTCTAAGTTGACATCTTAACACTTCTGTCATAGATGGCGCAAAGGATGTATTTTCTGGCATAATATATTGCATGTGTGCTTTAAATATATAGTTGACAAAATCTTGAAACTGATGATTTAATTTATGGAAAATGTCTGCATTTAAATTTATGGCAAATCAAACCTTAATGTCAGTCATTTAGCCAAATGAGTCTGCATCAGTGGGAACATTCTAAGCCCCAATGATTTTTGAAATAAACTCTTAAAATAGTACTAACATTTACTGAGCAATTTATTTATCAGGCACTGTTCTAGTGAATTTGCATTGTCATTTTTTTCCTGATAACTATGAAGTAGACATTATCTTTATTCCGGATTTTTACAGATAAGTAAAGTGAGGCATTAAGTTAAATCACTTGCTTAAGGACACACCTTGTGGCCGAGCCATGATTTCCTTCCCAGCAGTCGAGCTGTGAACCCCACTAGCACAGTAGGTCCAGAGACTGCCCTCCTGTCCCTTCACCGCCACACTGGGCTATCTTATAAAACTCACTTTGCTATCTTATAGAATTCACTTTTAAACTAGGAACCTGACTGTAATTTGCTGATGTAAGGGGTGAGGATATAAGAATATTTAAAATCTGGAAAATTTCTCTTCATAAGAAAAAGTGGCTCTGATGAAGTGTTTAAATGTCTCCCGACAGTAGTGAAGTCTAATTTATGCATGAGCTTGAGATCCCTGTAGGATGGCCAAGTGGCCATATCTGGCTGACATTTGGACTTTATGGGAAAGTCTAAGCTAGAGATGGAGATGTGGAAATTATAATCATAGAGATGGTAGTGATAGTGATTAAATTGGGAATGGACAAGATTGGCCCTAGATTGGGTGACTTAATAACAAATTTATTTCTCACAGTTCCAGAGGCAGGGCACTTTCAGATTAAGGTGCCAGACAGTTTGGTTCCTGGTGAGATCCTTTTGGTTTGCAGACAGCTGCTTTCTTGCTGTATTCTCACATGGTACACAGAGAGAGACCACTCTCTTTTATTCCTTCTTCAGTTCAATTCAGTTCAGTCGCGTCTGACTTCTTGCGCCTCCATGAATCGCAGCACGCCAGGCCTCCCTGTCCATCACCAACTCCTGGAGTTCACTCAAACTCATGTCCATCAGTGATGCCATCAGTGATGCCATCCAGCCATCTCATCCTCTGTTGTCCCTCTCTTCTCCTGCCCCCAATCCCTCCCAGCATCAGAGTCTTTTCCAGTGAGTCAACTCTTTGCATGAGGTGGCCAAAGTACTGGAGTTTCCGCTTCAGCATCATTCCCTCCAAAGAAATCCCAGGGCTGATATCCTTCAGAATGGACTGGTTGGATCTCCTTGCAGTCCAAGGGACTCTCAGGAGTCTTCTCCAACACCACAGTTCAAAAACATCAATTCTTCAGCGCTCAGCTTTCTTCACAGTCCAACTCTCACATCCATACATGACCACAGGAAAAACCATAGCCTTGACTAGACGGACCTTAGTCAGCAAAGTAATGTCTCTGCTTTTGAATATGCTATCTAGGTTGGTCATAACTTTTCTTCCAAGGAGTAAGTGTCTTTTAATTTCATGGCTGCAGTCACCAGCTGCAGTGATTTTGGAGCCCCCCAAAATAAAGTCTGACACTGTTTCCACTGTTTCCCCATCTATTTTCCATGAAGTGATGGGACTGGATACCATGATCTTCATTTTCTGAATGTTGAGCTTTAAGCCAACTTTTTCGCTCTCCTCCTTCACTTTCATCAAGAGGCTTTTAGCTCCTCTTCACTTTGTGCCATAAGGGTGGTGTTATCTGCTTATCTGAGGTTATTGATATTTCTCCTGGCAATCTTGATTCCAGCTTGTGTTTCTTCCATTCCAGCGTTTCTCATGATGTACTCTGCATAGAAGTTAAATAAGCCGGGTGACAATATACAGCTTTGATGTGCTCCTTTTCCTATTTGGAACCAATCTGTTGTTGCATGTCCAGTTCTAACTTGCTTCCTGACCTGCATATTCCTTCTTAGAAGAGCATTAACCCGTTTTCTAAGGGCTCTACCCTCATGGCCTAATTACCTCCTAAAGGTCCTATCTTCAGTTACCATCAAGTCAGAGATTAGAACTTAAACATGAATTCTGGAGAGACACACACATTCAGTATAGTCCATAGCACCCAGGGACAGTATCAGGAACAGTGCTAGGGAACGTAATAGAGCCTAACTAGTTAGCATATTTGGTGGACATTCATTTTTTTTTAGTCAACTGATGTTTAAAGGTTTTGTATTGGTGGGGGGGGCTTATATGAGAGAGATTGGAGTATGCTTACGAACAAAAGCAGAGTGTAATATAAGTCAAAAATAGGAATTAAGGGACTTTGCCGCTGGTCCAGTGGTTTAGAATCTGCCTCGCAATGCCGGGGACGTGGATTCAGTTCCTGCCTGATTAGGGAACTAAAATCCCACATTCCACAGAGCAACTGAGCCTATGCTGCAACTAAGATGTGGTGCAGCCAAATATTAAAAATAATAATAATAGTTAAATGATAGTGATAGAACAAGATAAGGGTAGAGTCTTCAGACTAGTCTTTAATCTTCATACACAAAAACATTCCAGGAAGATTATGGACTTGTATATTTTTTTAACAAATCAATATGCAGAACTTTTCCTTGTTCTTAAGAATGGATCTTGCTCCTGAATGTAAGAGCTATAACTTTAAAATTCTTAGAAGAAAACTGAAGGGGAAAGCTTTATGTGTTGGATTGGACAGTGATCTTTTAAAGGATATGACACCAAGAGCACAGTTATCAAAAGGAAAAATAGGCAAATTGGACTTCATTAAAATTTAAAACTTTTGTGTTCAAAGAATACTGTCAACAAGGTAAAAGGCAGCTCATAAAATGGGATAAAATATTTGCAAATCACATGCCTGGTAAGGGATTAATGTTTAGAATATGTAGAAAACTCCTAAACTCAACAACAGCAACAAATAACCTGTATCAAAAAATGGGCAAAGGACTTAAATAGACATTTCTCCCAAAGAGGATGTAAAATGGCTAGTAAGTATGTGAAAAGATGCTCAGCATCATTAATGATAAGGGAAGTGCAAATCAAAACCACAGTGAGATATACCACTTCACACCCATTAGAATGGCTGTTACTAAAATACAAGAAAAAACAAGAGTAGTAAGTGTTGGTGAGGATGTGGATGAACTGGAACTTGTATCATTCTGTTAGGGTTGCCATAACAAAATACCATAGACTAGGTGGCTTAAACAACAGAAAATTATTTTCTGGCAGTTTGGAGACTGACGTCCAAGATCAGGCCATGAGTAGGGTTAGGTTTTGATGGGGCCTCTCCTTGACTTGCAGAAGGCCCTCTCTGGGCTATGTCCTCACATTAGCTTTTCCCTGTGCATGCATTTTTGGTGTCTCTTCCACTGACACCAGTCCTGTTCAATTGGGGCCCCACCCTTGTGGCCTCTGTCAACCTTAATTACCTCCCTAAAGGCCACGTCTCCAAGTACAGTCACATTGGGAGTTAGGGCTTGAAGCTGTGGGGGACACAGTTCAGTCCATAAAAGAACCATTTGCACACTGTTGGTGGGAAGGTAAAATGTAGCTGCTGTGGAAAACACTAAGGTGGTTCCTTGAAAAATTAAAACTAGAATTGCCATATGATCCAGCAGTTCTGCTTCTGGGTGTATATATCTCCAAAAGAACTGATCTCAGATATTTGTATGTGCATGCTTATTGTTAACATTATCCAAAAGATGGGAGAGTCCAATGTCCATCAGTGGATGAGTAGGTAAAATATAGTGTGTGTACGCAGTGAAATTATTATTCAGCCTTAAAAAGAAGTGAAATTCCAATAGATGCTATAATATGTATGAACCTTGAAGACATTATGCCAGGTGAAAAAAGCCAGTCGTGAAAGAAGAAATACTCTTTAATTCCGCTAGAATTAAGAGGTACTTAGAGTAGTCAAAACTATATAGACAAAGTGGAATGGTGGTTGCCAAGGACTGGCTTAAGAGAGGAGTGGGGAGTTACTGTTTAATGGCTACAGAGTTTTGGTTTTACAAGATGAAAAAAGCTTGGATGGATGGGGATAAAAGTTGCAAAACACTATAAATGTACTTAATCCCTCTTAACTGTAAAATGGTAAAGTTAAATGTATTTCAAATTTTTAAAAATAATTTTTTAAAATAGGTTTTTATTGATTCTTCATTTCCACCTCCCCTTATTGGGGGCTTCCCTGATAGCTCAGTTGGTAAAGAATCCACCTGCAATGTAAGAGACCCTGGTTCGATTCCTGGGTTGGAAATATTCCCTGGAGGAGGGAAAGGCTACCCACTCCAGTATTCTGGCCTGGAGAATTCCACGGACTATATGGTCCATAGGGTCAAAAAGAGTCAGACACGACTGAGTGACTTTCACTTCGCTTTCTTACTAATGCTTCTCTCATTTTACCAAAACGTCACCTTTTTATTAGAGAGGATCCCCTTTCAGACACCAAACAGCATTTATGTCATCGCCCAATGAAGAATATTTGGGTTGTCCTCTCTTTTTTTTAAAGCTATTATGGATAGTTGTTGTGGACATTTTTCTCCTGGTCTTTTGTTTTCGTGTATCTTAAGCAGATACTCAGAAGTTCAATTGCTGGGTCATGAGTAGTAGTTCTCAGACCAGTTTCTAAACTGGTTGTACCATTTTGCGGTCTTTTGAGTAGTGTATGAGTTCTGATTGCTGGAAATCCTTGTATATTTGATTTTGTAAGTATTTTTAATTTTAGCTGTTCTAGTGGGTGTGTATCGGTGGTTTTCATCTGTTTCCTTAATGACTAATAATAGTGAGCATTTGTCAGACATGTGTTAAAATATTTACTCCCTGTTCTATAGTTTACCTATTCATTTTTCAGTGTCTTTTGAAGAACAGATTTAAACTTTTATATTTTTCTTTATGATTAACGCTTTCTGGTTCCTTTATAGAAGTCTTTGCTGATACCATCTTAGTGGTTTTTTTTTTTTTTTTTCACTTGGCCATTTGGCTTTTGACATCTTTGTTCCTCAACCAGGGATTGACCTTGGGCTCCCTCAGTGAAAGTGCCAAGTCTTAACCTCTGGACCGCCAGGGAATTCCCTATGTTTTCTTTTAAAAGCGTTATAGTTTAGCTTCTACATTTATGTAGATCCACTTTCAATTTTAACTTTTGAATGTGGTATGATGGTAGGCAAAGCATGGTTCTGGAGAGGAAGCCTGAAAAACCACTATCACAATTGAGGAGCAGTCTTTTCAAGGCCCTGTAACTGAAATGAATACATTTAATTTTTTTTTTTTTTTTTTTGATGAGGATTTGTAGGGGGTAGGGAGCAAGGATACTTCCAGCAGCCACTAGTTCTAGCTCCAAAAGAGCATATTAAAGTTGCTGCTGTTTAAAAACTCATTAGTTGGATCTTAGTTGGGTAGATGCTCACACCAATCCCTGCCTGTCGTGACCCCTTGATGCTATAGCTGAGTGTCCTGTTTGCTCCAAAGCATTTACTTTGGAAAAATTAGAGTGCTTAAAGCAGGAACAGGCCTGCTGTAGACCACAGCTAAAACTAATGGAATGGGACCCCTGGTTCTGCTTTGTTGGCGTTTTGGAACTTAGGTCATGATTTAAGAGGGATGGCCCCGGCTTTTGATATTATGCTGCTAGAGGTCGATTTCTTCTAACTGTGCAGGATGGACTCGAATCAAAGTGTTTGCCAAGAATTTTTTATTAATCAAGAATCAAAGGCAGAGGAAGCTCGAAAAGAGTCATCTGACATCATGGTTCTAACCTTAAAGGCTGCTGACCTGCAATGGGGAGGCTTTCGCAAACCCACTGGTTGGTTTCCAAGAAACCAAAGTCCTTCTTTATGTTCTGGGGGAGTGTGTCGGTAAAGCCAAAAGTTAAGGGAATCCATGAGAAGGGCGTCACTGGATTGTAGTCCATAGCTTAATGTGATGCTTATTGTCTCTCAGAGAATGACCCCTGTTCAACCACTGTTCATGTGGAGTTACTTTTCACTTCAACCGTCAAAACCCTCATTTGCCTATTTACTACCACTGCCAAGATCTGAACCTGCAGACAAGGCCTGCCACCTCAGTTGCCTAGATCCACCCACAGTAGATGCAGCACAGCAATAAGTAGAAGGGGCCCTGTGGTGGGTAAAACTAGGATGTAAGTCCAGGTGAACTCATGTGTCTTGCCTGAGTATGCTTGTGACATTTTAAATTTTTTCCCATGTATATTGCCTTCAAATGTCTAACTTCTCAGTATTTTCACCGCTGCTTCTCCCGTATCTGTGAGTCTGCTTTTTTAGTTTTATTAGCAGTGCCCGCTGCTTTTCCCCCCAGACTTCTGTCAGATAAAACAGAGGCAGGTACCTTGCATCAGTCCTTTAGCCTCTCCCCCATACAAAATAGAACATTACTAGAACAGAAGTACATAGTTATTTTCAAATCCTTTTTCCCTTTGGTTTAAGGGAGGGAGCTGGGAAAGTGGGCTGCCACTGCTTCAAGACAAAAACCACTGCCATGCTGGGGTGAGGGGTGGGTCAGGTTCACCCAAAACTTTCTGATGATTTTCAGGATGACTTTTTCTTCATTGAGCATTCATTTGGTCATCGTAAAGCTTTGACTGTTTTCTAAAGGCTGGACAAAGTTGGTTCAGACTGCTTATTTTTTATGTTTCTGTGGAGGAAGGCGGCTTTGGAATTTCATAGTCTGCTATTTTTGCTGACGTGGGTTGTGTTTTCACTCTCTTGATAGGGTACTCTGATGCAGAAAAGTTTTCAGTTTTGATCAAGTCTACTTTATCTGTTTTTTCTTTTGTTGTCGTGGTAAGAAACCGTTGCCAAATCCAATGCCTCCTTTTGGGAATTCCCTGGTGGTCCAGTGGTCAGGACTTGGCTCTTCACTGCCTGGGCCAGGGTTCAGATGAGGAACTGGTATGCCACAGGTGGTGCCGTGTGACCAAAAAAAAGTTTGCCTCTTTTTTGGTAGCTGGAGTGCAGGTCTTATGAGGACTTCTTAGTCATAGGTTGCGTGTTCATCTTCAGAGCAATCACTGTGGTAATAGACTGTTCTGATTGGCCAGGCCGAATAGTGTAGGATCAGCCATGTGGACTGAGGGTAGTAAATAAACATGGTAAGGTGCTGTTTCCTGAAAGGAATATAGAATGGGTGATGGAAAATTTAATAAATGTTTTATGAAGCATTCTTAGTACTTTGAGAGATTGATGGTGCCCTTTTTAAAATTTAAATTTAAAATGTGTTTCTGTTGCTGGAAATTAATATATAAATGTTTAAAAGTGACTTCTAAAAATATCCTTGCTGATGTGGTCCCTGATAAGCCAAACAGGAGGAAATTGGTTTAGTCTTTACTTCATGTACCCACATACTAATTTATTGTGGTTTGTTTTGTACAGGTACTGCTATAACCAGAGTTTGGTAGCAAAAGGATCTACTTATTGGGCCCTCTTGACATAGAAAGAGATGTGGGGGGATTCTCGATCTGCTAACAGAACAGGACCTTTTCGGTAAGTCTTAAAATTTGAATATCGAAATGTCTATTATAACAATGTAGATACTGTGTAACATTTATGGCCTACTATAAAGAGGGATATTTTCTTTGTGTAGAAATAGCTTTGATTTTTTTTCCTGATTTTTAAAAATAGAAACTACTTAAAATTTTTCTAGTCATTTCTAGAGTGATCGTCAGAGTGAATACCTAGCATGCCAAGTATTTTGTGTATTAGCATTTTTAAAATATTAACAAAAAAATCCCCCAGTTTTAAAAAAAATACTTTTAATCTTTTTTAGCAAAGTAATACGTACTCAACTAATAAGGAAAGCTAGTAAAAGTGTATATAAGTGTTTTAAATGAATGTGAATGTTTCATTAAGTTCAGTAATTTATGTCTAGAATCCAGAGCCCTGTCTTTCCTGTGACACATTGTATTTCAGCCACCAGAAATAGTTGTGAAGAAGAAAAATTTATTTACTTAATGCAGTTTCCTAAGCTACATTACAATTTTAGGGGTTACTGGGTACAAAGATAACTGGAGAACGTGGTACCATTCATAGTTATAAATGAATTACATTATACATTTGTAGGGAGAATGAATTACATTCTTTCTATACAATAAAATTATATGAAATATTGAATTTATAATTCAATAAAGTGAATTATATTATTGATTTGATAAGTGGAGAAGGTGGTACCTTTCATAGTTGTAAATGAATTATATCATAGATTTATAGGGAGTGAATTTTTTATAGCCAGTGTAATAAACACTGATGATGATATTTTTAAAACTTTTGCATTGTGTTTGCAGTTAATGAAATGCTGTAGGAATGTGACTTACGGCTGTAGTTTGTGTATGGCAAAGAAATCTTACTTTTAAAGTTATACATTAAAAAATATTTATGCTCCAGCGAATTCCCTGGCAGTCCAAATGGTTAGAACTCCATGCTCTCACTGCCAAGGGGCCTGGGTTCAGTCCCTGGTCGGGGAACTAAAATCCCACAAGCCTCCGTGGCATGGCCAAAAAAAAAAAATGTATGCTCCAATTGAAACTTTTGTTACAAGTAAGTTTTCTTTTGGACTGGCAGTCTGCAGGATCTTCCTGTGCAAATTCAACAGTTATTTTATTATTCTGAAGTTTGGGGTTCCCGTGGAAAATTTAGGTAGAAAAGTAAGTTTAAAAGTAAATCCATATAACACCACTAAAGCTAGTTTCGTGAATAAAGGGATCTTTACTTTCTTTAAAGCAGTGGTAGTGATGCTAGTTCAGAGAAGGCAATGGCGCCCCACTCCAGTCCTCTTGCCTGGAAAATCCCATGGACGGAGGAGCCTGGTGGGCTGCAGTCCATGGGGTCGCTAAGAGTCGGACATGACTGAGCAACTTCACTTGCACTTTTCACTTTCATGCATTGGAGAAGGAAATGGCAACCCACTCCAGTGTTCTTGTCTGGAGAATCCCAGGGATGGCGGAGCCTGGTGGGCTGCTGTCTGTGGGGTCGCACAGAGTTGGACACGATTGAAGCGACTTAGCAGCAGCAGTGATGCTGGTTATGTTTTTCCTTTAAAAAAATTAAGGTCTGGGGACTTCCCTGGTGGTCCAGTGGCTAAGACTCTGAGCTCCCAGTGCAGGGGGCCCAGGTTCGATCCCTGATCAGAGAGCTAGATCCCACATGCTACAACTTAGACCCAGAGCAGCCAAATAAATAAATAAAATTAAAAAAAAAAAAATTTAAGGTCTGGATCAGTGGTCAACAGACTGCAGCTTGTTTTTGTTTGACTGGAACATAGCCCTGATCATTCGTTTACAAATTGTTTATAGTTGCTTTTATGTTGCAGGGGCAGTGTTGAATAGCTGTGACGGAAACTATAAAGCCTAATGTAATTACTGTCTGACTCTTTATGGAAGAAATGTGCAGATCCCTAGTCTAGATTAGTGCGTTTGTACTTTAATATTTAAAAAATCTATTCTTTTACTTATATTTATGGATAATTATTTTTTGCGTAAGGCTGTTTACAGTGACCCTTCAGAGCTAAAGAAATAACTTCAGCTGTATTTCATCACTGAAAAATTTTTTTCAGAACATTTTTTTCTTCGAATCTATTATATAAAATTGTATTTCCCCACCTTAGTTTTAGTTTAAATATAAGTCACTACATGCCATTTTTTAAGGTCTCTGACCAGAGAGAGGCATAGTGTAACTTTGGGGAGGGGACTAATTAGGGTGAAAAAAGGTATTTTGCAGGAAAATGATTTTGTATTTATTTTCACAACTTGTCTTAAAAAACTGGTTGAAAATTATTTTCATAGCCACCGCTGTTTCATAACTAGTAGAACTGTTTCTTGAATAGTCTATATAAAATACAGTTCTGAGAACCCTAGTATAGTGACTACTGTAGATGTATTTGATTTCAGTTTTACCTGGTAAGGTAATCCTTAGGGTAATATTCAAAGACAGTGCTGAATGTGTTTTGGTCAGAGAACACGTAGATTTAGATAGCTCAGCGCTCAGCCCATGAATGTCTGCTTAGGCTTAAGTCTTCCTACAAGCTAACTATTGGGATCTGAGTGATTTTAAACGTGGGTGACACTATAACTAGAGGTAGTGTCTTAATTTTAGCGTTAAGGTGTATTATTTATGAAGCACATTGAAACTTGCTTCTCATACACATAAAAAATGTTAATATTTTTGTGTTAATGAAGCTAATGGAAGTTATGTTCTGAAAATCTATTAAATATGCATCATTCTACTGTTTGGGTTACTATTGTTAAATTTCTATTACTCCAGGAAAGGGTTTGGCACTGTAAATGTTGCTCTTGAACTGAGTGACCCAGAAGCAGTTGTCTGTTGAGTCTTTCTATAGCAGTGTAGTCTGAGTTCAGAGGGTCATATAATAGAACCTATATTTTCTGAGAGGAACTTGATCTCTTAATACTTTTGTTTTGCTGCTGAATAGCAGGTAACCATTCAGATCATTTTATGTTTTCCTTTTTTATGCCCTCCTCTCCCCTTCAAGCTCAAGATCCTAGGTACCTAATTGCCTATTTAAATTCCCTGTCTTTTACCAAAGTCAAAACATATAAAATGGTCTGGTGCTAGGTAGTGTGAAAGATAGGGCCAGTTCTCCTTTATGTCTTGAGTTCTGTAAACTGAGAATGTGAATTTAATACTATGTTTTAAAATATATTGTATTACCATGAAAAATTAGATGAGGCATTAGAATCTAAAAAATCAGCTTCTTCATTTGGGACCTGGGGATAAAGCATGAAAGCCTAATGCTCTCTCTAGGTCCCTTTTAGCATTAAGCTCCTGGATGCTGTTGCTTGGTTTGGTCAACTTACACATGCTACGTGGCATGATTCATGCTGCCTTCTGAGATACCCTTGAGTAGTTAATAATAGGACCCAGGTGAGAGCACTTCTAGGTGGAGCCACTGTGGAACTGGGGTTTAGATGCAGCCAGGGGTGATGCTCAGCTGGTGAACACTAGTGTACTCCAACTAGTGGCTTACAGCCAGTGTTTTCTTCATTTTGGGCCTGCATCTGTTCTGATTGGGTGGTGTCCACTCTGTAGCTCTCAATCAGATATTTTGGAATATTACTCTTGTTTGCACTAATGAGGAAGACACATCCTGAAACCTACTGTATAAAATTTATAGCGCGTTGATTTTTCTGATGTATAGGAATCATCGTGTTGATCTTGGAATACCAAGTTCCCTGGCTGTAGGAAATGGAAATTTTTGTAGAGTGTCACCATTGCTAGCTTATCTGGTGTTGCGGATTTTCCCTGTTGCAGGACTGGGTGAAAGCTTTTTCTGCAGCAGTCATGTTGAAAACCTTGTGTTGACTTTCCTCGTGTTCTGAAATGGGAACTTAAAAGTTTACTCCGCCACTTCGTCTTAAAATAGCAAAACATTGCTGTTTTCTGCAGATCTAGGACCTTGTTACAGAACTCTGCCAAAAAAAAAAAAAATGTTTACAGAAGAATGTGCTGTGATTAGAGAAGAATATGCTGGTGTGTAGATTTCAAACTCTCTGGACAATATGAATAACACTGTCTTTGTTTCTACAGTGGGAGCCAAGAAGAAAGGTTTGCTCCCGGGTGGAACAGGGATTATCCTCCTCCTCCCCTTAAGAGTCATGCTCAAGAGAGACACTCTGGCAACTTTCCTGGCAGAGATTCACTTCCCTTTGATTTCCAGGGGCATTCGGGGCCTCCCTTTGCAAATGTAGAGGAGCATTCTTTCAGCTATGGAGCTAGAGACGGACAGCATGGTGACTATCGAGGAGGGGAGGGCCATGGACATGATTTCAGGGGGGGAGATTTTTCATCTTCTGATTTCCAGAGCAGAGATTCATCACAGTTGGACTTCAGAGGTAGGGACATCCATTCTGGGGACCTTCGGGATAGAGAAGGGCCACCTATGGACTATCGGGGTGGAGACGGTGCTTCTCTGGACTACAGAGGCAGGGAGACATCTCACATGAACTACAGAGACAGGGAGGCTCATACTGGTGACTTTAGAGGTAGGGATGCTCCTCCTCCTGACTTCAGGGGCCGGGGCACTTATGACTTAGATTTTAGAGGGCGGGATGGAGCCCATGCAGATTTTAGGGGAAGGGATTTATCAGACTTGGATTTCAGGGGCAGAGATCAGTCCCGTTCTGATTTTAGGAATAGAGATGTATCTGATTTGAACTTCAGGGACAAAGACGGAACCCAAGTGGACTTTAGAGGCCGAGGTTCAGGTACTAGTGATCTAGACTTTAGGGACAGGAATATACCACATGCAGATTTCAGAGGTAGACACCGATCCAGGACTGATCAGGATTTTAGGGGCAGAGAGGGAGGACCTTGTATGGAATTTAAAGATAGGGAGATGCCCTCTGCGGATCCAGATATTTTGGATTACGTTCAGCCCTCCACACAAAACAGAGAACATTCTGGTATGAATGTGAACAAGAGAGAAGAATCTGCACACGACCATACAACGGAAAGACCTGCTTTTGGCATTCAGAAGGGAGAATTTGAGCATTCAGAAACAGGAGAAGGAGAAAAACAAGGTGTAGCCTTTGACCATGCATCTCCACCAGACTTTCAGAACAGCCAAAGTCCTCTTCAAGACCAGGACAAGTCACAGCATCCTGGAGGTGAACAACAGAGCTCAGATGCTGATATGTTTAAAGAAGAAGGTGGTCTGGACTTTCTTGGCCGTCAGGACACTGATTACAGAAGCATGGAGTACTGTGATGTGGATCACAGACTGCCCGGAAGCCAAATATTTGGCTATGGCCAGAGCAAGTCTTTTCCTGAGGGCAAAACTTCCCAAGATGCCCAACGGGACCTTCAGGTATGTTAATAGAGTGGTCTACTGTTTTGTCTTTTAAGGTTTTATTTATTTACTTATTTATTGGTTGTGCTGGGTCTTTGTTGCTGTGTGGACTTTTCTCTAGTTGAGGAGAGCGGGGGGCTACTCTTTAGTTAGGGCTGCTGGGCTCTAGAGCACAGACTCAGCAGCTGTACGAATGGGCTTAGTTGCTCTGTGGCATGTGGGATCTTCCCAGATCAGGGATTGAACCCATGTCTCCTGCATTGGCAGGTGGATTCTTTACCACTGAGCCACCGGGGAAGCCCTGGATTGCTTTGTTGAGTTTTGCTTCTTCATAAGACTTTTCTGAAGGATGATGTATAGAGTCCATTAATCCTGGGTCTTACTTTATACAGCCATTAAAAAGCAAGATTTATAGTCACAAGTGGAGTGTACATCTCTAGAGAAAGGGCCCTCAGTTCAGATCATATTTTTGATGTGTATTTCTTCATTATCTCACTTGATGGTACTGATTTAAATGCCATGGGATAATTTTGTCTGAAAGTATTTGTCTTTGGGAGTTAGTTCTCTCGTCTCTTACGTAGTCAGACCTTGTGGCTGTTTGGGGTTCATTTTCTTACTTAAAATCATTTAGAGAATATCTAGGATAAGAGATAGAAAATACCTAGTTAGGAGGAGGCAGTGTTAATGTTGCAAATATTGAAGCTAACTTAATTGACTTAAATGTTGATTTTCTGTATGTCTAATATATAATCTAGTGTACATATAATCTTAGAATTATGTTTGCAGTTGGACATTGAAAACATTACCTTTAAAAATAGGTGTTACCCATCTCTATTGCAGTTTCTGTTATTTTGGACAGTAATTCTAAGACAAGCTGGTTAGATATTTGTTTAAAAAATGGATTTTGAGAAAGTTAGAACTGGATGGCCATATAATTTATTATTCAAGTCAGGACACTTTCAAGAGTAAAAGAGGACACTATTTGTAATTATGCTCGGACAGTAGGTGTGGTCAAGTAGTTGCAGGAGACTTTTTTCCCAAAGGTTAAACCCTTTTTATAACTTGAAATGGAGGAGAATCGGAGCTGAGACTTTTGTGCATATGGAAAATGCAGATTTCTCTGATTTTGTACTGTTAAGTTATATCATCAGATGACACCTTTTGATTTTGTTCTGGAGATTGTTTATAGGTAACATCTCTGATAAATGACATCTGATTTTATTTATGTGCTGTTTTCTCATTCAGGAAAAGAAAATTCTAGTTTAAAAAACCTAGTTGATTTTTTTTTTCCTGTTTGTAAAAGCCCCTTTCAATGTTGTTTCTCTTCGTTTTCTGCTTTACTATTTCAAAATTCCTGCAATGAGCATTTGAAATAAAAATTGGGGGGAATTCCCTGGTGGTTTAGTGCTTAAGACTCTGCCTTTTCACTGCCAGGGACCAGGTTCAGTCCTTGGTTGGGGAAGTAAGATCCTACTTTAAAAAAAAAAATCAAATTTTGGAACTCAGAGACAATTATAACTTTTTATATCTTCATATGATGCAAGTCATTTTGATTTTTTTTTTATCCTGAGTACCTGTATTTCGTGTTGTTTCATTTTGCACATTAACATGTATTTTTTTATGAGATAAGTTTTTTTGCTTTGGATTCAAGGATCAAGATTATAGGACTGGCCCAAGTGAGGAGAAACCAAGCAAGCTTATTCGATTAAATGGGGTGCCTGAAAATGCCACAAAGGAAGAGGTAAGGCTCTTGTTCTTTTTTCTCTTTCCTTTTCCTTTCTGTTTTTTTTTTGGGTCAATTAAAACATTTTAAAGACTTTTTATTTTGAGAAATTGTAGATTCACAGGAAGGTACAAAGAAATCCTCAGGGAAATCTTGGTTATCGTTCACCCAGCCTTCCCCTGCCTATAGAGCAGAAGCTAAACCAGGAAAGTAGCTTTAGTATAATCCCATAGAGATCATTCATATTTCACCAGTTACTGAGTACTCACTATGGTGAGGTTTGTAATATATTTATATATGACAAGTAATTGTTGCCCTCAGACCTGATAATCATCCTTGAGGGGATAATACAAGTAGGAGGGAGGAGGGTTGTAGTGCTTACATAAAGATGCTGTTTGTAGTAGTAAAAACTGGGAACTTTCTAACTCCTCAATGTTAAAGAACTTGCTAACTAAATTATGGATGACCTTAAGGAAGAATTTGCTCAGAATATACAATCACTAGAGCAAACAGAGCTTTACTCTGTTAGGCATTGTGTGATACTTAAAAGCATAAGTTCACTTATTTATCACAACATCCTATGAAACAGGTACTCTTTATTTATTCATTCATTCAAAAATGAAGCACCTTTGTATGCCAGGCAGTGTTCTAGGCACTGAGTGATACAGTGGTGAACATTACAAAGTCACTGCTTCCATGGATAGTCAAAAGAATAAGCAGGGAAGAAAAATTCAAGCAGCGATGAATGAAGAAAACTAAAGTAAGGGTTTAGAGCATCACTCGGGTGCAAGTGGTATTAGATTGGGTAGGTAGGGAAGACATCACTGAGTAAGTGACATTTGAGCCCAGGCCTGAATGCAAGTGAGAGAACAGTCCATTTGAAAATGGGGAAAAGAGCTGACCAGGCTGAGGGAATTCAGGGACCATGGCCCTGGATAGGAAGGAGCTCACTGCATGATCTTAGGTTTAGAAAATGAGACTGGGTGCTGAAAGGTTGCACAGCACATGAGGAGGAGAGACTTGGAATACTGGCAGTCTCATTTCAGAGCTTGAGCTCTTGAGGTTATGCTCTTCTGCCTTTTTTTTGTACTTGAGAATTTTTGAGTAATTATGTTCTACTCATTGAATAGTTTTGGAATGCCTGGAGTGTACTTGGCTTAATTTGGCCTTTGTAAAGTAATCATTGCTTTAAAGTTTGTAGAATAAAAACCACTAGGGGAAATATGGAGAAGGCAATGGCACCCCACTCCAGTACTCTTGCCTGGAAAATCCCATGGACGGAGGAGCCTGGTGGGCTGCAGTCCATGGGGTTGCAAAGAGTCAGACAAGACTGAGCGACTTCACTTTCACTTTTCACTTTCATGCATTGGAGAAGGAAATGGCAGCCCACTCCAGTTTTCTTGCCTGGAGAATCCCAGGGATGGGGGAGCCTGGTGGGCTGCCGTTTATGGAGTCGCACAGAGTCGAACACGACTGAAGTGACTTAGCAGCAGCAGCAGCAGGGGAAATATAATGTTTAGTATTTGATTATGATGTGTGTCATTAGTGTGTATACCATATTCTTACAGATTCTTAATGCCTTTTGGACTCCTGATGGCATGCCTGTGAAGGACTTGCAGTTAAAGGAGTATAACACAGGTGAGTTTCATGACTTGCATGCAGCCTTGGGTTAGGAAGAGTCTGTCAGATCTCTGCATCTTGTGTTCCTCAAAATTTTTTTATATTCTTACAGATTCTTAATGCCTTTTGGACTCCTGATGGCATGCCTGTGAAGGACTTGCAGTTAAAGGAGTATAACACAGGTGAGTTTCATGACTTGCATGCAGCCTTGGGTTAGGAAGAGTCTGTCAGATCTCTGCATCTTGTGTTCCTCAAAATTTTTTTTAAAGAAACCACAATTAAGATTTTCAGAAGCCTCCTGTTGATGCCTTCAAACAACAGCCAGCTATACCCTTAGCTGTAGTTCTTTGTGGATATTTGTCCACTCATGGGTGATGAGGATGTATTTTCCAGTACTTCTGAGTGCCTATGAGATACAAAGTGAGTGTTGTAGAATTTGTCCCCAAATATATTTTTTGCAATTAAATCATTAAACTTGCTGCTGATGTTCTTCATGGTGGTGGAATGTTTCTGTTTGAGCTGGGTAAGATTTTAATTACCTTACTATACGTAAAACTTTACGTTTCGTTGCTTCAGCATGAAATTTTCAACTTGCCAGAGAAATTGTACAAGTGAGTAGTTTCTTGAGATTTTAGTCTTTTTCTCAGGACAGAGTCCTGCACCAGCTATTTTGTTGAAATCCATGAATAGATCCAGAAGACCTTTCTTTTTGACCTCTGCTCTACAGATTAGATTTTCAGAATATCCTTCTAGTATCTTACAGTACCAAATTTGGTCAGTTTCTTCAAACCTTACTATAGAAAAAGTAGTCGAAAGTGAAACACTCAAGATACTGGACCAGTATTTTTAGGACTACCCAATATGAAACAAATAAAGGTAATTTTATTGGACCTCAAGGTATTGGACCAGTATTTTTAGGACACCCAATATAAAACAAATAAAGGTAATTTTAAAGTGATCTATTTTAAATTAAAGAAAGTAGAGCATTAGTTTTTTCACAAGTCTTAGAATTTCAGTAATTCATGTTAAAGAACTCTTCAGGTAAGAGCAAGCCATATTTTTGAGTATATAGTTTACCTTTAAACAGTTCACCATGGAATAACATTTTTGCATTAACTAGATTACTTCTTCTGATTGGTTTTACAGAATAAAACTGTACACAAAAATTTTGGTGCTTGAAATAATCTGGTGTTTGTGTTAAGTACAGAAATTGTTTTCCTGTAATTTGACAGTGAACTCAGGAGCATTATTTCTCAGAAAGCTAATTATTTCTTTGTTTGAAACATGCCAGCTCTAAATTTGTGGAAATATGACTAAGAGTAGGTATGTTCTCAAACACAACTCTTTTTGGGATGAGGGGTATGTGTCTCATAGAGACTTTCCTGATTTACTATTAACTTTGGAAATTAAAAATAGAATTTATAGGCTTCAGTTGCATTTTAACTCACAGGGCAATAACTTCAGCTTTGATCTTATTTCATGAACTGTGCTTTCATTAAGTATTGGTGTTTAGGAAAAAGATGTGTTTTGATATTTAAATAACGGCCATTTTAATTCTTCATTTCTTTAGTACTCATTGACTTTCTACATGTATTGTCAGATTTGTTACCAGAGTAAAACCTACATTGATCTGTAGGGTTCACAGAGGAAGTCCTTAAATTTTCTGGCTCTGGCAGCTATTAAAATCATAATTGGCAGACCAGAGACATTGATACAAATGTGAAATCATTCAGGACAGTAGTTCTAAAAAAATCAGTTTTCAGGAAATTCTGCCTTTTTTTGCCATTTTAATACATGAAGTGATCAGTTCAGTTCAGTCGTTCAGTCGTGTCCGACTCTGTGACCCCATGAATCGCAGCACGCCAGGCCTCCTTGTCCATCACCCACTCTCGGAGTTCACTCAGACTCACGTCTGTCGAGTTGGTGATGCCATCCAGCCATCTCATCCTCTGTCGTCCCCTTCTCCTCCTGCCCCCAATCCCTCCCAGCATCAGAGTCTTTTCCAATGAGTCAACTCTTCGCCTGAGGTGGCCAAAGCACTGGCGTTTCAGCTTCAGCATCAGTCCTTCCAAAGAACACCCAGGGCTGGTCTCCTTCAGAATGTGTGCGTATATGAAAATGTTGAACGTGTCGGTTGCTCAGTCATGTCAGTCTGTGGGGTTGACTCTGTGAACCCAGAGACTGTAGCCCGCCAGGCTCCTCTGTTCATGGAATTCTCCAGGCAGGAGTACTGGAGTGGGTAGCCATTCCCTTCTCCAGAGGATCTTCCCGACTCAGGGATCAAACGCATGTCTCCTGTATTACAGGCGGATTCTTTACCTGGTCTGAGCTATCACAGAAGCCATCATATTTGTATAAGTGCACACATGCATGTGTGTGCACACATACACACCCCATATTTATATAAGCTCACAAACACACACACGTATATATACTTTTTAAAATGAAAGAATTGAAAGGATTGGATTACCAGTCCCATATTATCCGTATTATATCACTGTATGGCAAGTAGAATGAGCTTTTGAAATTATCAGTCATGTCATGTTATTCCTTTCCCTAAAACCCTTTAACACTCTTCCATCTCAATTGGAAGAAACTCCCAACTTCTTGTTCTGACTTAACACAGTCCTGCATGAGCCTGCCCTTGGCTTTTTGTCTGACCTCGTTACATACACTCTTTACCCTTCTTAACCGTGCTCTAGCCATCCTGAGCCTTCTCTCATCCTTGACCATATGGACTTACTGCTTTGTCACAGCCTTTGTACTGCTCTTCTCTCTGATTCTCATTTCTTGGCTTCAGTTTCAACTCTTAGAGGCCTTGAGTCACCACCCAATCTAAAATCATTCCTCAGTCATTTTATATCATATTTTTGTCATCGTAGGATTTATCACTTAGATATTTTTCTCAGTGGTTTTGTGTGTTTTATTCCTGTCATTGGAGAGTTAGCTTCATGACAGTAGGAGCCTTGTTTGGCTTGTTCCCTCCTGTTTCCCCAGTTCTTGACTCTCTGCCTAGCCCAGATGGGTTTCCAGTATAAATGGAATGAATAATGTGGTGTATATGGAATAATGTATTTGGAGAGCCCCTGTGGTCTCCTTTCAGGTGAGCAGACCACATGGCACTACAGGTTACTTTAGGTTTTACAGCAGTGCACTCTTCCTGAGTGCTGAAGAACATATCTTGAGACAGTCAGATGTTCTGAGAACTTTAACATTTACCTGTTCAAAGATTATGTCTGAATTTCAGTAGAAATGGTATCTTTTATAAACAGCCATCAAGTTTTCAGGTTAGGATAACCTGCAAAGACCATGTAGGTTGGATGTTGTTCCTAAGAGGGATGTTGTGGGGTAATGTTCATCCTTGTAATTGATGTATTGGGGAGCTAGTCTGTAACAGCTGCTGCACTTCAGTCATGTCCGACTCTGTGTGACCCCATAGACGGCAGCCCACCAGGCTCCCCCGTCCCTGGGATTCTCCAGGCAAGAATACTGGAGTGGGTTGCCATTTCCTTCTCCAATGCATGAAAGAGAAAAGTGAAAGTGAAGTCACTCAGTCTGTCCGACTGTTAGCGACCCCATGGACTGCAGCCCACCAGGCTACTCCGTCCATTGGATTTTCCAGGCAAGAGTACTGGGGTGGGGTGCCATTGCCTTCCCCGAGTCTGTAACAGAGAAAAGCTTAATGCCTCTTCACTGATTTGAGTAATTATCAGCTTAATTTTTGTCTCATTTAGAACTGTGTAAGTACAGGGCCACAACTTTTATCTAAATCTGTGGGGTCAGATGAATTTATGAATTTTTCTGATTATAGAAAGGTAATGTAGTCCAGTAGCTTATATGTGAGTTATATCCCCCAGTGGAATGTGTATAAGATATAATATTTCTGTAGAAAATGAATATTCTCACTAAGGAGACTTTAAAAAGACTATAAAGAGACTATAGTATAGGTCAAGATGTATCTCCAAATGACTTCACAGAAAATTTACTGAAACACGTGACACTTAGGGGATATTTAGATTTTGGAATTTCAGATAATGGATAATGAACCTGTACCTGTTGTGTACATTTGAATTTTTCTATTGCCAAGTGCAGAAAAAATAGTAAGTGTAAGTGTTAGCCGCTCAGTCGTGCCCGACTCTTTGTGACCCCATGGACTGCAGCCCTCTGTCCATGAGATTTTCCAGGCAAGGATACTGGAGTGGGTTGCCATTTCCTTCTCCGCAGATATAATAGTAGCCCTATTAATTGTAAAATACCTTGACTTATATGATTACATTTCTAGGGAAGTATCAACAATGAAATGTCTTTTGGTGACTGGGCAAACAAACTCTGGTATATACATACTATGGAATACTACTCAGCAGTAAAAATGATGATACTCTGCATGCAGGTATTGCATGCACATAATAAGATGGGTGAATGTCAGAGACATTGTGTTAAGTGAAATTGGGCTCAAAAGGCTACATACTGCAGTAAAAAGAAACAAAATACTGATACATGCTACAACCTGGATGACCCTTCAAAACTTTACACTCTGAAAGAAGTGAGGCACAAAAGGCCACAGTATTGTCTGCTTCTGTTTATATGAAATATCCAGAATAGCCCTATCCATAGAGACAGAAGGTGGGTTGGGTAGTTTGGTAGTTGTCAGAGGCTGGAGAAGAGGGAAGTGGGGAGTGACTGCTTAATGGATATGGGGTTTCCTTTTGGGGGAGATGAAGATGTTCTTCTGGAACTAGATAGTCATGGTGGTTACATACCATGGTGAATGTACTTAATGTCACTGAATTGTACACTTTATGTTTTGTGTATTTGATCATAATTTAAAAAAAGACTCCATACTGTATGATCCTATTTATATGACGTTCTGGAAAAAGAAAAATGACAAGAATAGAAAATAGTGGTGCCAAGTTATTGGGGGAGGAGTTGACTGTAAGATGGAAGCATGAGTGAATTGATGGGCATGATGGAACTGTTTTATATAATTGATTGTAGTAGTGGTGAATCAGTGTTAAATTCACTGAAGTTGGTACTACTGTGGTTATGTAAGAGAACATCCTTATTCAGCTCGGTGAATGCTTGACGGTAATTGGTCAGAGAGATCAAATAAAGTGACATCCTCTGAGTGTCAGAGAAATGAAACGAATCAACTTTTCATGAGTATTACAAGAAATGATCAGACAAGAAGTAGAGAAAAATGTGTACAAATAGACCTGACTTTTGTGTGTTTTCTGGAAGTCTCGTTATATACCTCCATTCCAATGCATATTTTTAAAAAATATTTTCAACCTCTAAAAATGTAGTTGGGTTGTAAGAATTTGTAAATTCCCAGAGAGGAGCTGTTTTCTGTACAGGAGACCTTTGGAGGCCTTAAAGTTTGGAGGCCTTGGCGGCCTTGGTTGTTTCAGTTTTGGTGTGGGGGAAGTGTCTCCATTATTTCTAAGGGCTGCTGTGCCTTCAGGGAGTTTTAAAATGATCTGGAGTACTTTGTTGTTGTTCAGTCGCTAAGTCATGTCCGACTCTGCCTCCCCATGGACTGCAGCACAGCAGGCTTCCCTGTCTCTCACTACCTCCCGGAGTTTGTTCAAACTAATGTCCATTGAGTCATTGGTGCCATCCAGCCATCTCATCCTCTGTTGCCCCCTTCTCCTCCTGCCCTCATTTTTTAAAAATTTATTTTAATTGAAGTAATAGTGGATTTACAATGTTGTGCCAACCTGCTCTCCAGCAAAGTGACAAATGTGTAAAGTTGTACACATAGCCATTCTTTTTTTAATATTCTTTTCCATTATGGTTTATCATAGGATATTGTGCTATTCAGTAGGACCTTTAGGACCTGGTTTAGATAACATTTTAAAAAATGAATCAAATGTACCTGAGTGATGGTGACAGGGTAGGAAAATCATTGCTTAATGAATGAAGCTTAAGCTTCATTAGGTTTTTCCTGGTAACCATGCAGTTGAATTTCACATTATTTCCTCTGATTGCTTTTCTCCAAATCAAAGAAAAAAACATTAGTCCTATTATCTTTTTTTAAAATATAAATTTATTTATTTTAATTGGAGGCTAGTTACTTTACAATAGTCCTGTTATCTTATGTCACACTCCAAGCTACAAAAATTCCTGGCAGCAATGTGTGAGGTTATGTGTGAATTGGAGGTTAAATAATATTTGTGATATGTTTCTTCAACCTGAAAGTATTAGTACTAACTCTGGAAGTAATATACTGAATGAGTAGATCCTCTCAAGAAATTTTTATCAGAAATTCTGACAGACTTGACTTTAGTTTCTAAAACTATGCAGTGGTGTTATGTTGAGGGAGTCAAGTTTTCTGTTCCATTTGTATAAGTACTTCTATATTTGTTAGAAAATTAAAATTTTTCATTTTAGCTTTCAGATCAATATCAAGTCTTAGAATGTGCTCACCTGGTTTATCAGACAATGAATATGTTTGACAGTGTACAAACAAATCTGATGAAAAACTTTGGTAAACCCTTAACCAAGAGTAGTCTTGTATTTTACAATGGGTGCATGGAGGACAAGTGCTGCCAGCTTTAAGTTAGCTGATTACAGTGGCGTTTGCAGTTGAACTTGACATAGGGGGCAAACCTCATTGTAAATTGAGAAATGGACGTCTTAACGTGTTCTGGAATGATGTCAGCAGAAAGCAGTGTATGCCTCTGTGTCATACAGGCAGAGAGATGATGAGAGATTTTATTTCCTCCTCCTATGTGAAAGGCGTTCAGTTGTGTCCAACTCTTTGCAACCCCATGTACTATACAGCCCATGGAATTCTCCAGGCCAGAATACTGGGGTGGGTAACCTTTCCCTTCTCCAAGAGATCTTCCCAACCTAGGGATCAAACCCAGGTCTACTACATTGCAGGCAGATTCTTTACCAGGTGATCCACAAGGGAAGCCCAGGAAGACTGGCCTGGGTAGACTATTGCTTCTCCAGCGTGTCTTCCTGACCCAGGAATCTAACCAGGGTCTTCTGCATTACAGGTGGATTCTTTACCAACTGAGCTACCAGGGAATCCCTAACATCAATCAGTTCTGGCACTAAGTGGATAACTATAACTCAATCCAGTTCCTACACTAACTACCCAGAGTTGGCATCAGACTCCAGGTTTAGGGCCTCAGTCCCACAACTGTGCGTTTACTTCAGATACCAATCACAGATTACCCATACTTCTGTCGGAGGTTCCCATAATCCGACACCCTCTTCAGGTTTGATAATTGACTAGAATGGCTCACAGGACTCAGAGAAATAATCAGTTTATTATAAAGGAGCAGGTGAAGAGGTAGATAGGTACTTTGGTCTGGAAGGATTCCAAGAGTAAGAGCCTCTGTCCCATGAAGTTGGGGTGTACTGCCCTCCTATAATGTAGATACATTCACCAACCTGGAAGCTTTCCAAATCTTGTGATTTAGAGGTTTTTAGGCAGTTCCATTATGTAGACATTATTGATTAACTCATTGGCCATTGGTGATTGACCCAATTGCTGCTTCCTTTTCCATCCCCTGGAAGTTAGCGAATGAGGCTCAATAAGTTCCATGCTTCTAATGAAGTCTTGGTTTTCTATTGACCAGTTGCCATCCTGAAGCTATCTAGGAGCCCACCAAGAGTCGTCTCATTAAGACAAAAAACTCATCACTCTTACCCTCAGGAAATTCCCAGAGTTTTAGGAGCTCTGTGTCAGGAAAGGAACAAAGACCAATATCTTTCTGTGATACCACAGATGGAAATTCTACAGCTACCTCTGGATGGTACCTTCTGCCTTTAGGAAATGGCAACCCACTCCAGTATTCTTGCCTGGAGAATCCCAGGGACGGGGGAGCCTGCTGGGCTGCCGTCTATGGGGTCACACAGAGTCGGACACGACTGAAGTGACTTAGCAGCAGCAGCAGTTCTCTATTATAGGTCAGAGATGACCTAGGCTCGTGTTCTGGTCAGCATGAGTGTCACAGCATGCCAGTTGTCTAATAACTTCTTTAGATAACTAGTTCACTTTTGGAATAGGTAAGTGGCTGGGCTAGTGTGATCTGCTGTCATCCTGAACAGCTTCCAGCTAGGAAGACATTATCTTTGCGGAATGTTCCTAGAGCCCCTTGGGACATTGGTGAATTATCCTTTTTGTACTAGGACCAAGACAGTGGGGGCCATCAAAATAAAAATACCTTTGTACCTGTGGGAAAACCAGATATGTTTTTAGTATACACTGGAAATCAGTGAGAAAATTTATCCCTTTAAAATTTTAGCAGCAACACAGAGGCAGCTGAAATCAACCCTGAGTGTTCACTGGAAGGACTGTTGCTGAAGCTTCAATATTTTGGCCACCTGATGGGAAGAGCCAACTCATTGGAAAAGACCCTGATGCTGGGAAAGATTGAAGGCAAAAGGAGAAGAGGGTGGGATGGTTGGATAACATCACCGACTCAGTGGACATGAATTTGAGCAAACTTTGGGAGATAATGAAGGACAGGGAAGCCTGGTGTGCTGCAGTCCGTGGNCACCTGATGGGAAGAGCCAACTCATTGGAAAAGACCCTGATGCTGGGAAAGATTGAAGGCAAAAGGAGAAGAGGGTGGGATGGTTGGATAACATCACCGACTCAGTGGACATGAATTTGAGCAAACTTTGGGAGATAATGAAGGACAGGGAAGCCTGGTGTGCTGCAGTCCGTGGAGTTGCAAAGAGTTGGACACAGCTTAGTGACTGAGCACCGACAGGGACAACTGTCTCATCTTTAGTCCCTAATAGTGAGTAGTGAAAGTTGTTCAGTCGTGCCCTACTGTTTGCAACCCCATGGACTGCCAGGCTCCTCTGTCCATGGAATTCTCCAGGCCAGAATACTGGAGTGGGTAGCTGTTCCTTCCACAGGGCATCTTCCCAACCAGGGATTGAACCCAGGTCTCACGCATTGCAGGCGGATTTGTTACTGTCTGAGCCACCAGGGAAGCCCAAGAAAACTGGAGTGGGTAGCTTATCCCTTCTCCAGGGGATCTTCCCAACCCAGGGGTTGAACCGAGATCTCCTGCATTGCAGGCGGATTCTTTACCAGTTAAGCCAGCAGGTAAGTCCCTAGTAGTGCTTTGTAATAGAAGCACAGGAGTACTAACATGCATTATCTCATGCACCCCCAAAACCACCCTAGAAAAGAGTTAACTATCGTTGGTACCTGGCATATGAGATAACCCAGGCTCAGAGAAAAATGTCTTGCCTGAGAGCGAATGGTGAATTAGCTATGGTTTCCTGCTTTTGTACAGAACTGTATAAATTACTTTCTTGTGTGTGCTTCGGGGATGATACTCATTACAAGTGATGTGGCATTGATGAGTGCCATCACCTGCCAGGTGAAAAAACCCTCCACACTTAGTCTGGAATCATCTCTGCATGGGCAGTTTGCGTCAGCATTGATGCTGCTTCACTCGGGTGATCCTTTTGCCATTCCTGCCAGGTTAGAGTGTCCTTAGCTTGGAGGGGGAGTAGATTAGAGTATCCTAAGCTTGGGAAGGGAGGCGGTGGCAGTGGTAGTGGCATGAGCAGATCTTATTCTTATTCCTGATGGTTACTCTATAGGTTTTTTTGTTTGTTTTCAAGTGAACAAAATTTGAACTAGATCATTGGCTCTATAAAGAGTAGTTATTGCCAGATAAAAAGAAATTCCTGGGGATCTAACATACAGGGTTGTGACTATAGTTAACTGAACCTTATTGTGTATTTGAAGGTTGCTCTAAGAGTTGATCTTTTTTAAAATTTATTTATTTTAATTGGAGGCTAATTACTTTACAATATAAAAGTTGATTTTTAAAGTTCCCATCATAAGAAAAAAAAACTGTAACTATGTGTTGATGAATGTTGACTAAACTTACTGAAATCTTTTTGCAGTATACACATACATCAGATCATCATGTTGTATCCTAAAAGTAATATAATATTGTTTGTCAATTATAGTTTAAAGAACAAAAGAATAGATGTTCCCTTTTTTGACTTAGGTAGCATTTTGAGATGATCTATGCTTATCTACTTGTCATTAGACTCAGCTCTCTGAGGACCAGGGCATGCCCCTCCTTTGTACTCACATAGTATTGTTAATGTCAGTGGAATTGAAATGAGTTGAATAAAGGTGATCATTTTCTAACAACTGTCAAGCTGGGCCCACAGAACCATCATCACCCTTTTTTGACTTAGGTAGCATTTTGAGATGATCTATGCTTATCTACTTGTCATTAGACTCAGCTCTCTGAGGACCAGGGCATGCCCCTCCTTTGTACTCACATAGTATTGTTAATGTCAGTGGAATTGAAATGAGTTGAATAAAGGTGATCATTTTCTAACAACTGTCAAGCTGGGCCCACAGAACCATCATCAGGATGAAGTGACCCTAAGATTGATTTTGGATTTTGAAAACTACTTGAAGATACAAACCAAAAAAAAAAATCTATATATCAAAAATAACCAGTTGGTGTAGATGGAAAGCTAGATAAAATACTGAACCATATGCAGTTTTCAAAAATTTAGTAAGTAATCATCAGTGCATATCTTCCTCGTTTCGTGTGTTTTATTATAAACCAACAATCCTTATATGCATGGTTGAAGGGGAGAGAATTGAAAGTGCTTTAAGATGTCAAAGTGATGGATTTCATGTGGGCCAGTTTCATTCTTCCCAGATTGTAGTTTGACATACAAGTTAGATATTTTCCTAATGAAAGCTGCAGGTACATACTCAAATTTTAGATTTTAACAGAGCAAAGTACCTGTTGGAAACATTCACATAGGCCTTCTCTGTCACGTTGCTTCCTTTGATGGGAGTTCAGACATCTGGAACTTTTGTTTGACTTAGTAACATCTCTAACCTGATAATGTTTTACTTTTCTTCTAAACACCTGTCTTCCCAGTAGAGTGGAATTAGGAAAGACAGACTGATAAAACTAAGTCCTCTTGAATTTCTATTAAGATTTTTCATGTTGCTTTTTATATTCATAATGCTTCATTTCCACAGAAATAATACTCCTTGTTTACAGGGGGAAATCCCTGTATTTTCTTTTTCCTCAAAAATACCAGATAACATTTAAAAAATTTGTTTCCCCCTCTGCCTATGTTCTTTAAAATCTTGATTCTTTTTTATATTTCATGGTTGGTATGTACATTCTGGGCTGTTTGCTAGTCACCCAGTACTCTCCTAATGGGCAATTCAACTGGACTTGTTTATGTTTAGTTGGGTTTTTCTAGATCAGTTTTAATATGGGGCTGCTTATCTCATTTGCCTAATTCAAAATCTTGGTGTATAAGTTTTATGAAAGTTGGGCTTGGTTTAGACTAAGAGTTGTCTTAAATGGCCAAGAGCCGTGTTTGCTAGCATCACTGAGTCAGCTTTTCTAGGGGCAGAGACTAAACAATTAATTCTGGGTTTGGATATTACTTATCAGGGCTTTGTTTTCTGTGTCTCGCTTTCTCTTAAGCGTCTGTTAGCTTTTATCACAGATACTTTTTGGGGTAACAGGCAATCACATGGTTAATAATGATGGAAAGAACTGAAAATTTAATGTTAGCTTTATAGATTTCTTTCCCTTGCTTTGTTATCCATCTCAGCATTGAAAAAAAATCTAAGAAGCATTCACATTCCTATGAGAAATATATACATTTAGGTTAGAAAATGGAGTAAGATACGCTTTTTAATAGTCATCTAAATAAGCCACAAAGACCCATCAGCCCACCAGATTTCTTCCCAGCATGTGACTGTAGAAGAAAAAGGTGATAAAAGAGACTTTATTTCTCCTTCTAAGTGAGAATCTGTCTGTGGGGTTGTTAACACTGAGTTTGCCATCTTGATGATTCCAGATGGTTCCTAGCAATTCTGAATGTAAGGTTGGTTAGTGGTCTTCAGAACAGTTAGGTCTCCAAGTAGAGCATCATCTTTGTCTACTAGAACTTTTCTGTGAATTGTAAAATTACATTTGTAAACTAAAGAAAAAAAATCCCAATTATCTCAATATAACAATACAACCATTGCAAACATTTTCATGTACAGTTGTGTCACATTACATTATTTTCAAATTTGTGTATATTCACCTGTGCTTGCTCAACACCTCTTGCTTGCCCCACATGGACCCCATCTTCCCTCTCATGGAGTGAGCATGAGAGGTGGGGGTGTGACCTGGCTGTGGCTTCAGGTCGTCTCTCCAGTTTCCTCTGAGTGTGAGCATTCACTGTGCTGGCTGTGATTCTGTCATTTAAAGTGATATGCTTTTCATACATTGTGACCCTTACATGCAACTCAACCTCTTCATCTGGTGGCAGCCAAAAGAAAAGTGATCTCTTGCGACGCTGGAGGAAAAACTGTCAGTGCTGGACTTAACCTATATTGAGAGATGGTATGTTGTTCTCCACCGTTAGGTGTTTATCGGCAGAGCTTGGTTTTCATCTCTTATGCAGATTTTGGTCTCTAACCTCTGAGTTAGATACAACTTCATTGTATTTAATTCCAGTCCTTTTTCTGTACACAGTTTATAATATATAATTGGTTTCATTTTTAAAGTTTTTAAAATACTGTATTTAAACACAACTATATCAGTTATCTTACATTGTAATTTTTATAATCATCATTCACAATAGGACTTTTGGGGTTTTTGTCTTTTCAAAAGAATTTTGATAGCCATTATATTGAATTCAAGAGAGTGAATGCCTTGTAACTTGCACACTCAGGCCCACTTACAATAATGGTTCTGCCATAGACATTTCAGAAAATCTGTTGTGCTCAAATTTTAGTATTTCTTAATGATAGGCATAGTCTTATCTCTGCTCAGACTTGTGGGGTCCTTTCTGTAATTGGGCTCCGTAGAGTTTAGAAGTCAGGTTAACCTAATACAGTGCAGTGATTAATAGCACTTGTTTGAATCTGGACTGCCGGGGTTTGAAACTTTGTATTGCTGCTTACCATTGAGATAATTTTGAGCAAATTACTTATTCTTTCTTTGACTGCTTCCCCTTAATAGGTAAAATGACGTTAATAATCTTTACCTTATATGATAGTCTTGTGAGGATTAACTGTGTATGTAAAATGTTTAGAATACAGCTTTGTACCAACAAGGGCTATGTGTATATTACTTGGTATCATCACAGGTTTTGGCAATTTATGAAAATCCTCATAGTACAACTCTTAGTCTTGGACATACAAAATGACTTGGATCAAGATTGGGTACTTTTAAGTTTTTGTTTATTTTTAAAATTTTAAGTATTAAATATTTTTTCTTCTTTCTCTTTTGGCTGTACTACATGGCTTACAGAATCTTGATTCTCTGACCTGGGATTGAACCCAGATCCTAGCAGTAAGAGTCCTGAATCTTAACCACTGGACTACCAGGGAATTCCCTAAACTAAATTTCTATTTTTGTCTAACAGCCAGAGTTTCAGGCAGGAGAATTTGAGTGTTGGACTTGTGAATTTAATACTATATCTAAAGTACATTGTCAACATGTAGTATCTCAGGATTGTATAGAGGTGCTATTAGATGTCCCTTATGTCTCCTTTAGTCTATCTTTTCCTTCCAGTGACATTATTATCAAAGTCTCTCCTTGAGCAAACTGTGAATGTTGTCATGAATCCTTTCTTTTTCCATACACAGATTCTGTGTGCTCCTCTGGGCCATAATAGTTACTTCTTTAAGAACAGAAAGGAGACTCAGGACTTGGCCAATTTGGTGTCAGTTCTCTGTGTTTTTCATTTTGGTAGCTATGAAGAGGGTTTGCTTTCCACCCACCTGGATGCTCTTTTGATAATGTCCTGTTGAGGTAATCAACACACTTGAGAGAATTCTTGTTCCACGGCTGCCCCTTTCTGATTGTGGGCATGCGTTTGAATGTTTACAGTAGACACTTCATGAGAAAATGCACCTTAGTTGCTTCTGCTGTTCTGCAGTGTTTCCCAAGAACATTCAGAGTCCTTTATAAAAAGCAGAATGTTTTGTGTGTGAGATGGTCACCGAATTTAATCAAGAAAGTCGACTTGAAAGGAATTACATAACAAAACAATTTCTACTGTTATAAAAGCATATAGACAAATGCATATACTGTTTCTTTTTAAAGTAGTTTCATTTATTCAAATAGTTACTAATCAGGGGAAACTGATTTTGTTGTGGTAAGTTTAAATAGAGATTTTAGGAGTTCTAGTTTGTGTTGATCAAAGCTGTAAAATACAGGTAGAAAGTCTCTATCCACTGATGGTGGTGCTGAGATTTCTAGTAGATTTCTTTTCTTCTTGGTTATTTCCCAAAATGCAAAGCAAGAATCAAATTGCATCACTGTAACATTTTATAATGAACTTGAAGTATTTAACAAACCTAAAGTCACAGCTTTGCTGTCATAATAAAACATTTCAGGCTGTTCATTTCTTGTGACAAGGAATCCAACCCATTTCACCAAATTTGGCCTGTTTTTAAGTTCTATTTTCTATTGCCCTAGTTTTATTGGCTTTGGGTTTTTTTTGTTTTTTTGCCTTTATTACCTTGATCCAATGATATCAGTTTCCTATTATTATATATACTTTGTGCTCAGAATTGACCTAGGTTTCATGTGGTTTCTCTTTCCCTGAGTTTTATTTCTCATCTGAACAGATTGCATCTTTTTCTTGCTGTTCCATCTGCACAGTGTCACTCCTAAAGATGAGCTTCTTTATCCTGTGAGGCAGTGGAGGAAGCATGGAAGCCATTTGAGGAGCATTGCATTAACAGGTGTATTGTTGTAGTCATATATATGGTGGCAGTATCAAGGAAATTATAGGATGGGTTAGTATTAGAGTATATCAATTTGTAAATCCCATGACTTCCTGTTTCATGGGTCATGAGCGTCGACGATGACGGTTCTCAGGAAAAAGGTGAAAAGTCTTCTTTTGTAGTCTGATGGTATGTTTAATTCTTTAACATGTATTGATTGCTAACAACTCCTGTCTCTCCCCAGCCTACCCCAGCTTTGTGCATAAGCACAATTTTGGACCCAGATATTTGTACTTATTTATGCTTTTACACCTTCTTCCTTTCATAAAGATTTTAGCTGGTTTATGACTTGAGTTGAAACAAGGAAAAAAAAGACGACCTGATATGGTCTGTCCCCTGCCAACCAGAAGCTTCCTGTGGTGTCCAAACAGAGTAGTTGCCTCAGTCTGTCAGCACTTCTGTCTTTGGAGGTGGTTTCTGCTTGAAGAGTGGTGACTATTAGCATAGCTTTGTATAATTGCTTCTCTTCCTGTTTTGGGATACATTGTGTTTTTTTTCCAGATACTGTCCTATTCTTGTTGACTTTGTTTTTCCAGAAGACTCAGCCTGTGGTTACAATGTTTCGGGTCCCCCTTTGAACTTTCTGTGGGATTACCCAATTTTGGGATACCCTCACCAGATCATCAATGCTAAAGAGGGCAGAGGATCTTCTTGGTTAATAGAAAAGGCCATTTTGGAATGACTCTCTAAATCCAGAAACATCCAGACTTTTCCTTCAGTACTTTTTTTCTGTTTGGGGTAGCAGTACTTTTTTCTGCTTGGGAGGGAGGGGCCATTGGGAGGGCTTGTGTTTAAGGGGTTCAGAAACAGGGGATTTAAGTGTGTCTTTTGTGTTTTCAAGGCACTAACACCACTCCCGTCTGTATTTAAATGCTGTCCCCAGGTTACGACTATGGCTATGTCTGCGTGGAGTTTTCACTCTTGGAAGATGCCATCGGATGCATGGAGGCCAACCAGGTTGCTTTATACTTCGGTCAAATGATGCTGAAAGGATATATTTTTCATGAGTGGGGAGGGAGGGCTTCAAATGATCAAACTTTGGAAAGGTACCAGAAATCTATATTTAGAGCATTCCACATTCCAACCAAGAGAAACTTTAAAAGAGACTGAGGAAGTTTCTCTAGAAAATTTAATGGGCACAGAGTATATTTTAGAAATATGTTCAGTGTCATTGGATCATATTCCAAAGACAGTAGGTGGAAAAAAATGACAGGTCTGGAGTTCTTCCCTTCAGAGTGTGACTGAGCTTGGGATCCAGATGCAAAAAAAAAAAAAAAACGATCCTCCTTGTCTGTGATCTCAAGGAACTTCCTGGCACAGGAATTTTAGGTCAATGCTTAATACCCAGACCTCGGGTGAAGACTACCAATGGCAAGTCCTGTGGCAGTCAGGTCCTGCCTGCATGTGCTGCTTTTGCAAGACGGCCATTGGGAAAAGAGACCGGTTGATTGTAGGGGTCTTTTGCATTCATCATTGTTCTGTACAAATTGGAGTTCCGTACTCGAGTTCTTGAGCTGGTGAATCGAAATCTGCACTTACCTTATGTTTGAAACACCTAGATGTATTTAGCTTGCCACATAGGACTATCATCTGGGTCTTTAACTGAACCCTGCCTGATAGTTTTGGGAGGAAATATGAAATGGATAGAATTCTTCTTGTCATCATATTTCCTTGGGAAAGTTGTTTTCTTTGTGATATCTTAGTTTCTCCATCTATGAAGTGGGAGAAAGAAGTGCTGTAATTTGATTTTTAGATACCCAGTGCCTGTGCATAACACTGTGATTTCAATGTTCCCAGAATCTTAAAAGAAGGCTCTGCCAGGGCATACTAGTATTGCATGAGAACTCTTCCTCTTTCATAGCCTAATGCCCTCTCATCAGCTTTGTTCCATTCAGCATGGCTCGTTACACTTCACTTTTTCCCTTCTTTGACCATATTCTCCCCTTATGTCAATGAGGATGACATAACTAAATCTTTTGGGATCAAGAAGTAATTAGAAGAAGCCTGACATATCTATTCCTGTTGTTAGTAGCGTGAATGCTGCTAGATCCTTAAACAATAAGTGGATTAGGGCCGTATCCCCTTGACAGAGTTCCTGTTTGATTTGTCCATCATTGAGCTGGTCGTTTAACAGATGCTAATTATGTGCCAGAAAATGCTACCTGCCAATATTTGATGAGAAGAATAAAAGTCCTAGTCTGTATACTTATGGTTGATTCCATTCTAACAATCTGTGCTAATTTGAGAACACTCATTTAACCGATAAGCATTTTGTTTTTATCAATGAGTAACTTTTAAATCCTTTGCCACTGTGAGTGGTAGAAACAGAACTGGCAAGCCATGGCAGTTGCCATTTCTTTTGTGCCATTCTCCCAACTGTGTGTTTCTCCTAGAGGGGTGTTACTTTTTATCATAGCTGATTAATCTGAAAAAAATAACAATATTGTGTCTTAACTGCCTCTTCCCTCTATTCCTACCCAAAATCCTATCTAAAGTATTCAGCCTCCTAAAGAGTAATGTCACGTAAAACTAGGGTGAAAGTGAAAGTGAAGTCGATCAGTCGTGTCCGACTCTTTGCGACCCCATGGACTGTAGCCTACCAGGCTCTTCCCTTTAGGGTAGGCTTCTTTAAAAATAAGGATTATCCTTATGCTGGATTTCTGTTAGAGCCACATCTGGAAAAAGATTCATTTACATAAGCGGTGTCAAGGGGCTGAGGCCTATAGACATCTCTCCCCCCACCTTTCCTACACATTCTTTGAACACTGTTAGGACTCCTAAATCCTGCGTGAATGACCCTTGCCCAGTGAATGGTACACCAGAATAAAACAAGAGCAAGGCCAGAATTTTTTAGGTGTGAAATAGATTGTTTTGATGGGTAGCCATCCTCATGCTTAGGGTACCATACGTTACTCTGTGCAGGAGAACAAGTAAGAGACAGCCTCTGTCTTCTAAGAGCTTATAATCTCAGGCTAAGAAAGATGACAGTGATTATATAGTATTTATGAATTCCATAGAGTGTCCTCTCAGACAAACTCTGAATTTCTGTCTGGTAACATTTTCAGTGTTCACTAGAGTTATTTCTTAATAAGACATAGCTATATTCTTATCCAGATGACCACATTTCCTAGATTTTTATTCTCCCCTTGTCATGGGCAGAGGTCACCCTGCTAATACTGCCATGTGGTAGAGTCTTCTCACTGAACTGCTTAGACTTCATGATGTGGTCAGTATCTTTTTTTTTAAAATAACGTTTACCACAACTCAGGGCTTCCCTGATAGCTCAGTTGGTAAAAAATCTGCTTTCAGTGTGGGAGACCTGGGTTTGATCCCTTGGTTGGGAATATCCCCTGGAGATGGGAAAGGCTACCTACTCCAGTATTCTGGCCTAGAGAATCCCATGGACTGCATAGTCCATGGGGTCGCAAAAAGTCAGACATGACTGAATGACTTTTATTTTCACTTCACCATGATTCAGATGTGTACAAATCATTTTGATAAGAAAAAGAAGAGTGTAGGTTCTGTGGTCAGATGTTAATGTTACTTCCTAGCTGGGTTGTGTCTGGCAAATTTCTTAATCTCCCTTGGCCTCAGTTCCCTCTGTTACTTGTACCTCAGGGGACTTTGGAGCAGATTCAGTGAAATCTTCCGTTCACAAGTGCCTGCTGTGTACCAAGTACCTTTCTGGATGCTGGAGATCCTGCAGTAAACAAGACACATATAGCTTCTGTTTTAGTTATAGAAGTCAGAGCATGTGCAAGTAGACAAATTTAAAAAAATATATGGTAGTGCCAAATGCTATAAAGATACTGAAGCAGTGTATTAAGAGAATGCGTATGAGGGCAGTTTTAGATGAAGTGGTTAGGGAAACTTCTTGAAGAATAACATGGCATTTGAGTAGTGACTCTTGGTGAATAATGTACACAGAATACTTACCCTAGTGTCTGGTATCTAGTAAGCATTTGAAACTAGACTGTCATCTCATCCTCCTCTTCCTCTTCTTCATGTCAAATAATTTCCAACCATATTTTGGGAAAAAATTTCATACATGGATATTCTTTAAGTTAACAGATGTGGAGTAAGCTCCCAGGGACATAGCAGTTCAAAATCTTATGAGAGCCCTAAGAATGTGGGGGAAGAAGTCCTCAGGGTAAGGAGGAAGTATTTGTGAAGGAAGTATTTCTTCTCTTTCCTTCCGAGTTTTACTTATAGACCAAATCAGTATGGATTCTGAATCACTATCTTCAGGGCACCTCTGAGTAGTCTGTATGTATGCTTCTGAGGAGGTTTCTATGAGATGGTTTGGATTGAATTTTTTATAACTCTTTGCTATCTGACTCCATGTGAAATGTCTTATTTTTCATAGACTGATACTTACAGGTCTGGGGGAAGGGGATAAAGAAGCCCTCTGCTAGCTTGCTTTCTCAGGTATTGTGGGATATATGTACATAATGAGGTTGTTCAGGATGATGACTGAGGCTGCTCTAGCTTTTCCCACTGCCTTACTGGAAATGTCAAACTAACAGGATGCTCTGCAGCAATACTGAGCATGGTGGCCAAGGGGACTTATCAGGGCAGCTCTTAGCCAACAGCCATCTGTCTGGGAAAATAACTTCCCACAGAGGTCTGTCAACTCCTACCATCTCTGTGTAGAACTGGAAAGCTAGCAAACACTGTGAAGTGCAGAGCGTTTTATACCATCCCCCCTGGGAAAGGTATTTCTAGCAGTATCATATGCCCTCGGCTTGCTTTATTGTCCAAGTCCCTGGGGATTGAGGGTGACTGTTACCTCCTTTCAATGTGTGTGCCATTGCACTGGGACCTGGGGAGGTGAGTAAGAAGCATTGTGGTAGAATATCTGTGTCAGTGGCTGCCCAGTTATACTCGCTCTCTCAAACCATTGTCATTTGATCTGGAGCATTTTATTCTCTCAAATTTGCAGGTTGATGTTTGTTGACTTATTTCTGTTAACATCCAGACAGTCACTAAAATGCCCTTATAGGGCTCTGGGAGAAGAAGTTATTTCTGGAGTTTTTACTCAACTTGCCTAGCATCAGTGGCCTTCTTTAGCCAGAGATGACTTGACTACATGACAGTATCAGCCTAATTTTGTAAAATGCAAGGAAAAGAATGCTGTTATCATCTAACATGAAAATTCCTTAAGACACTGGCTTATGCTAGTACGTGGGATGAAGGCTGTAGAATACATGAAGTTTTATGAGTGTTTTTTTGTGTCAACAAACTTAAGAGAGTTTGAGCTTTTGTAGATACCAGAATAGCCAGGGTATTTCTGAAGGTGTGTGAAGGAAGCCAAATCTTAAGTGGAATCTGTTCCCTGAAATGAGATGAATAGGAAAAGCTTATGTTTGGGGGGATGGGAAGACTGTTCTGAGACCATGATGGAAAAAATGATCAAAAACCCAGTTTTTTTTTAAAATCTTTTTTGGTTGGTACCAATATTGTATGAAACATTTTAATACTTAAATTGTGTGCTTTCCAGGTAACAAAAAAATAAGTCTTCATAAATTCCTACAGGGCTGTGATGTTGCCTAAACCCTCATGCAAAAACTACTTCACTGAAGAGAATGTGGCATTCTGGCCAGAGCTCAGCTGTATAACTTGTGGCTTGAGTCATGTCATTCTTTTGTAAATCGACAGTTATTGAAGATTCTCCCTCTTTGGAGAGTTGGGGTATTCAGGAAAATCAAAAATGATTTTAAGGATTGGTGATCTGGTTATGCAGTTTGGTTATCTGTCCAGTGATTTGAGTCTTGGCTGGACACCAAGCAGTATATCATAGAAGTTAAGTACATGGACTCTTTGCTCCATCTGACCTGCTCAGTGGGTAAATACATGGACTCTGGAGGCAGACTGCTTGGGGTTGTTTCCCAGCTCTGTCACCTTCTACTGTGTAACTTGGGCAAGTGGCCTAACACAACATCTCTGTGTCTTAGTGTTCTGTCATCCTTCTAGGGATTAAATGAGTTAATGCATGTAAGGTGGTTAGAACTGAGCCTGGCATGCAGTGAACATTGAGTGTTTATTTGTTATTAACACGACAGCTTCTCATCTGACTGGAACAAGAAAGTCCTAGTTGCAGCAACTCCAGTCTTGGCTTCATGGCATATATGGTTAAAAAAGGATTTGGGGGCAGTGCCCAGGGGATTATTTTTACATCAGCAGTGCTTCTCATTTAGCCTGTTGACTGGGACTGATTTTCAGCACACTACTTCCAGATCTCTAGGAGTTTCTACTGCCTCAATGTTCAGATCACCAGTTCTTTGGAGAGAAAAGGCAAGAAACGTACCTTCCGTGGAGCATGAAGTATAGTTAGACCACAATGGAAATCTAACCTGTGACTTTAAAACCCTAAACTCTGATAACTAGCCCCTGGCTTTGCCATATCTCAGATTTTCTCCAATTATTGTAAAAGGTACTCTAAATTGGATTCAATTTAGCGTTCTTGAATTTGAGAAGTAAACACTTACCATTTGGCAGTTTTAAGGGGAATTTCTAATGTATCTCCTATGGTGAAGTTTATAATTATTTTTGTTATACATATTTCATGGTTCATTTCTGTGGATTGAAGTAATTTAGTTCCTGATTTGTTCTAAATTGGAAATGTGCATATATGTTTTAACCTTGTACTTTTGACATTGTCCTATTTTGTTCAGCTTGTAATTTTAGTTAATGTTTGACTTTTTATAAAAATGAGATTGTGGCAAAGTGCTAATTTTGGAACTTGATTGAAGACAGTTACTGGAAAAAAAAAAGAATACGTATAATTCTAATTACATAGTTCGGGGATTACACAGAGGCACAGACTCTCTGTGGTCTTGGTTATAGCTTTGGTTTATGACTTTGTAAACCTCCAAACAGCATAGTGTTAGGAGCACAGACAGGTTTAAGATTCCAACTTCATCACTTCATTTCTTCCTAGAAATCACTTCCTAGTGATTTCTGAAGCTCAGTTTCCTTGTCCATAAAATGGAGGAATAGTCACAGTACCTACCTCAGAGCAGTTGCGAGATTTCACGATGTAATGTGTGTGAAGCACCTGGTACATATTCAGTAGTACAGAGTGATTCTGTAACCCTGAACTGTACTTGGATGCCTGGCTTTTTCTTGGCCGCTAATCCACCTCCTGGGACTCAGAGATGCTTAAAAAGTGGCATTGCTTTGAGTGGCAGCCAGTTTGAGTGGTGGTGTTGTCCAGTGTCTCTTCCGTGAAACTTGGGTGTCCGGACTGAAAGTAAAAGAAGCTGGGTAGCACCTGTCATGACAGCCTCTGAGGGACAAGTGCACAGGCATGTGAGGGCAGAGGACCATGGCCATTCCAGCATCCCACAGTGGAAAGCCTTATTTCTGAATCTAGCAATGCTGATAGTTTTGCATAGGAGTTACTTAGGCTGCAGCTGGCATCAAATGTTTATTAGGTGTCTTTTCCACTCAAGTTGACCTTGGAGGTTATTATGCATCTTTGTGTCTCGTTCTCCACAGGGCTAAGGGTTCAGGTGTTGTCATTCTGCCATCTCGCTCATTTGTATATGAGCTAGATACATAAATATGTACCTATTTAATATGTATTATATATAATATATACACTTTTCTTGTTAAGAGTATCGATGTGACTTTGTTAGTCATGGATAAACATCCAAGTTGATAATTATCTTTAATCTCACATGGTGACATTAGTGGTGCTAATATTGTATACTAATGTTTATTTTACCAAAATCTATGACCAAATGAAATTTGTATTTTATCTGTATGAACGCTGTTTCCAACTGCTGCTGCTAAGTCACTTCAGTCATGTCCGACTCTGTGTGACCCCATAAATGGCAGCCCACCAGGCTCCCCTGTCCCTGGGATTCTCCAGGCAAGAACACTGGAGTGGGCTGCCATTTCCTTCTCCAATGCATGAAAGTGAAAAGTGAAAGGGAAGTCGCTTAGTCTTGTCTGACTCTTCGCGACCCCATGGACCACGGCCTACCAGGCTCCTCTGTCCATAGGATTTTCCAGGCAAGAGTACTGGAGTGGGGTGCCATCACCTTCTCTGGCTGTTTCCAAAGGAAAATATAAAGAAGAAAAAGAAGTATTATCATGGAAAGTAGATAATTGGTTTAGTTCAGTCGCTCAGTCATGTCCAACTCTTTGCGACCCCGTGAATCACAGCATGCCAGGCCTCCCTGTCCATCACCAACTCCCAGAGCCTACCCAAACTCATGTCCATCGAGTTGGTGATGCCATTCAGCCATCTCATCTCCTCTGTTGTCCCCTTCTCCTCCTGCCCCCAATCCTTCCCAGCATCAGGGTCTTTTCCAATGAGTCAACTCTTTGCATGAGGTGGCCAGAGTATTGGAGTTTCAGATTCAACATCAGTCCTTTCAATGAACACCCAGGACTGATCTCCTTTAGGATGGACGGGTTGGATCTTCTTGCAGTCCAGGGGACTCTCAAGAGTCTTCTCCAACACCACAGTTCAAAAGCATCAATTCTTCGGCACTCAGCTTTCTTCACAGTCCAACTCTCACATCCATACATGACTACTGGAAAAACCATAGCCTTGACTAGATGGACCTTTGTTGGCAAAGTAATGTCTCTGCTTTTGAATACGCTATCTAGGTTGGTCATAACTTTTCTTCCAAGGAGTAAGAATTTCTTCCAAGGAGTAAGAATTTTCCATAGTTTATAGTGATCCACATGGTCAAAGGCTTTGGCATAGTGATAATTGGTTACCAGGCACTTAAAGAGGGGGAAAGCAAGAAGGAAGAGTGAGTGACTGCTAATGGGTAATAGGGTCTCTTTTTGAGGTGGTAAAAGGGTTCTAGTATTAGATGGTGGTGATGGTTGACCAACCTTGTGAATATACTAAAACTCGTTGAATTGTACAAGGTACTATGAAAGAGTGAATTTTATGGTATATGAAGTTTTCCAAAAAAGTCTTAAAACTTTGCTTGGAAATTAGTTCAGGCACCCAGCCTGATAGGAACGAATCCAGGTCTAAAATAAAATACAGATTCACTTACCCCCGCCCCCCCCCCAAAAAAAAAGGTAGTCTGTCAGTTTGTCTGAAAGCTAGAGATTTAAAACTTTGATCTTAAAATGTATGAAGAATTTCTTTGTTAATGGTGTCTATATACCATAGAAGAACATTTAAGCTTAAAGTCTGAAAGGTGATGGATGGAATTGGTAACAAGCCACATTTGAAGCAGACATTTGAAGTGGCTGTTAGGCTTGTGCACAGTAGTTGCTCAATACAGTCAAGTGGTCATTCTTTTTTAGTATCCACACAGAAATAAAGGGAAAGGGAATTCCTTGGTGGTCCAGTGGTTAGGACATGGCATTTTTCACTGCCGAGGATGCAGGTTGATTCCCTGGTCCAGGAACTAAGATCCCACAAGCCATGCAAAAAAAAAAAAAAACAAACCCAAAAGGCCATTTGGAAAAAAAAATTTTTTAAGGTGATAATCCTTTAACTAGATGCTTTGTAAGTACCAATGTGGATCTTTCTTGGTTTCCTGGAATTGTTAACCAAAGCTCAAAATTGACGTGGGGGTAGAGAAGCCAAATCACTGGTGAGGCTATGCCCTCCCTGTATATGTATATATATCTTTCTCAGAGGCTTCCTTTTGGCAGTATTGACACTGTGGCTGTCATCTTTGACCTCTAGTACCAGAGGAATACAGAGGTCCTTTTTTTTCTTTCAAGGAAAAAACTTAATATTTTCATAATTTAAGTATCATAAAATTCATCCATTTTAAATGTATAATTCAGTGATTTTTAGTAAATTTACCAAGTCATGCAACCATAATCATTAAGATTCCTATTCAGGGATACATTTAAATTAGAAATGAAATTATTTCAGACTTAAAGATAAGTTGCAAAAATAATACAAAGAATTCCTGTGTGCTTTGTACCCTGATTCCCAAAATGTTAACATTTTACCACATTTGAATGCATAGATTTTTGAATGTTTCCCTGATGGCTCAGATGGTAAAGAATCTGTCCACAATCCCAGAGACCCAGGTTCAATCCCCGGGTCAGGAAGATCCCCTTGAGAAGGGCATGGCAACCCACTCCACTGTTTTTACCTGGAGAATTCCATGAACAAAAGAGCCTGGCAGGCTACAATCTGTAGGGTTTCAAAGAGTCACAACTGAGTGATTTACACTTTTCTCTTGAAGAGGCATCACTGAACTTAACCTTCCTGTCACACTCCCTCACTTGGTGGTTGGAGGTAGTCTTTGGTTGGGGAGAGTAATATGTAAAGTTTTGGTGGGTTGAGTATTGCTTTGTAAGGTGATAAGGGCTTAAGATATGTTGTCTGTGCTTCCAAGAGGGTTCCCTGCTGGGCAGGACTGAGCTTGGGCTTTAGATTTGGAGGATGGGAAATAGGGCCAGATTCAAATCTTGCATTCCTGCACACTGTAAGGTTTTTGATGTAAAGTTTTGGTGGGTTGAGTATTGCTTTGTAAGGTGATAAGGGCTTAAGATATGTTGTCTGTGCTTCCAAGAGGGTTCCCTGCTGGGCAGGACTGAGCTTGGGCTTTAGATTTGGAGGATGGGAAATAGGGCCAGATTCAAATCTTGCATTCCTGCACACTGTAAGGTTTTTGAAGGTCTTTAAAAACAAAACAAAAAGAACAAATGTTTTCCCTCATGAGAGAGCTGGCATTTTTTTTTTTCAAACTTTAAGCTTTTTATTTTGTTTTGGGGTACAGCCGATTAACAGTGTTGTGGTAGTTTCAGGTGAACAGCGAAGGGACTCAGCCATACATATACATGTATCCATTCTCCCCCAGACTCCCATCCCATCCAGACTGGCACATAACATTGAACCAAGTTCCATGTGCTATACCATAGGTCTTTATTGGTTATCCATTTTGGATATAGCAATGTGTACATGACCTTCCCCAACTCCCTAACTATCCCTTCCCTTCGGGGAGCCATAAGCTAATTTTTCTAAGTCTGTGAGTCTCTTTTTGTTTTGTAAGCAAGTTCATTTATATCATTTCTTTTTAGATTCCACATATAAGGGATGTCATATGATACTTTCCTTCTCTAACTTACTTCACTTGGTAGGAGACTCTCGTGGCCCATCCATGTTGCTGCAGACAGCGTTCTTTTATTCTTTTTAATGGCTGAGTAATATTCCATTGTGTGTATGTACCACATCTTCTTTATTCATTCCTCTGTCAATGGACATGTAGGTTGCTTCTGTGTATTGGCTATTGTAAACAGAGCTACAATGAACATTGGGGTGCATATATCATTTCACATTATGTTTTCCTCCAGATATATGCCCAGGAGTGGGATTGCAGAGTTATATGGTAGGAGAGCTGGCATTTGGATGCCTGATACACAAAGAGGGACTGTATGCTAGTCAGCATTAGACCAAAAAGCAGCAGTTACTACTCGAAAAACCAGAAAGTTGAGAATTCCTTAAACAGATTGTATTTCACTGCCATTTTTCCAGGGATAATTTAAAATGTGAGTGCTGATTTTCATAGCTCTTGGTTATAGTGTATTAAATATTGGAAGTCTTTGGATCAGTTTTTCATGACTTTATTTTGAAAGGTTTCATGGAGCCTTCTACCTGGAGTCAGCATGTCGAAGTAGTTGCAGAGTTTCAAAGTAAAAGATTCATATATTGTATGTATTTTATTTTAATACCATTTTATTCTAAATGGGACATACCATGCTATGGAAACTGTTGGTCTGTCTGGAGTCACACTGGATGTATCAGAAGCAGCTCATTTTCTCTGTGGTTAGGATGGTGAGTGCTGAGCACTTGTAGGTCTAAGACCCTGGGCTAGGTGCTGTGCTTCTGCTAATGGACGAGATGGACATGTCTCCATATAGTCTAGTAGCAGGAGGCTGTTTAAGCATGTTTTATTTTCAGGACTTTTCATTTTGGAATAATCGCGGACTTTAAAGGGGGTACAAAAATAGTAGAAGACCAGTACTCTTCACTCCAACATTTCATAGTGTAGTCATCAAAGTCATTGTTAGCATAGATATAATATTATCTAATATAAAGAGCTTTTCAGATCTTGCCAGTCATCCCCTAATGTCATTTTTCTGGCTTGAGATGCAATCCAGGATCACATGTTGTATTGAGTTGTGGTATGTCCTCTTATGGGGCTACCTTGATGGCTCAGCGGTAAAGAATCCTCCTGCAGTGCAGGAGACACAGGAGACGTGGGTCCGAACCCTGAGACAGGAAGATCCCCTGGAGGAGGAAATGGCTACCTACTCCAGTATTCTTGCCTGAAAAATCCCGTGGGCCAAGGACCCTGGCGGGCTACAGTCTGAAGGGTTGCAGAGACCCCGACACAACTGAGCAACTGCACATGTCTCCTTTTATCCTCTGTGGCAGCTCCTTAGTCTTGCTTTGCTCTCATGGCCTTGACACTTCAGAAAAATACTGGCAGTTATTTTGTAGGACTTTACTCAGTTTGCATTTGTCTGTTTTCTTGTGATTAAATTCAGGTTATGCATTTTCAGCAAAAATACCCCAGGAGTGATGTGTGTCTTTCCCACGTCAGATAGCACATGATTTTGTTCTATTACTAGAGATACTAACAGACCACTTGGTTAAGGTGGTGTTTGCAGCTTTCACCACTGTAAAGTTACTATTTGAGGTATAATTAACTTATTAATTATAATTATTAACTTTTGTGAGGATATACTTTGAGATTATATAAATATCCTGTTTCTTAGCATGCCTTTTTCACTTAATTTTAGCATCCATTAATAGCGCATGCATATAAAGTTGCTACTATGGATTTTGTCTAAGAGTAATTTTCTATTTCCATCATTTCTTACACATTTTTTAGAATTCTGCTCTAAGGATGAACCATTCTATATCCTTTATTTTATTTACTGAACAGAACTAAAAAATATGGTGTATACACATATATGCATTTTTATATCTATCTGTGTATATATTTTTTTAAAAAAACATGATGTCATCATGTTATCTTTCCCAATTCCAATCTGGTATTACCGAGTTCATTCTAGCTTTACCTCATTCTTATTTATAATTCCTTTTGCCAAAGTAAAAATCCTGGGTCTCATCCATAATATATTGACTTATTTGCTCAGTCCTAGAGTATACATAAATTAGTTTTGGAATTTTTAATTCATACCCCTGTAAAAAGTGGAATACAGTATTTGAGTAGAGTTTTTTTTTTGTCTTTAGCCTGAGAGTATATATCAAAATACTGTTTTCTCAAGTTAGGTTAGTTCTCCACCACCTCACCCGCTCTTCTGTGTGGTGGTTATTCATTTCACTGACAAGAAGTAAGTTAAATGAAGAGCGTTAACTTCTCCAGTAATCTCTTTATTTTTTTTTTTTTAAAAAGATAAATTAGTGGATTTTTCCTTTTTTCCTTTTGAATAGACTTTGTTTTTAAAGCGGTTTTAGATTCACACAAAAAATTGAGCACCCCACTTCCACCACTGTACCACAGCCTTTCTCACCATCCACCGCAGTACATTTACTGCAATCAGTGAAACAACACTGATGCATCATTATCAACGCAGAGTCCATAGTTTACATGAGGGTTCAGTCTTGGTGCTGTACATTTGTGAGTTTGGATCAATTTATAACAACATGTATCAGTAATTATAGTATCATGCAGAGTTGTTTCATTGGCTTAAAAACCTGCTGTGCTCTACCTGTTCATCCTTTCCTTAATGGTTGCTAGATTACAAATCCCCTTTTTGGTCTCCAGAGTTTTTCCCAGAATGTTATGTTGTTGGGATCATATAGTATTTAGCTTTTTGCACATTGGCTTCTAATATGGATTGAAGATCCCTCCATGTCTTTTTGTGGGTTGATAGCTCTTTTTTTTTTTTTAAAGCTCTGAATAATACTTTATTGGCTGAATGTACCACAGCTTGTTTATTCATTCACCCATTGAAGGACAACTTAATTGCTTCTAAGTTTTGGCAGTTATGAATAAAGCTGCTATAAAATACATCCATGTGTAGGTAGGTTTTTATATGGCATAAGTTTTCAACTCATTTGGGTGATACTAAGGAGCACAATTCCTGGATCTCATGGTAAGAGTATTTTTAGTTTTGTAAGAAACTGCCAAACTGTCTTCTAGAGTGGCTGTAGCATTTGCATTCCCATTGGCAGTGAATGAGAATTCTATCCTCTCCGGCATTTGGTGGTGTCAGTATTCCGGATTTTGACCATTCTAACAGCTATGTGGCTCTGTGTGTGTGTGTGTGTGCGCACACACTCAGTCATGTCCAACTCTTTGCAACACCACAGATGATAGCCCGCCAGGCTCCTCTGTCCATGGGATTTTCCAGGAAAAAATACTGAAATGGGTTGCCATTTCCTCTTCCAGGGGATCAAACCTGCATCTCTGGCATCTTCTGTGGTAGGCGCCTTCTTTACCACTGAGCCATCTGGAAAGCCCTGTGTAGTGGTAACTCATTTTAATTTGTGTTTCTCCAATGACATAGGATGTGAACATCTTTTCATAAGTTTATTTGCCAGCTCTAAGGTTCTTCCCCACCCTCACTCCACCCTTGTTGTTCTTTAGCAAGTAGAGAAGGGTCCCATCTAATTCTGCTGAGAGTTTTTATCATGAATGACTTAAATTTTGTAAATGCTTTTTCTGCATCTGCTGATATGACTGTTTTTTTTAAGCCTGTTATGATGGATTATGTTAATTGATTTTTCAGTTGAACCAATCTTGCATTGCATACTTGTTGTAACCAGTTGGTTACAATATATAATTCTTCTGATACATTATTGAATTTGATTTGCTTGTATTTTGTTGACAGTTTTTACATCTACATTCATGGGCAATACTGGTTCTTTCCATGTAATATCTTTGTCTGGTTTTAAAAACGGTGGACTGGAAGAAACACAAGCTGGAATCAAGATTGCCGGGAGAAATATCAATAACCTCAGATATGCAGATGACACCACCCTTATGGCAGAAAGTGAAGAGGAGCTAAAAAGCCTCTTGATGAAAGTGAAGGAGGAGAGCGAAAAAGTTGGCTTAAAGCTCAACATTCAGAAAACGAAGATCATGGCATCCGGTCCCATCACTTCATGGGAAATAGATGGGGAAACAGTGGAAACAGTGTCAGACTTTATTTTTTGGGGCTCCAAAATCACTGCAGATGGTGACTGCAGCCATGAAATTAAAAGACGCTTACTCCTTGGAAGAAAAGTTATGACCAACCTGGATAGTATATTCAAAAGCAGAGACATTACTTT
>SJYX01019223.1:414802-479062 GCA_006410675.1 Oreotragus oreotragus | reverse complement strand
GCTTAAAGCTCAACATTCAGAAAACGAAGATCATGGCATCCGGTCCCATCACTTCATGGGAAATAGATGGGGAAACAGTGGAAACAGTGTCAGACTTTATTTTTTGGGGCTCCAAAATCACTGCAGATGGTGACTGCAGCCATGAAATTAAAAGACACTTACTCCTTGGAAGAAAAGTTAGGACCAACCTAGATAGTATAATCAAAAGCAGAGACATTACTTTGCTGACTAAGGTCTGTCTAGTCAAGGCTGTGGTTTTTCCTGTGGTCATGTATGGGTATGAAAGTTGGACTAGGAAGAAAGCTGAGCGCCGAAGAATCAATGCTTTTGAACTGTGGTGTTGGAGAAGACTCTTTGAGAGTCCCTTGGACTGCAAGGAGATCCAACCAGTCCATTCTGAAGGAGATCAGCTCTGGGATTTCTTTGGAAGGAATGATGCTAAAGCTGAAACTCCAGTACTTTGGCCACCTCATGCGAAGGGTTGACTCATTGGAAAACACTCTGATGCTGGGAGGGATTGGGGGCGGGAGAAGAAGGGGACGACCGAGGATGAGATGGCTGGATGGCATCACGGACTCGATGGACGTGAGTCTTGAGTGAACTCCGAGAGATGGTGATGAACAGGGAGGCCTGGCGTGTTGCGATTCATGGGGTCGCAAAGAGTTAGACATGACTGAGCGACTGAACTGAACTGAACTGATATCTGCTGCACAGAGGGCTTCCATGGTGGCTCAGCAGTTAAGAATCTGCCTGCAATGTAGGAGCTGCAGGAGATGCGGGTTTGATCCCTGGGTTGGGAAGATCCCCTGGAGGAGAGCATGGCAACCTGCTTCAGTATTCTTGCCTGGAGAATCCCATGATCAGAGGAGCTTGGCAGGATCAGTCCATAGGGCCACAAAGAGTTGGACATGACTAAAGGGACTTAGCACAGCACACTGCTGCATAGAATGAATTAGGAAGTATTTGCTCTACTTCTGTGTTCTGGAAGAGACTGTAGAAAACTAGTATAATTATCTTAAATGTTTGGTAGGCTTCATTAGTGAACTCATCAGGGCCTGGTGTATTCAGTTTGGGAAGATTATTAACGATTATAATTTCTTTAATAGATATAGGCCTATATTGTCTTTTTCACCTTGTGTGAGTTTTGGCAAATTGTGTTTTTCTAAGAATTGGTCCTTTTTCATCAAGGTTATCAAATTATGGTCATGGAATTGTTCGTAATATTTCTTTGTTACCCTTTTAATGTCCATGAAATCAATACTGATGGCCTGTATTTCATTTTTGATGTTAATAGTTTAGTTTAGTTAGGTATTTTTAGTCTGGTTAGGTATTTTTCCATTTTAGTGATACTTTAAAAATCCCAGCTGTTGGTTTCATGGATATTTCTCTTATGAATTTTCTGTTTTTAATATTGTTGATTTCCACGCTGATTTTTATTTCCTTTGCTTTGTTTGGATTTAACTTGTTCTTTTGATAGTTTTCGAAGGTGGAAGTTGAGATTATTAAGTTTTAGATCTTCATTTTTTCCTGTTATGTGCATTCAGTGCTATAAGTTTCCTTCTGCTTTCTTTTCTGTGCATCCCACAAATTTCAAAAAGTTATGTTTTCAGCTTCATTTAGTTTCAAATTTAAAAAAGTTCTCTTGAGAGATTTCTCTTCTTTGACCTATTTGTTATTTAGAAATGTGTTATTTAATCTCCAAATATTTGGAGATTTTACAGCTGTCTTTCTGTTATTGATTTCTAGTTTTATTCTGTTGTGATCTTAGAACATACATTGTATGATTTGTTTTCAAAGTGTTAATTTTTTTTTGTTTGTTTTTGTCTTTTGCTCAGAATTCTGTATATTAGTGAATATTCCATCTGAGCTTCAGAAGAATGTGTTATTTTTCTGTTTTTGGATAAAATAGTCTATAATCATTGAATAGATTATTACTGTTATTTTGATGTGTGCCCTTCCAAATTTTCCTGTGCACATGTCGTCTATAACCTTTTTATTTACAAAGTAGGTTTATCTTGTTGTTTAGTTGCTGTGGCCCCATAGACTGTAGTCCGCCAGGCTCCTCTGTCCATGGGACTTCCCAGGCAAGAATACTGGAGTGGGTTGCCATTCCTTCTGTAGGATAATCTTGAGCACTTGATTTTATAACATTTTCACTTCAAGTATTGTGGACCTACTTCCTTGCCATTAAATACATTTTTCTCACATCAATTTAATGACTTTATAATGCTCCATAGTATAGGTTACCATGGTTTAACTAGTTCTTCATTTGATATTTTGAGATTGCTTTTCTATTTTATTAAGGAATGCTATGATGAATGTTCTTGTGGCTAAATAGTCACACATCCTTAATTACTTCTTTAAGTTAATTCCCCCAAGTAGACTTGCCAGATTAAGAGGTAAGCATTTTTTATGACTTAATAAATGTAGTCAAATTGCCACCCAGAAATTTCCCAATTTATTTATTTTTTTACCAACAGTATTTGAGAGTACCTGCCTTTCTCATGTCCCAGTGGGTGCAAAGTATTAATAACAAAATATTTATAATGAGTAGTGGTGCATGAATATTTGTTATTGTATTATCTACTTTTCTATGTGTTTGGAATATTTCATAATTTTTAAAATATATTACCAGTGTAGCAAAGAAGGGAATGATTTAATTTTGTCTTAGGTTATTAGTGAAATAGAATGTTTTTATATTTGATTACTACTTTTTTCTTTTGTAAATTGTTGGTTCTTGATACATACATAGACAGCTAGAAGTGGAAAAGCAACGGGACACCTTATTCACCCTGTTTAGTCTTAAGGTGAATAAGGAGAAGGAAGTGGCAACCCACTCCAGTATGCTTGCCTGGAAAATCCTATGGACTGAGGGCCTGGTAGGCTACAGTCCATGGGGTTGCAAAGAGTCGGACACGACTGAGTGACTAACACACAGTCTTAAGGTATATATATATGGGTTATCTGTTAGAATTTTTGAAATGCTGAAAACAAGTATACTACCTGAATATGACATGGTGTTTCCCAAGAATTATCTCTCAGAAAAGAGAATCCGCCCCCCCTTTTCTTTTTTAAAGAAAGCAAAGAAATTTAACACAGTTTCAGTGATTATTCCAGGATTATAATCTAAAAAATAAAATATCAAATAGCATTTTTATTAAAACAAGTATTCAAATTCACGTACAGGACCAATGAAAGAATTGATTATTGTGGTTTCATGACAAAAAGTACTCCTGGCTTAGGATAAACTTCCCCACAATAACATTATTCACAGATTCAGAATGTGGTATATCTTCTTAAAATTTGTCTAATTGACATATTTTTGTGCAGTGTTGTGTCAGTTTCTGCTGTACAGCAAAGTGATCCTGTTATATATACATTTTTTCATATTATTTGCCATTATGGTGTATTGAATAGAGTTCCCTGTGCTGTTCAGTAGGACCTTGTTGTTTATCCGTTCAATATTTAATAATTTGCAGCTGCTAATCTCATACTCTCAATCCTTCCTTCCCCCACTCCTGCGACCACAAGTCTGTTCTCTATGTGTGTGAGTCTGGTTTTGTTTCATAGGTAAGTTCATTTGTGTCATAAATGAACATTTGTGTACAGATTTTTGTATAAACAAATTTCAGTTCTCTTGGGTATATGTCTAGGAGTGGAAAGGCTATAACTATTGTTGTTTTTCAAGAGCTTTCTCCTAATGGATTAGGCTCCATATTGGAGTGGTGTGGTATTGAAAGCACGGAATACTCACAGTTCCAATGACCAAGTTTCAGTTCTTAGATGCCTTGGGCATTCACACTGCCATTTTTGAATTTTCCCTAGGACTGTGGATTGTTTTATTTTTGAAGCACTTGCTCCCTTGGGCATGGATCAGCCTTTGTTACTTGGTTTTGAGCATAACCAGAAATTGCAGCTGAACAGTCAGTGTTCTTCTTTTCATTCCTTACAGGTTCTTCTGCCCAGAATCAACTTTTTTTTTTCTTTAATAATTCCTGAGGTATCTTAGTTTAAAGATATAGAGTAAAGGTGTTTTTCTTTCTTCTTCTTTAACTTGATTCTTGTGTCCTGTGAATCCAGACCAATGCATGAATTCACTATGAACTGGAAGAAATACAGCTCATAGAAACATTTGAGTTTATTCCTATCATATTTCTAAGCCTAGCTAGACTTCTTTAAGTCAGAGAATATGAGTTTGGGTGCCTTGCCTAGGAAAATGCCTCTTGTGTCTCTTGAGTACTTGGGATGAATGGGACTCTGTGTTGTCAGGCATATGCTTGGGTAATTTCAAGATAGTACTGAGCTCGGAATCAAGATTGTTGGGAGAAATATCAGTAACCTCAGATTTGCAGATGACACCACGCTTATTGGCAGAAAACAAAGAGGAACTAAAAAGCCTCTTGATGAAGGTGAAAGAGGAGAGTGAAAAAGCTGGCTTAAAACCCAGCATTCAAAAAACTAAGATTGTGGCATCCAGTCCCATCACTTTGTGGCAAATAGATGGGGAAACAATGGAAACAGTGACAGACTTTATTTTCTTGGGCTCCAAAATCACTGCAGATGGTGACTGCAGCCATGAAATTAAAAGACGCTTGCTCCTTGGAAGAAAAGCCATGACCAACCTAGACAGCATATTGAAAAGCAGAAACACATGACTTTAGCAACAAAGGTCCGTCTAGTCAAAGCTTTGGTTTTTCCAATATATGGATGTGAGAGCTGGACCATAAAGAAGGCTGAGCACTGAAAAATTGATGCTTTTGAACTGTGTTGGAGAAGACTCTTGAAAGGCCCTTGGATTGCAAGGAGATCACACCAGTCAGTCCTAAAGGAAATCAGTCCTGAATGTTCATTGGAAGGACTGATGCTGAAGCTCCAGTACTTTGGCTACCTCATGCAAAGAATTGACTCATTGGAAAAGACCCTGATGCTGGGAAAGGTTGAAGGCAGGAGGAGAAGGGGACAACAGAGGATGAGATGATTGGATGACATCACCGACTTGATGAATATGAATTTGAGCAGGCTCCAGAAGTTAGTGATGGGCAGGGAAGCCTGGCATGCTGCAGTCCAGGNAAAGACCCTGATGCTGGGAAAGGTTGAAGGCAGGAGGAGAAGGGGACAACAGAGGATGAGATGATTGGATGACATCACCGACTTGATGAATATGAATTTGAGCAGGCTCCAGAAGTTAGTGATGGGCAGGGAAGCCTGGCATGCTGCAGTCCAGGGGGTCGCAGTTGGACACAACTTAATGACTGAACTGAACTGGCAGCACATAATATGCTAAATATTTGTTTCTGTGTGGTAACGCACACAGAAAGTGGGGTTTCTGACTATTCCTTCTTCATAAGCCTTTAGTGATCTTTTTAGTTTCTGTGCAGTTAGAGGGCTCTTATCCTCCCAACTTGAGTAGCCTCTTGGCCTGCCAGATTCTGGTACTTCTGTTAGGTTTCTACCCTATCTGTTTGCTAGCAGATAGTAGTATAGTATTGGTGTTCCAACAGAGATCACCACATCTTGTTTGTCGTACTCCAGGAAATAGTGAAAGGAAGAGCTTGGAAAGTGCAAAGTAGGTTGTTAAGGACCTTACGTTTAGTCTTTAAAAACACAAGGGAACCAAAGGAATGACACTATTGGGAAGCTCTTGTGATAGAATATAGACTTGACTAGAGGGGAGAAACTGCAGAGTAAAAAGTCTGTTAGAAGCTAGAGCAGAAATTGAGATGTGAAGAGATGATGGCTTCCATTAGGGGGTGGGAGCAGGTATGTAATGAAAATGTCAGGCTTGAAAGAAGACTCTTTAAGGTTTGGTAACACTGGGTATTGGACAGAGGGACAAGAGAGAGCAGATTTAGAGGCCTCTCAGAGGTTAGAAAAACAGTAGTACCTTGAACAGAAAGTAAACATCTATAAAAGGAAGGCATTGGGAAGAGAGGTGAAGATGCTTGTTGAGTGTGAAGTTGACGGCAGGAGCTTTAGGTTACTGATTGAGACTCAGTACTGGTGCCTGGCAGAATATAAACATGCGGTTTTTTTCATTGTTACAGTTTGTATCTTTTGTTCCACTATTTAACTAGTTTTCACCTTTTTTTAAAGTCTTAGTCTTTGGGGTAGAATAATACCTCCCTCTGCCTATCACCGATAATCTCCAGAAGCATCTAGATCAGTTAGGATTAGATTTGGTGAGTGACAAAGCTCACCAAAAAACTCACAAAACTAGAATTAACTATGGCTTAAATTGAGATGATTTATTTCTCCTTAACATAAACGAAATCTAAGCCATCCAGGTGTTCTTAGGGTGGTATGATCGTCAGGGATTCGGGCTCTTTTCATTGTGTAACTCTGTCATCCTCAACGTGTGACTGCGACCTGATTGTCCAAGGTGGCACCTTGGGTGTTGGCCATCACTTTGACTTGCCGACCAGTGGTAAAGACGAAAGGATAAAAATGGACATTCCTTTAAGAATGAATGCTTCCTGAACTCTGCAAGTACTATTTCTGCTTATGTCTAGTTTATTCGAATTTAGTTACAGCTTCACTTAACTGCAGGGAAGTTGGGAAAATTCTTATTCCAGGCAGCCGTGTACCCAGTTAAAAATCAAGGATTTGCTTCTAAGAAAAAGGAAGCAAATAGTCATTGGGAGGCTACTCTGATTCTCGTAATTTTCCAGGCTAAGAACCAGATTTCAAATTCTTTTAGGTCATGTATGAAACCTATTTTTTCAAACTTTATCCTAATAATTAAAAAAATATGAATAATAAAATACTAATAAAATAATTATCCCAATAATAAAATTATCCTAATAATAAAAATACTAAACAATAATAAAATACATAAATAAAATATTAAAATGTACACTTCTTTTTTTTTTTAGGCAGCAGCAGCAATCTACATCAATTATCTAGGTATTACACTTCTGTTTTTGTATTTTTTAAAATGTCACATAGACTGAGGACTAGTAGGTAAATGGACACTGTGGAATAGACAGTGTTGATATTAGTGTCTAAATAGTAGCTAAATAGACGCTAAATACTAGCTAAATAAACACTAAATAGAGACATAGTAGCTAAATAGACACTGTGGCATAGACTGTTGATATTAGTGTCTAATACTTGAATTCAGAAGCTAAAGAAGTTAGAGCATGATAAAGACCATATTTTAACTAGGCAGCTTTGGGTATAGCCTCTCTGTAAGAGTTGTTCTATGACTTATTGTTTGTAAACTGTACGATTTATAGAGGGCAGAAATAGAATGCTCCCTCCCGGAAGGCACTAGCATTTCTGCCAGGCTCATGTTATCAATATCTATATATGTCTTGATCTTACTTATTGCTGCCTCTCTCACGTAAGTGTGGTTTATCATTTTCTCCTCTCTGGATAACATCCAGCTTTGTCCATTGTATGTGCTGCTCACAGTGCATTTTATGTATGGTCAACTCAGTTGACCTCTTAGCATAAACTTTCTCACTCCATTTGTCTCTCTTCACTTCTGGCAATAATAAAAAATACTTTCCAGTATGTGTTTCTCCTGATAAGAATTTCAGGTCAAGATATATGCTCCTTATTTGTTTAAAACGATGCTTGTTTGTTGTTCTCGTGCTTTGAAAAATAATCATGAAAAATAATCTTGAGAGCATTGCTAGATTTTGTTCACTACTGAACCCCCCATATTTCATCTGCTGTGAGGAAATAGCTGCTCTTGAATAATGAAAACATAGCCTATTCTGGCTACGGATTTTGGGGGATGAGGAGGCAGTCGGAAAAAGGTTAAAGGCATTTTTAATCTGTAAAACTCTAGAAATCTTCCCACAAGAAGAAATGATCTCAGTATACTGAACTGAAATATTTTGGAGAGGAGCCAGCTGTGTTGTAATGTTGACTACCTTCCTAAACTTCAAACTGGTGTGCATTGCCTTTTGACAGGACAAAACACAAAGTCGGAACTATCCTAAAAAAATCTAGACATGCCTGCTATTCTGTGTGCTAGCAACTTCAGGATGCTTCCTGACACTGCTCAAACTTCTCCCCTTTTTAATATGTTTCCCCCCCCAGTTTTTCTTAAAAAGAGAAATTTTTATTTATATGATCACTTACCTTGGTTATTCTGGTGATCATCAAACAGATAAAGGGGATACCTTTTAATATACTAGATGGTGTGTCCTTAGGTCTTGAGAATATTTCAAGGCATCCAAAGGTTAAGCGTATGTTAGATTTCTAGAGCATACAGGTTTCAGCAGGAGGGTTTCTTGATGGCCGGAGGCTGTGCCTTTGTAACACTTGATACCTCTAGCTGGGATAGTGTTAGAGACTTCCTGGCTTTGTCTCTTCCCAGGCTCTTGGATTTCTGCCCTGTGCAGAGATCATTCCCTTATCCTCTAGACATATCTGCTGTGGTAGCAGCCATGATATTACAGCTCAGCAGATGTTGCTTCCTCAGTATGGACCAATTTAACACGGGCATGTCTTCATGTGAAAAGCCATCCCTTATTATTAGGGGCTGAAGTTTGATAATTCTGTGTATTTGTGTGTGAGAAGGAGTAGATCTAAAAGAGTGAAGGATCCTGTCCCAATGAACCTTCTGACTTGAAGCTTGCATTGTTGGTCTTGTTGCTTCTGTCAGTGTTGCACGGGGTCTGTGGCTTTTTGACTAAGAAATAAAGAATGGTGGGTGGTTGCTTCGCTGTAGTTGAACAGTGTGTGTTCAGAAATCTGGCAGCTTTGTATTTTATTCATCTTTTCAAGGTCCTGTTTCTGCAGAAAGTGTGTCAGCTGGGTTCTCTGAAATGTCTGAGCCCAGGACATTGAAGCCAGAGAGGCTAATAGAGACTGCTGTCAAGAGAGCTAAGATTCTTGGGTGGGAGGTAGGAGATAAAGAGCCAGGAGAAATAATCTCTTTTCGTTGGTGAGGCCGGAAGAATAGCTGCTGCTGATTCTCTGGGGGACGCCTGGGGAACATTGTATGGCTTTTGTAGTGGGCTCAGCTCTGTGGCCTGTGCAGTGTCTTAGGGCTTGTGGGCCTTATCTACTTACTCTCTTGGCTGTTCCTGCTACCTCGTTGTCAGCTCTGAAAGAAAAAGAAATGAGAGAAATGGTTTGAATGTTATTCAGGAAACAAAACAAAATAAGAAGCCTGATGTTTTCCACAGTTATTTTAGAAACTTCCTTTTTCTTCCCCTACAGTGACTCTGTTTAGAGACCTAGACAATGAAGCTTGAGTATATGTCGAATTTAAGGTCTACTTTTCCCAGAAGAAAAGAGCCAGGGGAGCTAGAACAGTAGTTATCTCGGAATATGAAAGAATAAAATAGAAGTTGTGGAAGCCTGAATTCTGAAAGGAATTCTGAGCATCAGTAAGCTATGTTCGAACCTGATACCCTCTTCCACAAAGATCTAGGTCATATCTTTATTTGGAAGTTAATAATTGATTAACCAGGGAAGTCTTAACTGGGGTCTTTATAAATATTGGCTGAAATGTTGTTCTAAACCATGCAAAATGATAACAAACTGAAAGTTTCAAAAATGATTTTGCATCTTAGTGGTTCGTAGTTGATTATTCTCAGTACTGTTAGCTGGAGCTTGTAAATCGTTTCTTTGTGGTGAAGGAATTTGCTGAGTGCCCCATCTGCCTGGCAGTAACAAGCCTCATCTTCTAACAAGGAAAGAAAAGACTTTTGGCTGTTTTGATCATTTAATTTATTTGATTTTTCATTTATTTGTTTGTTTATACTTTGCCTCTTTGTTTTTGCCTCAGATGACTTAGAATGGGAGAGTCTCATATATTCCCTGGTCAGTCAGTCAGTTCAGTCGCTCAGTCGTGTCCGACTCTTTGCGACCCCATGAATCGCAGCACGCCAGGCCTCCCTGTCCATCACCATCTCCCGGAGTTCACTCAGACTCACGTCCATCGAGTCCGTGATGCCATCCAGCCATCTCATCCTCTGTCGTCCCCTTCTCCTCCCGCCCCCAATCCCTCCCAGCATCAGAGTCTTTTCCAATGAGTCAACCCTTCGCATGAGGTGGCCAAAGTACTGAAGTTTCAGCTTTAGCATCATTCCTTCCAAAGAAATCCCAGGGTTGATCTCCTTCAGAATGGACTGGTTGGATCTCCTTGCAGTCCAAGGGACTCTCAAGAGTCTTCTCCAACACCACAGTTCAAAAGCATCGATTCTTCNGAACAGGGAGGCCTGGCGTGCTGCAATTCATGGGGTCGCAAAGAGTCGGACACGACTGAGCGACTGAACTGAACTGAACTGAACTGAACCAAAACCCTTGGTAGATGGACAGCAATTTGTTTCATACAACCTCTGGTCTCATACTTGCCTTTGCTTTCTTCATGCCAGGCTTCTTGGTCCTTCTTGGTTCCTGGGCTTGCTCTGTCTGTGTCCGTGTATGTGTGTGTGTGCGTGTGTGTGTGCGTGTGCACACACAAAGAAAGAGCTGAGTAATTAATACTCTAAGACTTTGAGATCACTTTAAGCTCTGAAGTAATGTAATTCCAACACGCGTACACTCAGTTGCTTAGTGGTGTCCAACTCTTTGCAACTCCATAGACTGTAGCCCGCCAGGCTCTTCTGTTCTTGGGATTTTTCAGGCAAGAATACTAGAGTGGGTTGCTATTTCCTACATAGGGTATGTTCCCACCCAGGTGTAAAACCCGTGTGTTTCCTACATTGGCAGGCAGATTCCTTACCACTAGCACCACCTGGAAAGCCTGTGTCCACAGAGCCTCAATGCACTTCCTTCCTCTCCCTGAGCTTTTCACCAAGGGAATTTTCTCTGACGCCATCACTAGGTCAGGATCCCCTATAACAAACTCTCAGAGAACTTTTCTTCCTGAACTTTTCTTTTTCAGCACTACTCACATTTTCGCTAAATACTCAATAGAGGGAATAATCTATGTGTAGGGAATAATCTCATGTTTAGGCACTGCACATTTTGTAAACTCCAAAAGGGACTGAATTATATCTAAATCACACACTATTTTGTCCCTGGGATTTATCATAGTGTCTAGCATGCAAGGGTTTTCAATTACCAATAATTGTGCCACAGATAAACATCATTGGCTATGATGCTGCCACTGCACAAAGTCAGCAATAGGTGTTTAACTGAATGAATGGAGTGAATGACTGAAGGCATAAATGTGCAAAGAACTAAAGTGGATTTTAGGATACTTGGACTTAATAACTTTGGGATAGAGAGGTTTGAAGAGTCAGTTGTAGCACCCAGTCTTTACAATTTGTCTAGAACATTATATATATATATATTTATACCATGCATATGGCCATACATATTTACATCATTTGATTAGTGCTGGACACAGTTACACGAAAACCATATTTTCTTGTTTTTTTTTTTTCTTCTATGTCACTGCTTCTTAACCATAGTCATGGTATTCCATCTGTATTTTTGCTAAACTGTGTTTTCTGAGAGTTCTTTCATTTAAAGATTTGTTTATTGTTTCATTGAGCAAGTAGTTACTGAACATTCACTGTCTCCTTAATCAAGAGTGTTTCATAGATTGCTGTGAGCCCACTGGTTAAGCTGAAAAGAATTATAATTTATAATTCCTGGAAGGAAGTCTTTTATCTATTCTTGGAATTTTTAAACTAAGTCAATATTCAACCAGGGTCAAATTATGTGACTTTGTGTAACTCAGTTAACTTCTCAGAAAATCAGTTTTGCACATACAAAGAAAGAGCTGAGTAATTAATACTCTAAGACTTTGAGATCACTTTAAGCTCTGAAGTAATGTAATTCCAGTCTATTACAGGTACCACACTGATCACTTTGAACTCAAAAACTAACATTAAAAGTATCAAAGCAAATTGGGGTTCAGTAAATACTTCTCACTTGCTTTCACTAAAAGACAGGGACCAAGAAATATAGCACATATTTTCTTACTCCCAAGAAACAAGGAGAGAACACTCATAAAACATGAGTTTGAAATTACAGAAACTTGTAATGTTTTTCCTTCCTCCTTCTATATGAGAAGGGTTAGCCATAATCAGGTACACTGGGAATATGCTGCCCAGAAAGAGAACAGAGAAAGCCAAACTCACAAAGTAATCAAAGAGTACTTTAAAATGTAAGATGAATTCAAATTACCAGGGAGAAACCTCCACCTGTTATCTTGGAGAATCCTTGAAGACTGGGAAAAGTCCATCTATTTTTAAAATGATGGAGAAGGGTCAGAGAATAACATTTCTTGATAGAAATATCTTAAGTATTTCCCAGAGGAATCAAGCGCCTACCAAATAATATTTAATTCAGGACCAGTGTGAATGTGGAGAGAGGAAGCTCCTATTTCCCACTGTTAATGCACAAATTGTATTAATATGAGCGTATGGGGAAGAAGGGCATCCCTGGTGGCTCAGTGATAAAAAACACTCCTGCAAATGCAGGAGATGTGGCTTTGATCCCTGGGTTGGGAAGATACCCTGGAGAAGGAAATGGCAACTCACTCCAGCTTTTCTGCCAGGGAAACCCCATGGACAGAGGAGCCTGGCAGGCTACAGTCCATAGGGTCGCAAAAGAGCCGGACACAACTTAGCGACTGAACAGCAACATGGGGGAGGGGGAAGGCAGGGCCTCTCACGTGAACACAGACTATTTTTAATGCCCAAAACATAAAGCTAATACCCTTTTATAATATGTTTTAAACACAAATTTTCATCAGGATTTTCCATGAGGCTTCTGTTCATAGTATAGGAACCTAACCGGACTATTTGTTCTTCAGGCACAGGCCAGGATGCCTTCCTCTGTTCCTCTGTTAATCTCTCTCCTGAAGTGTCCACTTCTCCCACTGCCTTTCATCAGCCCCTTCTGAAAGCCTCCCCCTCCAGTCATCCTATAGAGTCATTAGTGATTTCCTCTCATCTGAGGTGCTCTATCTAAATCATCCTAGAAATTTCCACCTTCCTAACCAGTTCCAGAGGATGTCATACCTGTTTATATATGTGTCTTATTCCTATCTTCTCAGCACACCCCAACTGCTTTTATAAGGTCTGACACTAAGCTTTATTTACGTTTATTGATTGCAGATTATAGCACAGAATCTTTTCTATACCACGTGCTCCATCAGTTTCTTGATTTATTGTTGCCGTTGTTCAGTCACTAAGTCATGTGACTTAGCAACCCCACGGACTGCAGCATGCCAGGCTTCCCTGTCCTTCACCATCCCCAGGAGTCTGCTCAAACTCATGTCTGTTGAGTTGGTGATGTCATCCTACCATCTCATCCTCTGTCATCCCCTTCTCCTCCTGCCTTCAGTCTNACTAAGTCATGTGACTTAGCAACCCCACGGACTGCAGCATGCCAGGCTTCCCTGTCCTTCACCATCCCCAGGAGTCTGCTCAAACTCATGTCTGTTGAGTTGGTGATGTCATCCTACCATCTCATCCTCTGTCATCCCCTTCTCCTCCTGCCTTCAGTCTTTTCCAGTGTCAGGTCTTTTCCAGTGAGTTGGTTCTTCAACTAAAAATCACGAGACACACGGTGGAATGATAATTGGTGATCTGCTCAGCAGCCAAAACCTAGTTCAGGCATCCTCATTTCCAAAGACCTACTACAGGGATCTGTAAGAGGAACAATGGTGCCTTGTTTGTATTCTTCCTCAAATTCTTTGAAATATAGACAGTAGTGGGGGAAATCCCTTTGAAGAATACTGGACTGGGGAAAAGGAGGTATTCTGGGCACTCTCATTTTGTTAATCTGGGTTTCATGCAGAAAAAGAGTGGTCTGAATTAAGTACTTTTAATTTTTCTAGCACTAAAGTTTACTGATCTAAATAACATTTAGTCAGGAAGAAAAAATATGCTATTCAGTTATATTAAATAGTACAGAAATTGACAAACAGAAAACACACAGGGCAGTTTCCAGCCAGAAAACTGGGTTCCCTTATATGATTTTTCTGAGGACAGCAACATGACAATCACACTAAGTCACTCAGGTCACTGCCTCTGCCATTTGATTAGGGATGTGTCCCACGTGGCAGGCATCTCTGCTTTTACTTGAACTCCTTCAGGGATTCATATAATTCAAATGGAGAGGACTAGTTTTTTTGTTGGGAGTTTACAGAATATCAATTTAAAGGTAGTACTTGAATATTTAAGTGTTTTAATCAAGATATATAAATATTTTATTATTCCACTATACTGTAATTTATTAAAGAAATTAAGTCACACAGATTTAACCAAGTTCATTTTTAAAAAGGAGAAAAATAAGAATTCAAAGTGCTTCACATAGAATTCATGGTGCTTCAGAGGTCAGTGTTTAGATGAAATAGAGGACGAATGCATTGTTTTTTCATCTTTGGTTCCACTCACAATTCCTCATGGGAAAACCTGTAACTTCACATGCTGGTTAAGAGGTAAATTTTTTTTTAAGTAGTTTCTTCCTACTCTGCTGTCTATTTATTCATATTTTATAACTATTTGGAAGTAATTTGCATCTCTATCTGAATATTAAAAATACATTTTTGAAACATATAATATAGTTTTATGAACCATATATATAAATAGTACTGTTAGGGAAACTTCTTTGTAACATAGTGGTTTCCAATCTTAAAGGAAAAGAGTCAATTGAGTGAAAGTCACTCAGTCGTGCCCAATTCTTTGCAAGCCCATGGACTACAGAGTCCAGGGAATTCTCTAGGTCAGGATGCTGCAGTGGGTAGCCAGCTGGGATCTTCCCAACCCAATTGCAAAGAATATAACCAATCTGATTTTGGTGTTGACCATCTGGTGATGTCCATGTGTAGAGTCTTCTCTTGTGTTGTTGGAAAAGGGTGTTTGCTATGACCAGTGCGTTCACTTGGCAAAACTCTATTGGCCTTTGCCCTGCTTCCTTTCATACTTCTTGGCCAAATTTGCCTGTTACTCCAGGTGTTTCTTGACTTCCTACTTTTGTATTCCAGTCCCCTATAATGAAAAGGACATCTTTTGGGGTATTAGTTCTAAAAGGTCCTGTAGATCTTCATAGAACCATTCATCTTCAGCTTCTTCAGCATTACTGGTTGGGGCATAGACTTGGATAACTGTGATATTGAATGGTTTGCCTTGGAGATGAACAGAGATCATTCTGTTGTTTTTGAGATTGCATCCAAGTACCGCATTTCAGACTCTTTTGTTGACCATGGTGGCTACTCTTTTTCTTCTGAGGGATTCCTGCCTGCAGTAGTAGATATAATGGTCATCTGAGTTAAATTCACCCATTCAAGTCCATTTTAGTTTGCTGACTCCTAGAATGTTGACTGCTGTTTGATCACTTCCAATTTGCCTTGATTCATGGACCTGACATTCCAGGTTCCTATGCAATATTGCTCTTTACAGCATCGGACCTTGCTTCTATCACCAGTCACATGCACAACTGGGTATTTGTTTTTCTTTAGCTCCATCCCTTCATTCTTTCTGGAGTTATTTCTCCGCTGATCTCCAGTAGCATATTGGGCACCTACCGACCTGGGGAGTTCCTCTTTGAGTATCCTACCATTGTGCCTTTTCATACTTTTCATGGGGTTCTCAAGGCAAGAATACTGAAGTGGTTTGCCATTCCTCTCTCCAGTGGACCACGTTCTGTCAGACCTCTCCACCATGACCTGCCTGTCTTGGGTGGCCTCACAAGGCATGGCTTAGTTTCACTGAGTTAGACAAGGCTGTGGTACGTGTGATCAGATTGGCTAGTGTTCTGTAATTATGGTTTCAGTGTGTCTGCCCTCTGATGCCTTCTCACAACACCTATTGCCTTACTTGGGTTTCTCTTACCTTGGACGAGGGGTATCTCCTCAGGGCCACCCCTCCTGACCTTGAACGTGAACTAGCTCCTCTCAGCCCTCCTGCTCCCTTGCAGCCTCTGCTCCTTGGACATGGGGTAGCTCCTCCTGGCCACTGCCCCTGACCTTGGGCGTCAGTAGCTCCTCCGAGCCACTGCCCCAACCTCGGGTGTTGGGTAGCTTCTCCTGGCTGCCACCCCTGACCTCGGACGTGGGGTAGCTCCCCTTGGCCACGCTTCTGCATGGTCTGTCACAGGCGGCTCTCATATAACATGCTAGTAAATGAACGCTCAAAATTCTCCAAGCCAGGCTTCAACAGTATGTGAACCGTGAACTTCCAGATGTTCAAGCTGGATTTAGAAAATCAGAGGAACCAGAGTCAAATTGCCCACATCCGTTGGATCATTGAAAAAGCAAGAGTTCCAGAAAAACAACTACTTCTGCTTTATTGACTATGCCCAAGCATTTGACTGTGTGGATCACAACAAACTGTGGAAAATTCTTAAGGAGACTGGATTCTTAAGGCACCTGACCTGCCTCTTGAGAAACTTGTATGTAGGTCAGGAAGCAACAGTTAGAACTGGATATGGTGTATACATACCACAACGTTCTTATCCATTCATCCGCTGATGGACATCTAGGTTGTTTCCATGTCCTGGCTATTATAAACAGTGCTGCAATGAACATTGGGGTACATGTGTACACAATGGAGTATTACTCAGCCATTAAAAAGAATACATTTGAATCAGTTCTAATAAGATGGATGAAACTGAAACCAATTATACAGAGTGAAATAAGCCAGAAAGAAAAACACCANCCAAGGGAAGCCCAAGAATACTGGAGTGGGTAGCTTATCCCTTCTCCAGGGGATAGTCTCGACCCAGGAATCAAACCAGGGTCTCCTGCATTGCAGGAGGATTCTTTACCAACTGAGCTATCAGAAAAGCCTTAAAGGAAAATAGAATTTATAAAACTATAAGGTCGATTTAAATCGTGCATAAAACCAGTAATTGTGTATTTAAGGCAATTAAAATATTTATTGAATCTTGGTTAAAAGTAGATTGACAATGAGGTTAAAGAATAAAGTGTCATTTATTTGGTGCTACTTGGTGAATGCTTCTTAACTACAACTCTTCTCACAAAACCACATACAATATACTTTCAATCACAACTCAAACAGAAAATAGCCTACAAAATCACATGGCTATACCCAATATACAGTGATTATATTTTTTAAAAGAACGAAAGTAAGTTAGCAATTAATTAAGGTGCAGTTACTTTTTTTTCAAATAAAATATTAGCACCATACCAGATAAAATGATCTAAAATTATGGGCCTCCCATACTTCTTAAATAACTAAATATAAACTTCTTTTTCAAAGCACAAATATTAATTTGCAAAATCAGTTCTACCAGTAGTTAATATTTCTCTTCTTTGTTTTTTCTTTTGCATTTTTTCCCAGTAAGGAAAAATAAGAGTAAAAACTTTCACAGGGTATGAAAACCAAACAAACAAAAAAAAGAAAGCTAAGCCAACCCAAGGCTGTGCTCACTCCTTCAGCAATGAGTTCCAACAGAAGCAAAGGTGGACATTTCCCTGCGTATGGTACTGAAAGGTGAGAGCTCCAGTTCTGTGGTGTATTCGTTGTCATTGTCATCACTGGTCACCGTGGACGACTTCTGAATGCACTCGTCACAACAGCAGCAGCAGCAGTCCATAAAGGCCCGACTGAAGGGTTTGCAGAGACAGAAGAGGAGGACAGGGGTGACACAGGACTTAAAGAACAGAAGGAACTGGCTGATGATATTAAGAAGGTCCATTGTCTGCTGGGAAACCCCTGTGGCCATGTAAGCAGTCACAATGTTGCAAATGTTTTCAGGAATAATGCAAAATCCATATAAAATGGTCAAAGCCACGACTGTACAGTTCATCTGGCTTTCTAGCTGGATCTGTCGCTTATTCCCCCGGGTACAGGCTTTCTCGGCTTTGCGGATTTTCCTTGCAGTCACTAGAGAGCAGGTGATGGTGAAAAGCGTGGGCAAACAGAAGTAACAGCCGAAATACCACCAGAGTCTAGCGCTGTCGTAGGTGAGGGCTAAGACATAGATGGTGTCGGGGAGGTCGGGGGAGATCTTGATGACGCAGCGCTCGGCAGGCGCTCGCCCGCTCAAGCCCAGGTCCTCCTTACTCAGCTGGCGGAGCACCACTTCCGGCAGGGCTAGCAGGAGAGCGCCCACCCATATCACAGCCAGTTTGGCGGTTGTGGAAGAACAGTTCTCTATCATTTCATAGTACATCTGGACGTTGGTGGCCGCCCGGAAGCGGTCTATACACAGAGCGCATAAAGTGAAGGTAGTGACTCCCAGAGAAGCAACCTGCATGAGAACATAGAATCTGTTTATCCTGGGTCATCTCTGAAAGATCAAGACATTAGTCAATAAATACAGATGGACGAAGAGTACCCCCAAAAAGAAAAGAACAACTTCCTGGAATCAGGCATGGGTAACTTGTTGGTGACCTCTGATGAATCATGATAAGGACAACAAATAAAAGTAGAAGAAAAAAAAAAAGAAGAAGAAATATAGTGGTTCTGGGTCATGGAGCCAAAAAATATTAAAGCTGGAAGGATGCATAAAGATCAGCTACATCATAGACATCCAAGAGAGGTAAGGCGGTTCTCAAAGTCACAAGATAAGCAGAGTAATCATCTGAGAGCACCCAATTTACTCCACTGTTTCAGGTGAAATTAACTTAATGTTTAATAAATGAAGTCATTATTTATATATTTAAACAAGGACAGTGGATAGGAAGTAAACTGTTCCTGAAGGTTCAGATAAAACAGGAGACCAACAGAAAATCCCTTAAGTGAATGGGCTGCTTTGGGGTTTACCTACATTCAAATGGGCTTCCCAGGTGGCACTAATGGTAAAGAACCCACCCGTCAATGCAGGAGATGTGGTTCCATCCCTGGGTTGGGAAGATCCCCTGGAGGTGGGCAAGGCAGCCCACTCCAGTATTGTATTCTTGCCTGGAGAACCCTATGGACAGAGCAGCCTGGCGGGCTATGATCCTCAGGGTCACAAAGAGTCAAACACAACTGAAGTGGTTTAGCATGCATGCACACATACACACACACATACACATGTGTGTATATATATATATATATATATAATTAATATACATGAATGTCTAAATTTTTAGGACTCTAAAGGACCATGTTGACAAAAGGAAAACCATTCGTCTGAACAATTTCAGCCCTCAAAACATTAACTGTTTACCTACTACATTTAAGCTGTCACTCTCCCTAGAAAAATAGAAACTTGCCTTGTGGATTCTATGAATTCCAATGGCAAATAGCCTTGCTTCTTATACACTACATTTTAGTGTCTACTAGTTCTCATAGGGAAAATAAGGATACTGCACGCATGTCCTGACTATTCTCATAACTACTGGTAGAGACAGTCTGAAAGTGAGATAAAATGAGGGATGGTTAGCCGTATGAAAAGCAAAAATGAAGGAAAACAGGAATAATAAAGTCTACATCAAATCAAGAGGTCATGGTTAAACTTATAACCACAGTTCTTTTACTACAAAGTCTTCATGAAGTTTTCCATAAACATCAGCATAAATATCAATCTAATATACCTGAGTCATCTTTACATTTACCTTTTTAAAATTAACTTTCAACTTAATGAGTTGTTCACCTTAATAGAAATATATTTTCATTTATGTTAGAGACTCAAAATAATTCTAAAATTGAAGTCTATACTGTGCAACTGTCCTAAGAACTGATATGTTTTATGTCAATAATTTGTTAATATCACATTTTGGAAATCTAAGAAGAATGTGTCATTTTCTAAAGGTCTGCATCAAACAGTATTATTTGGAAATTGCTATATTTTCTTGTACAGATTTTTGGAAGTTTTTACGTATATATTAGCTCTGTAAGTGTTTTGAGTCAACTCTCTATAAGATTGTAAAGCACAAACAAAAAAAAATTCTCAGGCTATCAAATGTACAAGAGTCCTCATCAAGACTTTCTGTACCATCTTCACTGAAGCAAATCATATGCATATTTCCTTGTCATCCTGTTTCCACAGTCAGTCCAGAAATACAAAGCTACAGAAGTTTATGCTCTGCAGCCATTTAAAATTATGAATAACATTTCTATTAAAAGGACAACTTGGCAATATGAAAATACTAGACTCTGAGAAGAAGCAGTCTCTTAGAGGCTCACAAAATCTATTCGCTTGGTAATTTTCTGTCATTACTTACAGAGAATACACAATGCACAAAGATAGTATCTTCTCCCCGATTGATCTCCATCATTTTAAATATAGAGATTTAAAATCTGAACCAGTTACTACAGGAGCTATCACTTGCATACCTATCTCAAATCTGTTAGAAAGCATTTAATGTGAGGTAACAGCAAAGAGCAATGAATGTAGGTGGATAGATAATAAAACAGGTGTGTCAGATTATCAGCTCCTTGGATACCATAAACTTTGCTGCATTTTCATTCTCAATGAAAAGATGTTCACTGCTTCAAAAAGCAAAAAAAAAAAAGGGGGGGTTATAGATTCTGTAGAACGCACCTCACAAGATTAAAAAAGAAAAAATTAAGACAAATGTTAAGCAGGATTTACATGCGCCTCGATTTTTTTCACACAGGAATCCTTTCACATTTTATTTGAAGATGCTCAGTTCTTCAACCATACTCCTGAGAGCTGCAGTACTGAGGACTTCAACCATATTTGACGTGTAGTGCTCTTGACAAACCATGGATTATGGGAAACTTCTCAGGTGTCATACAAAAATTTCAGGAAATTCCTGCATCTAGCTTTCTACATCCAAATTGTTCTCTCTGATAAAATTCTCTGCAATTAGGATCCAGCTGAAATGAGGTAAACCATCCAGGAAGGTCACAAGAGCTACAGAGAGTTGTTAAAAGAACCTCTGAGACAAACACCTCCCCAAATACAGACAGCACTAACCACACAGTTGCCAAGAGCAACTGCATCCCAAATGCCAGCACTCTCTCCTGCTGCCACTGCCTGCAGCGTTATTACTCCAGATATTTTTCTATAAATTCACTTATGCACTTGAAACATGACGTGAAACAGCGAGAAAGGCACGAGGTCCCCACTCAGTACTTTCCCAAGTTATTTACAGGAGGCTGTAAACCTTTGTAGAGAACTAACTGCATGCCACAGAAATACATGGATAAAAATCAGCTGGACAAGGAGTGGTGGGCTAATTTCTGTTTACTCAGATATGGAATCTATCCACGTAATTAGAATTGCTAAAGGTTGGGGTAACATTTGGCCATGAAAAGATTTCTATCACAATTTTTAAATATACTTGTTTACATACAGCTCATTAGAAATTCTACCAAGATGAATGGTGCAATTATATACAATTATAAAACTGTATCATGAAGGCTAGATCTGTCTGCATTGAATGACCATATCTGATTGCTAAAATTCCATATCACTAGAAATATGCTCTTGGGAGTAAAGCTTTAAGCGGTAGCTTAGATGATTAGTTCTTTGAAGCCATATTCTGAGAGATGGAATGTGTGAGATGCAATCTCTTATTAATTAAACTGCAACGGGAGGAATAATTAACATCAACAAAAGCAGAAATGTAAACACTTTGAATGGACAAGATGGTTAATTCCGAGAATCAAGATCAAAGGAAAGTTGGAAGCAGAAATCCTTAACTATTTGGGAAAATAATATATCATTTTGAGGAGATTGGCATCAAAATACAGGCACTAGAGAATCGAAATAAACAACTCTGAAATCTTTTCTTCCACCAGCAATGGTCTGCTCTTCTTTGTGTCCTGGAAGAAGAACAACAGCAAATGTTGCTGCCCAGTCAACATCTAGAACAGTGAGGCTGTGGGCAGCTGCGGTCACCTGCATTGTTGCTTCAAAGGACCGCAGAGGCACAGGGCATGTGGAGACCCTCCCGTGGGAAAGCAGCAGTTCCAATGCGCAAGAGTTCTCCCTACCATTTAAGATTCTAACTCAATACAAACATCCAGCTGAGAGGAAAGTACTGTCTTCAGCTAGTACTATTTTAAATCCCTGTTCATTCAAAATGATGTGAAGAAAGAGCACATGGAAATCTTATAAAAAACAGTCATCTGCGAAAATCCTGTGGTAGCTCTACTCCACTTCTCAGAAGCTTCCTGCAGACAGGCAAAAAAGAAACCTTTACGAATGAGGTCAAGCTGTGAAAGTTTAACTCTTACCAAATAAATAGTATATTTGCTAAACCCTCTGACAGACATCAGTGATAACACTGGTGGGGAAAGAAAAGACTGATGGACTTCCAAACAAAAGTTCTTTCATATGACATTGAACCCACATGCTTAACTATAGTGAAGCAACTGGAATACACTGATTCTTATAAAACAGGAAAATTTCTAACCAAACTCATGACAACTGTACTCTTGCCTAACTTACATTTTACCTCAGAAAGACAAGTGCATCTATTTATGAGCTGTCCTTTGTACACAAGTAACCCTCACAACAAGGGCATCATTGTTAAGAAAACCCATTCATCTGGGCCATGAATGATAACCCATTATAAGTCCATGGGGAGACCTAGCAATCAGAGAAAAGCAGGAGGAGCACAGGGTAGAGTTTCCTGTGAAACTCTAAATGGCTTGAGCTTGTGTCTCTGGCTTCCTCTTGCATTTTCCATAACGCATTTCCCCGAAACTCTCAGGACAACTTCCCCACCAGAGACACTTTTTTGAGCAACAGTGTAGAAACCATGTTTTTCAAAGCCACTATTTATCATCACTGTTTATCAAAGCCACTTTATTCATCACTATCAATGTGATGGCCTTTATCGAAAGGTCTTCATTTGGGAGCACATGCTAATCATGATCCTATGGCAGTGACACACTTGTATTAGTGTTTCCAAACCAAAATACAGAGTGAGTAGGAGAGATGTGTCTCAACCCTGGCAAGGACGCACAGGCCTCTGAAATGAAACAAAGCTCTTCATAGGCACTCTTCCACAGTCAAAAAGAGGGCTTCTTACTTTTATCAAAATCACTGAGATTTAATCTGATACAACTGCATATCATACATATCTATTTATTTCAATTGTACCCAGCCTATTTCATCTTTACATGATTTGCAGTGTCAGGCAAAGACAGGTTTCAAGGTATCAACTATCATTATTGCTGCATTCTCAACTTTACTCCCTCATTTTTAAACTTGGTAACATGTTCTTACTAAGTTAAAAAAAAAAAGAGAGAGAGACTATTTAAAAGTCAATATATCATCCTAAAATTTGTATTTATCCTTTTACTTTTATCATTCCTACTTTGACATTCCTAACAGTTTCAACTTTGGACTTCTGTAGAAGTACATTCCTTTGCAGTTAAAAAAAATCATTTTGCTACAACTTATCTAAAATGTTATAATTTAAATATAAATATGGCAATGCTTATTGGTAAAAAAAAAAATGCAACTGAAGCAAGTTTAACATCATTTGTCTTAAAATGCAAGCCATCTATTGGAATCAACAGTTCTTAAGGAATTTATGCATTCCAAATTTATTCTTAATAATTAGAAATTCATTTCAAAATGTAGTATCTCCCATAAGCCCAAAGTCTAGATTTCAACACAATATTATAATGTTGTTTCTAATCAATCTTAAAATGAACTGGAATTTCTGTTTTTCACCTAGGGGTTCTGATGAGTTTCCAAAGACCAGTAACAAATGTTCGCCTGTTTTTTCTTGTGAATAATGACATTGCACCATTGCATACGGTCGTGTTGTTGTTGTTCAGTTGCTAAGTGCTGTCTGACTCTTTGTGACCCCATGGACTGCAGCATGCCAGGCTTCCCTGCCCTTCACTATCTCTCAGAGTTTTCTCAAACTCATGTCCATTGAGTCTGTGATTCCAACCAACCATCTCATCCTCTGTTGCTCCCTTCTTCTCCTGCCCTCAATCTTTCCCAGCATCAGGATCTTTTCCAATGAGTCAGCTCTTCACATCAGCTGGCCAAAGTATGGTAGCTTCGGTTTCGGCATCAGTCCTTCCAATGAATATTCAGGGCTGATTTCCTTGGTTTGATCTCCTTGCTGTCCACAGGACACCTTGGGACAGCAAGCAGTCCCTCGCACATGGTGGTGAACCTAAACTAAAGACAAAATCAGAACTGGCCTCATCCACTTGTTGTTAGGTAATTATGATTTGAATGGCATGGAGAGACCATATTTAAAGACAAAATTTCTCTGTTCTTAACCAAAATCCCATTCTGGGTAATGGGTAAAGGAAGTAATACCTTTTCTTTATTCATCCTTCTTATAAAAGACATGTATCTCTAAATGTCACATCTTACTGTGAATTAGTTAACAGATGCTTTTCCTATAGAGAGAAATTTGAACCAAGAAGTAGTAGAGGTAGGAGGAAAGTTCCCTGAAGGCAGGAAGTGATGAGAAGGGCGTGAAAAATGGCAGCCCTGAGTACAGTCATAGACCTAATTGAAATGACTCATTCTAGGCTAGGATCAAATCAGTGACCTTGGCCTCGTTCATGCTGTGAACCACTCAAGTGTGCTGATAGATCACATTGAAAACCATCATAAATTCACAAGCTGAAAGTATTCTATCTCACGAATAAGTCTGAAACTGTGATTATATCCGGTTTTATGGAAGTTTTATGGAAAGTATCTGTACCGACTTTGCAAATAGAAAGAGCCCATATTTGAGATTGTAGCAATTCCATTCTCCACTCCACCTTGAAATTTTAGAAGAGATCATCTTTTCTGGCACAAAGAATACCATTCTCATAAGGATACCTAAAAGTTAGTCTTGGCAACAAGGTTGAGTTAATTATGGGACTCTGACAGGTCAATTTGTGGTAAGAAAAATGACAGAGGATCCCTGGAAGATGGGTGCAGGAATGCAGTGTCAGAGACAAACCTCAGTGCACAGTGGTCTATGCATTCTTCTCCCCACTTGGTCCACATCCCAGACTCAGAGCCCTGTGCTTCCAATGGGATACCATTAAACCTAGAACTGTAGCCTGCCAGGCTCATTTGTTCATGGGATTTCCCAGGCAAGAATATTGGAATGGTTTGCTATTTCCTTCTCCAAGAGATCTTGCCAACACAGGGATCTAGCCCAAGTCTCCTACATTGGAGGTGGGTTCATTAACACTGAGCCACCAGGGAAAGCCTACAATTCACAGGAAGCTCTATTAAAGGTGGACCCTTCTCTCACGGCCCATGTAGTACAATGGTGGAGGACAAGATAGAGCCTTACTTTCTCAGCCTTCGGCAGACTCAGAAGCTCAAATCTATCTTGCTTTCGCATAAATATTTACTTCTTTTTCGCTGTTGAAGGATATTTTGTTGATATAACCAGATACTTTGAAAGCCCTCAAAATCTGAGGGTAAGCCCTAAAGTTGATTGTGGGTTTGAGGGATGACTCCAATTCTCCATGCTTCCATTTTCCCTGGCTCTATAATAAGGTGTAAAGTATCTCTCTTGTCAGCCTTTCTTCCCAGGTCCTCTAAGGTCAAATTAAACAATTGGTATGTTGAAGAGATTTTCAGAAGAAAAGGACATCATTTAACATTCTGCTATTGCACTGCTAAATAAACCATTCATTTAAGTACAATTTTAAAACTCGATTTACTTAATGTCTTTATGACTAATAAGGATGACTAATTCCAACTCGGAAATGGTTATCTCAGGCATTGTATTTCCAAATAATAATTTAACATTTAACAATATTTAGAATAATTCTGTATTCTAAATGAAATGTCTAGGATAGTCATATCTGCTGAAATATCTCATACACCTCATATCCTAGGACAAATTGAAAAAACAAGAAAGCAAGAATTAATCATTGTAGCTTTTCACCATGGCTCTAGGCTGTACATTTTAATGAAAACTAATAGTAAGAATATGATTGGAAAAGAATGAAAGGGAACATAGTTTTCACTTGAATTTTTTCATCTTTGGAGAGAGGAAGAACAGTTGTGAGATGACTGATTCCAGGGCCATTCCTGAACGTCCATGAAAGCTTGTTTAAGCCCCTCTTATAGTATCATCACACTATATAGCACGTGATTTCACTTGTCTATAAAAGCAGTAACACATCTATGTTACTGAACTCTGGAAACTTTTTCCTCTCTTTCCCTCCTGTTCCCTCCTAGCTTAGTGCCTAACAGACTAGAAAAGCCCAGTAAATGTTTAATGAATGAATGGACAGTAAATAAATGAATGAATAATGACATCTATGGAAGAGAACTATAGAAAATAATGAATTATTCAAGCTGCTCTTTAGTCCTTATTGGGTGCTGGTGTTTTGTGTATAATTCTTAAAAGCTGAAAGCCAACTGATATCTCTAGGAGGCAAGTAAAAAAACCTATATTCTTGTTTCTACTTCATTGGCAAGCTTTACAAAAGGAAAGCATTTTATAATCAATAGTTAAGGAAAGTATTTGAATTTCACATTTGAGTATTATAAAACTTTCATTCCTCATGTGTATTAAAAAGCAGGGACATCACTTTGCCAACAAAGGTACATATAGTCAAAGCTATGACATGTCATGTATGTAGTCATGTACAGATGTGAGAATTCACTGGAAGGAATGATGCTGAAGCTGAAGCTCCAATGCTTTGGTTACCTGATGTGAAGAACTGACTTATTGGAAAAGACCCTGATGCTGGGAAAGATTGAAGGCAGGAGAGGAAGGGGACGACCAAGGAGGAGATGGTTGGATGGCATCACAGACTCAATGGACATGAGTCTGAGCAAGCTCTGGGAGATAGTAAAGGACAGGAAAGCCTGGAGTGCTGCAGTCCATGGGGTCACAAAGAGTCAGGCAGGACTTAGCAACCGAACAACAACAATAAGGATTCTCTCATGGCTTCCCTGGCGGCTCAGTGGCACAGAATCTATTTGCCAGTGTAGGAGAGGAGGGTTCCATTCCCGGGCTGGGAAGATGTCCTGGAGAAGGAGATGGCAACCCACTCTAGTATTCTTGCCTGGNAAAAAAAAAAAATGCAACTGAAGCAAGTTTAACATCATTTGTCTTAAAATGCAAGCCATCTATTGGAATCAACAGTTCTTAAGAGATTTATGCATTCCAAATTTATTCTCAATAATTAGAAATTCATTTCAAAATGTAGTATTTCCCATAAGCCCAAAGTCTAGATTTCAACACAATATTATAATGTTGTTTCTAATCAATCTTAAAATGAACTGGAATTTCTGTTTTTCACCTAGGGGTTCTGATGAGTTTCCAAAGACCAGTAACAAATGTTCGCCTGTTTTTTCTTGTGAATAATGACATTGCACCATTGCATACGGTCGTGTTGTTGTTGTTCAGTTGCTAAGTGCTGTCTGACTCTTTGTGACCCCATGGACTGCAGCATGCCAGGCTTCCCTGCCCTTCACTATCTCTCAGAGTTTTCTCAAACTCATGTCCATTGAGTCTGTGATTCCATCCAACCATCTCATCCTCTGTTGCTCCCTTCTTCTCCTGCCCTCAATCTTTCCCAGCATCAGGATCTTTTCCAATGAGTCAGCTCTTCGCATCAGCTGGCCAAAGTATGGTAGCTTCGGTTTCGGCATCAGTCCTTCCAATGAATATTCAGGGCTGATTTCCTTGGTTTGATCTCCTTGCTGTTCACAGGACACCTTGGGACAGCAAGCAGTCCCTCGCACATGGTGGTGAACCTAAACTAAAGACAAAATCAGAACTGGCCTCATCCACTTGTTGTTAGGTAATTATGATTTGAATGGCATGGAGAGACCATATTTAAAGACAAAATTTCTCTGTTCTTAACCAAAATCCCATTCTGGGTAATGGGTAAAGGAAGTAATACCTTTTCTTTATTCATCCTTCTTATAAAAGACATGTATCTCTAAATGTCACATCTTACTGTGAATTAGTTAACAGATGCTTTTCCTATACGAGAGAAATTTGAACCAAGAAGTAGTAGAGGTAGGAGGAAAGTTCCCTGAAGGCAGGAAGTGATGAGAAGGGCGTGAAAAATGGCAGCCCTGAGTACAGTCATAGACCTAATTGAAATGACTCATTCTAGGCTAGGATCAAATCAGTGACCTTGGCCTCGTTCATGCTGTGAACCACTCAAGTGTGCTGATAGATCACATTGAAAACCATCATAAATTCACAAGCTGAAAGTATTCTATCTCACGAATAAGTCTGAAACTGTGATTATATCCGGTTTTATGGAAGTTTTATGGAAAGTATCTGTACCGACTTTGCAAATAGAAAGAGCCCATATTTGAGATTGTAGCAATTCCATTCTCCACTCCACCTTGAAATTTTAGAAGAGATCATCTTTTCTGGCTCAAAGAATACCATTCTCATAAGGATACCTAAAAGTTAGTCTTGGCAACAAGGTTGAGTTAATTATGGGACTCTGACAGGTCAATTTGTGGTAAGAAAAATGACAGAGGATCCCTGGAAGATGGGTGCAGGAATGCAGTGTCAGAGACAAACCTCAGTGCACAGTGGTCTATGCATTCTTCTCCCCACTTGGTCCACATCCCAGACTCAGAGCCCTGTGCTTCCAATGGGATACCATTAAACCTAGAACTGTAGCCTGCCAGGCTCATTTGTTCATGGGATTTCCCAGGCAAGAATATTGGAATGGTTTGCTATTTCCTTCTCCAAGAGATCTTGCCAACACAGGGATCTAGCCCAAGTCTCCTACATTGGAGGTGGGTTCATTAACACTGAGCCACCAGGGAAAGCCTACAATTCACAGGAAAGCCTACAATTCACAGTCTCCTACATTGGAGGTGGGTTCATTAACACTGAGCCACCAGGGAAAGCCTACAATTCACAGGAAGCTCTATTAAAGGTGGACCCTTCTCTCACGGCCCATGTAATACAATGGTGGAGGACAAGATAGAGCCTTACTTTCTCAGCCTTCGGTAGACTCAGAAGCTCAAATCTATTTTGCTTTCACATAAATATTTACTTCTTTTTCGCTGTTGAAGGATATTTTGTTGATATAACCAGATACTTTGAAAGCCCTCAAAATCTGAGGGTAAGCCCTAGAGTTGATTGTGGGTTTGAGGGATGACTCCAATTCTCCATGCTTCCATTTTCCCTGGCTCTATAATAAGGTGTAAAGTATCTCTCTTGTCAGCCTTTCTTCCCAGGTCCTCTAAGGTCAAATTAAACAATTGGTATGTTGAAGAGATTTTCAGAAGAAAAGGACATCATTTAACATTCTGCTATTGCACTGCTAAATAAACCATTCATTTAAGTACAATTTTAAAACTCGATTTACTTAATGTCTTTATGACTAATAAGGATGACTAATTCCAACTCGGAAATGGTTATCTCAGGCATTGTATTTCCAAATAATAATTTAACATTTAACAATATTTAGAATAATTCTGTATTCTAAATGAACTGTCTAGGATAGTCATATCTGCTGAAATATCTCATACACCTCATATCCTAGGACAAATTGAAAAAACAAGAAAGCAAGAATTAATCATTGTAGCTTTTCACCATGGCTCTAGGCTGTACATTTTAATGAAAACTAATAGTAAGAATATGATTGGAAAAGAATGAAAGGGAACATAGTTTTCACTTGAATTTTTTCATCTTTGGAGAGAGGAAGAACAGTTGTGAGATGACTGATTCCAGGGCCATTCCTGAACCTCCATGACAGCTTGTTTAAGCCCCTCTTATAGTATTATCACACTATATAGCACGTGATTTCACTTGTCTATAAAAGCAGTAACACATCTATGTTACTGAACTCTGGAAACTTTTTCCTCTCTTTCCCTCCTGTTCCCTCCTAGCTTAGTGCCTAACAGACTAGAAAAGCCCAGTAAATGTTTAATGAATGAATGGACAGTAAATAAATGAATGAATAATGACATCTATGGAAGAGAACTATAGAAAATAATGAATTATTCAAGCTGCTCTTTAGTCCTTATTGGGTGCTGGTGTTTTGTGTATAATTCTTAAAAGCTGAAAGCCAACTGATATCTCTAGGAGGCAAGTAAAAAAACCTATATTCTTGTTTCTACTTCATTGGCAAGCTTTACAAAAGGAAAGCATTTTATAATCAATAGTTAAGGAAAGTATTTGAATTTCACATTTGAGTATTATAAAACTTTCATTCCTCATGTGTATTAAAAAGCAGGGACATCACTTTGCCAACAAAGGTACATATAGTCAAAGCTATGACATGTCATGTATGTAGTCATGTACAGATGTGAGAATTCACTGGAAGGAATGATGCTGAAGCTGAAGCTCCAATGCTTTGTCTACCTGATGTGAAGAACTGACTTATTGGAAAAGACCCTGATGCTGGGAAAGATTGAAGGCAGGAGAGGAAGGGGACGACCAAGGAGGAGATGGTTGGATGGCATCACAGACTCAATGGACATGAGTCTGAGCAAGCTCTGGGAGATAGTAAAGGACAGGAAAGCCTGGAGTGCTGCAGTCCATGGGGTCACAAAGAGTCAGGCAGGACTTAGCAACCAAACAACAACAATAAGGATTCTCTCATGGCTTCCCTGGCGGCTCAGTGGCACAGAATCTATTTGCCAGTGTAGGAGAGGAGGGTTCCATTCCCGGGCTGGGAAGATGTCCTGGAGAAGGAGATGGCAACCCACTCTAGTATTCTTGCCTGGGAAATCCCATGGACAGAGAAGCCTGGCAAAAGAATCAGACACAACTTAGCAACTAAAAAACAACATATTATTCAAAACCTCCAACTGACATCCAAAGAGAAATATACATTTAGCAGCAGATCTGGATCAGATGATACACTTCACTCTGGTCGGCTTTCATCAAGTAATGAGCAAAGAGCTGTTCCACTTGCCACATTCAATGCCTGAGTTATTTGGCTTTCAGTTCAGTCACTCAGTCGTGTCCGACTTTTGCGACCCCATGAACTGCAGCATGCCAGGCCTCCCTGTCCATCACCATCTCCTGGAGTTCACTCACACTCACGTCCATTGAGTCAGTAATGCCATCTCATCCTCTGTTGTCCCCTTCTCCTCCTGCCCCTAAACCCTCCCAGCGTCAGAGTCTTTTCCAATGGGTCAACTCTTCGCATGAGGTGGCCAAAGTACTGGAGTTTCAGCTTTAGCATCATTCCTTCCAAAGAACACCCAGGACTGATCTCCTTTAGAATGGATTGGTTGGATCTCCTTGCAGTCCAAGGGACTCTCAGGAGTCTTCTCCAACACCACAGTTCAAAAGCATCAATTCTTTGGCACTCAGCTTTCTTCACAGTCCAACTCTTGCATCCATACATGACCACTGGAAAAACCATAGCCTTGACTAGACGGATCTTTGTTGGCAAACTAATGTCTTGGCTTTTCAATATGCTATCTAGGTTGGTCATAACTTTTCTTCCAAGGAGTAAGCATCTTTTAATTTCAAGGCTGCAGTCACCATCTGCAGTGATTTTGGAGCCCCAAAAGATAAAGTCTGACACTGTTTCCACTGTTTCCCCATCTATTTCCCATGAAGTGATGGGACCAGATGCCATGGTCTTCGTTTTCTGAATGTTGAGCTTTAAGCCAACTTTTTCACTCTCCTCTTTCACTCTCACTTGTAACATCTTTTTTGCCTTTTCATACTGTTCATGAGGTTCTCTCAAGGCAAGAATACTGGGGACGACAGAGGATGAGATGGTTGGATGGCATCACTGACTCAATGGACAAGAGTTTGATCAAGCTTCATTGCTCAAACTCCATTGAGTTGGTGATGGACAGGGACGCCTGGAGTGCTACAGTCCATAGGGTCACAAAGAATTGGACACAACTGAGCAACTGAACTGAACTGAAGCATTTGTTAGATTCCTAGAGAATGGTACGGTAGGGAGCTCTTCTGCCATCCTCCTACTGCAGTCCACACCCAGACCTCCATATGCAAGCCACACATACGCTCTCTCTCCACAAACAACTATTGCTTGGAGTATAGTTTTTTTTTTTTCTGGTGACTCTCTGATAAACCAGTTTAAAATGATGTATGTGTTAGGATGGCCACCATCCACCCAGACTTCCTTCTCTCTTGTCCCCGTTTCCTACCATTTCATCTACCCTTGGTCTTTATGGGACTTATCACTAGGCCACAGAGACTTCATAATCCTGGAACAGAAAGAGAGAAATTATCAACTACAAATGTTCCCACTATGATCCCACTCACAGTAACATTAACTATAATAGAACTCCTTTTCTAGAGATAGACTCTGGAAGCTCAGTGTTCTTAAACTTTATGTCAACACTTTGAAATAAAATAAAAGAGTTGAATGCAAATTGCAAAGTTCTATCCTTTCTGCTGAAGAAATACCTATTTTTCTATACAAACAGAACTCTCCCCTAAATTCTTCTACCTCTTTAAGATGATGCTAATACTCAAGCTGAAGAAGAAAGAACTATAGTAGAGAAGGAAATGAAAGCAAAAGAGAAGATAGAGAAAATTTGTAAAGATCAATCAAAATGAATTGTGGTTAAAAATTTAAAACATTGAAAAAGGCAAAAACAACTACTGGAAAAATGTCAGCTCAGACATTATAAATCAATAGAGAGTGTGTGATGGGAAAAAAAAAGGAAGAATAGCTAACAAATAAGAAATATAAAAAAGTAAAAAGTAAAGAAAGGATCAAATCTAGATAATAAAAGGAGATGAAATGTCAAATAACTTTCAGAGTCTTGCGGCCAAGAAGAAAAAGATTCATAATGAGGGCAAATTGTGGAAAAGTTTTTAAAAATATTTGTAATGTGCTCCCCAATCTAAGACACTTTGTAGTTGTTAAGAACATAAAGTACAACCTATATATGTGTATTTGATTATTAAGATAATCATCTTTGGCACATTAAAAAGTGCAATTGTCTCAAATTATTGTAACTTTTTAAAATTTAATGAGCTACCAACTAAGGAATTTACTGTCAGTTTATGGGAAGGAAGATGAAATTTAAAAATATAATAGGCTATAAATTTCATCATAAAACAAACGATGTCAACTAGGTTTATTGTTTTTTTCCTGTCTGTTGGATTCAAAAGTCTTTTTAAAAGATAACAAGGAGGAGAAAAAGAAAACAGTCACTGAACACTGTTCTGCCTCATAGATTTTTGCCTAATAACCAAATATCAACATCAAGTGTTGAGACGAAGGGTCTGGTTGCCATTGACTAGTGTATATACTTAGGAGGGTCATTTCTCTTCTCTGAGTGCCATGTTTCATCTTTAAAATGAGGGGATTCAGTTAGAATGTTACCTGGTTCTAATTCAACATGATAATTCAAAGGTCACTGTAGTGGATGCTATTGTTCCCACACAGATTGCTTCCCCACCCGAAAGTCCTTTAAGGAATGAAATGCTGACTTCCCTAGGTGCTGGGACTATTGGTAGTTGAAGGCTCTTAGCTGCATTCTTCTACAGGATTGGCCTTGACCAAAGAGACCCACCCAGCTCAAGGTTGTGTCCCCTCCTGGGAGCAACCTGCATCCAGTGACAGGTCCATAACGGCTGCGTCCTCTGGCCTCCATTCAGGACATCCCTGTAGAACCAGCCCAGCCCTAGAGTTCCTGTGTTTTCTGCTGAAGTCTTTGTGACATTTGCATCACAGTTCAACTTCCCCGTTTTTTCCAAGAAATCCAACATGGAATAGGCATTAGATCCCTCTTACTTCTGTGAAAATAGCAATGCCTCTTAGAGGCAGAAATGCTTTATTCTGAAATTTGGATTGTATTTCTTGCATTCATAATCAGGAACTGTGGAGCTAATACTACTGTCTGATCACAGTAGTGATCATTTTCACAGAAAATGATGAAATATTATAGAATTATTTCAGAAGAACAGGATTAAGTATGCGTATAGAAACACTAAATCTTAAGGTCTTTATTCATTACTCTAACAGTGAAAATGTATATTATAGTTTAATTTTTCAAGAAAAAAATGAATGAGTCTTTACTTCAAGCCTTTGCTTCTCTAAAGGAAAAAAAAAGCTCTGTACCAATAACTAAAAAAACATAAAGGGCTATGAAGAAGGAGAAAATACAGAGTAAAAAATAACAATAATTGCTATTCTTAAGGAGATGAGAATTAAATTTAAAAACTGAATACAAATGAAAAAATATATACTTTCTAGAATCCTCAGAATTAGAAACAGAAAATTAAAACACATACATAATAAATACCATCACTTGAAACTCATAGGTCTCATAAAACTCACCAAAATTTGACTATTCTTTTCTGATTTTGAATGAAATTATTTTAAAGTTTGTGTGTTCTTTTTTAAAGAACTTTAGTATTTTTTTTTCTTTCCCAGTTTCTATTTTCTGTCCTCTTTATTGTTTTCCCTCTTCTGTATGAAGATTTCATCCTGTCCAGTACGTTTAAAACAAGCCAATATGCTTTCCTCTTCTCGGAAGCAACTCTCCTATTTACTTAATAGTTTACTTTTGTCTGTTTTTTGCATATGTCAATTTCTTCTGCACTATTTAAACAATCAGAGAAACCTTACATTGAAATTGACCTTGAAAAGATGACTAGTAGACACATATTCTCTTCCATAAATTTAACTTCCTTCTCTGCAATTCAAAAATGAGCTGTCTTCCAAATAAATTAGATGTTTTGGAGCTACTTGGAGCTTGGCAACAAGAGAAATCCTAGATCTTGGTAAAGCAGCAACAGCTGATTTAGCAAGCTTGCCATGATCCTGCAGCTGATCCCTGCCAGGATAGCAGAGGGTCTTATTTACAGCTTCTTGCCTTGGTCCTTCTAAGTAGGTACTGTTTAATGTTTACTTTTCCCCTAGCTCTGGGCCCTGGAACAATGTTGAACATAGTGTCACTGGCCCTGGTGCCAGACAGGATCAGGGGCTCTGGAATATTTAGTTTCTCTTCTTCTGCTTCCATAAATGAAATGGGCAGTCTGAATGGAGGAAATCAAGGGCCAGCTGGCTAAAAACACAACTGGCAACAAAGCACTTGGGCTCCATCCAAGAGCTGGTGTTTAAAGAGAAGCCATTTAAAGAGCAAATTCCAACTACCATAATAACCGTTAAGGACACTGGCTGTAGGATGTTACAGTAAAATTTTACTCAAAGATTCTCATTTCCAAAGTTCAGAACCTGTTAAGTGTCCCCTATGTCTTAAGAAATTTTCTAGTCTTAGAAAAGTAGTTAACTCCGTTACACCCTAACAAATGTCAAATATATACTATATATTTTGAGAACGTTCAATAAATTCCGTGCCATGTGGTACAAAGTGTTATTTTTGCTTAAGGTCATTCACACAACATAAATAAAAATGGTTACAAAATTGAGGAAGGAAAACAGAGGGACAGAAATGACATAAGAATATAAGAATTCAGATGGGATAGCATGGCAGACAGCCAGACCCTAAAACTAATTTGGGAAGTTACTAATGTATCGAGACCAAGTAACAAACAAAGAAAAGTAGATTTCCTCTTTTAAAGAAAATATTACTCATTTTTTTTATATTTAAGGAAAGAATTTAATAATATTATTGGGGAATAAATCATATTGGAGCACTAGAAACCTAGTAGATAAATGATATAGGGCTTTATCTCTGCTAGGGTCTAAAATGACAGTCAAAGACTGATTATTTATTAACCCTAGAATCTGACAGTCTCCAAATATATATGTATATATATATATACATATACACACACACACACATACACACACACCATAAAACACCATATTCAGAGGAATACATTTAAAATCTAAACAGTCCTACGTATAATGAGATCATAGTTATTTCCCAGTTCAGGAGCAGATGAGTTTGAAGGTGACTGGACAAAGCCTGCTCAGGTCCGCCCCCCACACGCAGGGTATAAATGCCAATGCATATACATGATTGGCAAGAGAAATGGGGAGGAGACTCAGGAAAAGTGCTGGGGTTCAGCAGCCAGGTAGGTGTGTGGAGCAGCAGCCCTGATACCATAAATCCCGAAAATGAATAAAGCCAGTAGCTCGAGACCCTCTGGACGGCATTACCTCTATATAGGGCACGATCTTGCAGGAGAAGTCCTCCAACAGCCACTTCTTGGTCAGTTCGTGAAAGATGACCAGCGGAAGGCAGAAGAAGATGATGAGAAAGTCCCAGAAGGCCAGGTTGGCCAGGAGGGAGTTGGAGATGCTCCGCATGTAGTAGTTGTGACACACGATGCACATCACTGCCAGGTTGCCAATGATGCCGGTCCCGAAGATCACCACGGACAGACACATGACCGCATAGGCTCCGTACGACTCCTGGGTCAGCGGGTAGAAGGGATTCTTCAGTCGCAAGCGTGGGTGCGTGCTGTTTCCCCGCCGGGGACCCCCGCGTTCATGAACTCCTTCAAGGGAGGACCCATTCTGAGCCAGCGCCCTGCCAGGGGGTGCAATCGTCCGCCCTTCGTACCCCGACGGCCCATGGACCGTCTTGGGTTGGGGGTCGTGGTGAGAACCGTGGAGTTTCCCGGCTCTCCTTGGCCAATAATACAGGTCGCTGACTCCGGGTTCCTTCCTCGCACTCTGCTCCTGGCTACGCCCAGAAAGGCCAGAGCCTTTGGGCCCCTTCTTCTCCTCTGAGGTGTGAAGGAAGAACTGGAGAGCCGTAGGGTTCTCTCTCCCCAAAGTTTCAGGAGGCTCCTGACCCCGGGCACCTTTATACCTCCAGGCTCCAGGTGGCCTAGCCGGAGATCCTGAGGGCTCAGCTGCCGACGCCTCCGCCCCTTTGCCCACACCTGGGTCACCGCCGGGACCGGCCGGTAGGTCCCACGGCGGCGCCGAGCGCACCACTGCCTCCTGCTCCTCCTCACTGGGCGCACGAGTTGGCAGAAGGTCTCCTGCAGAATCTCCTCGTCCCCAAGCGTCCCTGCTGCGACGCTGGATCAGTGCAGGTGAACAGCTTTCTCCCAGACAATTTTCCTTCCTGGGCGCAAAGGCAGACCCGAGAGCAGGAGACGCGGAAACCTTGAGCAATAGCAGAAGCAGCAGCCGCGAGGTGCGGGCGAGAGGTGCGCCCGCGGCCCGCATGGCTGGGCGAGAGCGCACCCAGCAGCAGCGGCTCCTGCTTAGGACCGACACCTGCTGCCTAAGTTGCCGCTGAGAGTTAGGCACATGTCACATACTAACCCCCGCCCCGGCAGCGGGGGACGGGAGATTACGGGGATGTTGGGGGATGGGTCTTGGGGTCACAACCCTCCCCCTCTACGAGCCTTCCTTGTTTGGCGTCCTGAGCATTTCTCAGTCAAATCCAACCCGGGCGCTACGTATCCCCAAGGTTCAGGGAGGGACTCGCTGCTCCGAGTGGCTGACCTTGAAAACTTGCAACCAACACCTGCTTGATGATTAATGTTGCAACTGGGAGAAGCCCGGACGAAGCCCCGCGCTCCTCCCAGCCTTTGGGGTGGCTGCCTTCGCCGTAACAGTTGCTCCGCCTATTTACATCCTTTCGAGGCGGCTCTATCCAGCAGCAAGCCGAGGTCGCTCAAGGGAAAGAAAAACAAGTTGCCCTCCTTCGGATGCCTAGGAGCCACAGTCCCGCTCCCGCTCGCTGGAAACAGGTTGCTAGCTGCCAGATGCCGCTCAGATGCGCCCGGGAAACTCTGCCCCACCTAACCCCGGCAACCCGCGAGGCTGCTGCGGACCGGGAGGCGAGGGTCTGGAAACCCGCGGCCACTGCCAAAGTTGTTTCTCCTCTCGCTCAAAGTTGACCAGGGGGCGGCGCGGACTGCTGGGCGGCGCGTCCCCGCGGAGAAGGGAATCGGTGGTGGAGGTGGGTGGGGAGGGCTGGCGCTGCTCCTCGGTGGACGGGGCCAGCGGCCGCAGGAGCTCGTTGCGGCGACGGCGGGCGCAGCTCGGGCGGAGACTGTGGTGCCTGGAGCCGCCGCGGGCGAGGCGGTGCATGGCTGGAAAGGGGGGAGGTGGCCCGGCCTCTCCCCGTCGCTCCGGCCGCGGCGCGCGCTCGCGAAACCCAGTGCTCCGCTCCTCGCCTCCTCCCCTTCCTCAGCCTCCTGCGAGATTCTGGTTTGTGGGGAGACGGGATCCCCTGGTGGCTTACGACTCACTAAACCCACACACGTTTCATTCAAGCCCTTTGTAGCGGCTTTCACACGTAGAAGCTGGAAGCGGCGAGGGAACAAGGGCGGAGACGCGGAGCCTGCGCGGCTGGAGGCTAGGGGTGGGCGGGACATGTTAATTCCCCAGATGTCGGAAACCAGCCAGACCGGTCCCAGCGCCAGGTTGCGGGAAAAGAGAGGTGAGAGACTCGTGCGTTTGCTTCCAATCGGCTGTGGCCCCTGAGCTTGTTCAGGCCTGGGATCCGGAGGGAGTGGTAAGGTGAGGCGCTCACCTCTTCAGGTATTCTCAAGAACTGAGGATGGGAAAGAAAGGGTGCTCAGAGGCTTCCATCACAGAGAATGAGCAGTTTGGGGAGTGGGACGCAGAACGGGGATGCTCAGGATGCCCCATGACCTTTAACCATTCTACCTTTAATACCTTGGGCTTCCCAGGTGGCGTTAGTGGTAAAGAACCCGCTTGCCAGGGCAGAAAACAGAAGAAATACAGGTTTGACCCCTGGGTTGGGAAGATCCCGTGGAGAAGGAAATGGCAACCCACTCCAGTATTCTTGCCTGGTCTCAAAGAGTTGGATGCGACTGAGCAACTAACACCGTTTTAATACTTTAGGAGGCATCCTACCAGGGGTGACAATGGAACCACTCAGAGCACAATGGAAGTACTTTTGTTTGATGAAGCAGAGGGAGATGACAGGTAGGGGGAAATTAACTTAGAACTTTCAGCCTGGCTGACCAGGCCTTTCCAGCCTTTATACTATAAAATCCCACACTCTGGCCACTGCTGTCAGGGTATAGCTAATTCAACAGACAAATATCAGATAATTTGATTAAGAGAGAGCAAGTGATAGAGGAAGAAACAAACACATTTTGAAAAAAGAAAAGAACATCTAGGGACTTCCTTGGTGGTCCAGTGGTTAAGGCTCTGCTTCCAATGCAGTGAGTGCAGGGTTCCATTCTTGGTCAGGAAACTAAGATCCCACAAAGCCAAGAAGTAGAAGACAGAAAAACATCTAGAGAGACAGGAGAAAAACACAATGAGAAATAATGCCAATGGTGGTAGGTAGAATAATGGCCCTCCAAGAGATGTCCACATCCTAATTCCTAATACTTGTGAAAATATTACCTTATCTGGCAAAAGGAACTTTGCAGATGTGCTTCAGTTAAAGATCTTGAGATGGGGAGAAGATCATGGATTATCCAAGTCAGTCCATTGAAATCACAAGGGCCGGTACAAAAGGCAGGCAAGAGGGTCTGAATGAAGTGAGACCCTGAACTAAAGTAATGCTGGAGATCTCCAGAAACTGTAAAAAGCAAGAAATAGGCCTTGCCTGATCATTTTCGACTACTGACCTCTAGAATAATTTGTGGTTTTTTGAACCACTTTAAGCCACCTGTCAATTATTAATACAATTAATTATACAATGGAGTTTCTGGGGGAGAGTACAAAAAGATATTTTCTTGTTGAACTTGAATTTCTTGCTATGGGTAGAGGTAGAAATTAGTGACACATTAATGTGGTCTAATGTAAGGATATAAAAATAGCTCACATGTATAACCCAGACTTTAATGAGACGCGAAGGGAGGCAGTATCTCTGGCTTTATTTTGGCAACTTTATTTTTCTTGTTCACAACCAACTTGAATTGCCCCCTCCTGAATTTTTTTTTAAATGAAATACTACAGTTAAAGTAGATTTCTCCCACTTTAGTCCCATCACTTTGTCACCCAAGGTGACTAATATGCTGAAGTTGATGTGTATCTTTTCATCCATATATATTTTATACTTTTACAATAGATCATATACGGTTTTGCATGCTTTTTAAGAGTTATACAAATGGCGGCATAGAATAGTTGAGACATTGAATTTTGCCCTTTTCCTCTTACATTCATAATTCTGAAATTCAGCCTTATCTACACATGTAAGTCTAATTTGTCCTTATTATGAGTATGCTCTAATTAATTTTTTCATTCCTATATTGATTAACATTTGTGTTGTCTCCATTTTTTTTTACTCTTAAACACACGCATAGACGTTTCCTTGTGCCCACATGCAAGAGCTACTCTAGGGTTTATACTTAGGCATGATATTGGTTTGGTCAAAAAGTTTGTTTGGATTTTTCTGTACAATCTTACGGAAAAACCCGAACAAACTTTTAGGCCAGCTTAATGTTTCAGGTTCATAGGACATTAACACCATCAGCTTTCTCCTCCAAGAGAAGGATATGAGAGCCCCCGCCTTCTTCCCATCCCCTCAAAAAGTTGTTTGAATATTGTCTTTCTCATTAATTGTTGCCTGTCCAGTGGAGATTAAATGCATTTCACTGCTACTCTAATTTGCAGTCCTGTACTTATTGATGAGGTTGAGCATCTTCCACATTTTACTGGTACCTGGATTTTATCTTTTGTGACATTCCTGAGACCATCCTAGAATGACAGTGGGTCTTACTACTACTGTATCAGTCTGCTTCCAACTTGTGGCTTGATTTTTAGTTTGCTGATGGTGTCTTTATTGGTTCAGAAATGTAAAACATTTAGAAATACTAATCATTATTGTCTTTTATACTTTTGCTTCTTGAATTTTGCTTATTAAATCTTTCCTGCTCTGATGTCATAATCACATCTTTCCCAACATTCTTTTCAAAGTTTTCATTATTTAGTTTTCATACTGAGGTCTTTAATATGAAATATATTTTACATATAATTGAAGATAGATACATAATTTTATTTTTATCTTTATGAGTTGTCAGGGTTCCCTGGGGGCTCAGTGGTAAGAATTTGCCTGCAAGGGAGGAGACATGGGTTCTATCTCTGGATTGGGAAGATCCCCTGGAGGAAGGCATTGCAACTCACTCCAATATTCTTGCCTGGAATATCCCATGGACAGAGGAGCCTGGTGGGCTATAGTCAATAGGGTTACAAAGAGTCAGACATGATGGAAGCAACTGAGCCCACACACATATGAGTTATGAGTTTCAGTACCATTTACTGACTAGCCCACCATTCCTACCATTTGTAATGAGAATTCCTCTCATTTAACAAACTCCACATAAATTTATGTACACTTTCCTGTTTTAAGTTCTGTTCCATTGGTCTATTTAGCTATCCTTGTACTAACATCATGCTGCTTTCACTTCTACACTTATATAACTCTTAATATCTGGTATGGTAGCTATTATCTATGCCTCCTGCATTGGCAGGCAGTTCTTTACCACTAGCACCACCTGGGAAGTCCATGCAATAGCTATAAAATTTGTTAACAACCTCAACTTTTATATGTCGACTTAACTAATCTACAAATAACACCAGATTTATTCCTTTTAAACAGCCATTTGTTTTCCTTGTCTTATTTCATCGTTAAGTACTTCCAGTATAATGCTGACTAAAAGAGGTGATCCATGTCTTGTTTTTATTTTGAAGGGAATACTTTTGATATTTTGACATTAATATTTTCTATATTGTATTAGTTAATATTTATTATATTAAGGAAGCTTATGTTCTATTTCTAGTTTGCTAACAGTTCTAATAATGAATGATGACTGCTGCTGCTGCTGCTAAGTCGCTTCAGTCATGTCCGACTCTGTGCACCCCCATAGACAGCAGCCCACCAGACTCCCCCATCCCTGGGATTCTCCAGGCAAGAGTACTGGAGTGGGGTGCCATTGCCTTCTCCGATGAATGATGACTACATTTCATCAAATGTCTCTCCTGCATCTGTTGAGATAAATATATTTGTCCTTAGTTATCTTAATTTCATAGATTATTTTAAAATTTTTCTAAATGTTATGCATTCCTGAGATAAGCCTTATGCTATGCTATAGTATTTTTTTAAGGTGGTGTTGAGTTCAATTTGTTAAGATTTTCTTTGGGATTATTGGATATATCTTCATAAGTATTCAAAAATCAGCTTATTAGTAAGGCTTTCACTGACCATCCTTTTTAAAGGACAACCTTTCCTAATCCATTACTTTATTCTCTCACTCTCTATTTCTTTACACATTTTGAAATGAAAAAATAAAATAAGAATATCTAGAGAGACAGGAGCAATACAATGAAAATATATAATTGGCTTGATTTGGGCATTGTTCTCAAAGTGGTAGGCTGAACAACTGAGGTAGCCATCTTTGAGAGTGGTTTAGGAAAATCCTGGTGAAGGGGCTTCCTGTGCTTATCTGAAATGATACCTTTTTCATAAGTAGCCCCTTACTTAACCTGAAGGATGATGCCTTCCAACTTGGATGTGCCTTCTTTGGCTGTGTAAGTAAAGACTTACCATGACCATGAATAAAATCACAGACTTTCAACCACCCTGGAGTCTGGGACAATGTCAGTCATATATCTTTTGGGAAACACAAATTTCTTATCTGTAAAACAAGGATATTCCTATGTGTTCTCAGCTCTGCCCACCCAAGTTGGTATAATGATTGCAAAGGTATGAAAAGACTTTATAAATATATGTTTGTGTTGTTTTTATTAGTTCAACTATTTGTTGCTATTAGCAAAATTTAAATGCCACAAAGAACATAAAAGTCTTGAAGGAGATCATACTTGATAAATAAAAGTCTAAAGTAATAGGCTTATTATATTTTTTAAAAGTTAGAAAGCATTCACTATATAAAAGAAAAAAAATATATTTCAATTTTTTTCCCAAAACTTATCTCATTTGTAACTACAATTTTGTAAATGGTAATAGTCACAATTTATCTGTTTCTGTAATTTCTGTTTTAGAAAAATAGATCAGAAAAGATGTTGGCTAATCATTGTCTGTTTACATCAGAGATAGTTTATCTGTGCAAGAACTGATTTGAACATGTATTTTTCTGTGTCAGCATTCCACAATTTATAATATACAATACTGACTTTATATACAAAAGAGAACATGTAAACTATCACCTGTCTTGGCATTTCTGTACAGTCTATTACACTTCACTTAGTGTGTGGTGTACTAACATAAGGCACATTACAAAATAAGAGAAATTACTATTTCAGGTTCTAAGATACATCACTGCACCCCATGCACTTTAGTAATTTTTCTTTCCTTTTATTTGGCTTCAAATAGGACAATTCAAAAGGACCACTTTCTAAAAGAAATTGTAACATGCAACCAACAGATTATTATGCTCTGTCTTTTTACAAACAGTTTGTTGTTGCAAACTCTGTCCGTAAATTACACATTGTTCATTTAGAAGCCTCTGTCAACTACCTGCTCCATCCTCTCCCTGTGCCCTATTGAGAGCCCAGCTAAAACTGATGAATGGGAACAAATTGTACTGTTTGGGATAAAATACAAATATGATTGAAAATCAATGAAAATCTTGAAAATCAATTATCAGTGTTAACATATTTAAATTTTAAATGAATCAACAATAATAAAAATAGTCCTTTAACTATGACAGAAAAAATGTAGCTGCTGGGCTACATAATATATGTTTAAAAAAACTACTCTATATTGCATGGTCAAATATTTTTTGATTGGAAAGAAACTTAAATGTAATAAAAGATAATACTGAAGATTCATTGACACATATATAAATAAATGCTCTAACCTTTCTCAGCTCTTTAGAGGTAAATTCTCTGTGAAATTCAGTCCTTTCACCTTTTGGTGAAAATCCATCGAGACTCAGAAGTTCTTTGGCTGGCATCTAGCCAAGGTGATATATTAATAGCAGGAGATCCAACCACTTTGGGCTTTTGTCCTCTATAACTTCTCAGATAGTATATTTTCCCTAGCAATTACATCATACTAGTTCTAAATTCTGTAAATAATCACAATAGGCAGAACTTTCAACAGTTATTCAAAGAAAATATAATATTAGAAAGATACATATTTTACTTCCCTATTCTATTACTTGGATCCAAATTGTATCTTGTATCAAAAAGACTCCTAAGATTCTCCTAAACAAATCACACCCCCAAGTCAACTTTTGCCCCATCTCTGGCCTTGCATTATTCTTTAAGTCTGTTTTCTGTGTAACACTGGTACTCAACAATACTCAAGTATTAAGGCAAGCCAAACTACGACAAATCTTGGTTTAACCTTTTATTTTTATTTTTATTTTATTTTATTTTTTTTTTGATTTATTTATTTTTTTACATGAACTCCCAAACATGAACCCCCCTCCCACCTCCCACCCCACATCTTCCCTCCAGATCATCCCCATACACCAGCCCCAAGCATCCTGCATCCTGCATTGAACACAGACTGGCAATTCATTTCTTACATGATAGTATACATATTTAACCTTTTAAAATACTAGTAAGTGAAGTAAGTCAGAAAGAGAAAGTTAAAATATCATCTATCAGCACATAACTATGTAATCTATATTGGTATACAAATGAACCTCTTTGCAGGGCAGAAATAGAGGTGCAGATGTAGAGAATGGACTTGTCCACACAGAGGGGAAGAATCGGGGAGAACAAATTGAGAGAGTAGCATTAATATATACACACTACCGTGTATAAAACAAATAGCTAGTGGGAACTTGCTGCATAGCTCAGGGAGCTCAGCTCAGTGCTCTGTGATGATCTAGAAGAGTGAGACAGGGAGTAGATAGGAGGAAGGCTGAGGAAAGAGTGTATATATGTACACATAGAGCTGATTCATGTTCAGCAGAAACTAGCACAACATTGTAAAGTGGTTATCCTCCAATGAAACTAGCACAACGTTGTAAAGTGGTTATCCTCCAATTAAAAGTAAAATTTTTTAAAAATACCTTAAAATACTACAAAATTTGAATTTTTAGCTGACTAGAATGTAATGTTTCTATACAAAGTCAATAAAGAAGAGCACGCATTTCCATATGAAAAGTGAAACACTGAGATCATTAAGATTTTTTTAAAGAATGCATCATCGATTTGGCTCTCTTGGCAAGCTATTAAATGTTAGCTCCAGCAAAGAAATCGATTCAATGGACTCATCTAAGCCTTGACTCTTGCCACTTTTAGCCATTATTTTCTTGACTAGTGGTTGAAATGCAAGTGGTGCCAAAACTAGGTTTGCTTTGTGAGAGTCATAAAACTCTACCCCAAAGTTCAGTCAACAAAGAAGAAACAATGGGCTTTTCCAGTATAATCTTTCTGATATTTTTCACTTTTTTTAGAAGGAGGTCTGCTTTATATTTATTTTTAACAGTATTTGGAGAGGGTGGGATTGGGTATCATCACTATAACAAATCGGTTTGATAACATAGATATTCTGAATGGTCAAATTAATTAAATGTTAAGATGTGGCCCAAAGTCATCAAATTTGGACACTTGAGGCTATTATTTCTTTGTTGTTGTCATTCAGTTGCTAAGTCATGTGCGATCTTTGTGACCCCCATGGACTACAGCACAGAAGGTTTTCCTGTCCTTCAATATCTCCCAGAGTTTGCTCAGACTCATATCCATTGAGTCAGTGATGCCATCCAACCATGTCATCATCTGTCTTCCCCTTTTCCTCCTGACCTCAGTCCTTCCCACCATCAGGGCCTTTTCCAATGAGTCAGCTCTTTGCATCAGGTAGCCAAAGTATTAGAGCTTCAGCATCAGTCCTTCCAATGAATATTCAGGACTAATTTCCTTTAGGATTAACTGGTTTGTTCTCCTTGCTGTCCAAGGGACTCTCACGAGTCTTCTCCAGCACCAGAATTTGAAAGCATCAGGTCTTCAGTGCTCAGCTTTATTTGTGGTCCAACTAGTTCCTTGGTGTTTTGCATTTCCAGGTTCACCTGTTCATGAACTCAGTCTCCTTCCCTGAGCATCCACTTTTAGAAGAAGGGAAGGCTTTCATTTCCACTTCAGATCAGAAATAAGCCAATTATCTCCTCTTGTAATCAAGAAAGGGCATTTAAGTGATAATATGACCCAGGCCCCGTGCAGTGGTCTACTGTCTGTCGAAGAGGGAATCCCCATGGTGATCCCTTTTAGGCAATGTAGTCTGGGATAGTTTCCCTGGATTTCCATTGATGAATATATTTGGCTTAATAAAAGAATCTTACTTATAAAAATAAGAGAATTTGGCTGCTAAAAAGAACTTAAAGATGAATAATCCGATACAATCTCTTCATTTTTAGAAATAAGGCAACTGTGGCCAAAGTGGGTGAGGTTATTTGCCCTATATCATGGACTAAAAACCAAGTTCTTTGAAAGTGAAGAGAAAGTCAGTGGTTCAGAGAGGCTTCCTGAAGGAGGTGGATGATAATAGGGTAGAATGGTAAGAGCTAGTTACTGAAGTGGAGGAGGAAGGACCTATGCTGTAAGCAGAGGGACAGACTCCAGCCAAGTTGGAAGGAAGAGAAAAAGAATGAAGTATACAGAACAAGCAGTTCAGTGTTGCTGGGAACAGAATATGAGGATTTTTGTTTTTAAAAAATAGCTTGAAAAAAGTGAAAGTATTAGTCACCCAGTCATGTCCATCTCTTTGCAACCTCATGGACTATAGCCTGTCAGTCTCCTCTATCCATGGAATTCTCCAGGCAAGAATACTGGATTGGGCTGCCATTCCCTTTTCCAGGGGATCTTCCCAACCTAGGGATTGAACCCAGGTATCCTGCATTGCAGGCAGATTCTTTACTGTCTGAGCCAGAAGGGATAATGAAAAAAGATCTTAATGTCAATTTTATTTTATGAAGAGAGCATAATTACCATACTTAGGCATATTTGACTCAGTGATCTACTTACTCTGTGATATCTAAATATATATATATCTTTCATTTATTCAACAGTGCTTGAACTTCTCTGGTGGTGCAGCAGATAAAAATTTGCCTGCCTGTGCAGGGGACATAGGTTCAATCCCTGGTCTGAGAAGATCCCACATGCCTCAGGGCAACTAAGCCCACGTACCACAATTCCTGAGCCCTTGCACCCGAGAGTCTGTTCTCCACAACAAGAGAAGCCACCACAATGAGAAGCTTGCACAATTCCAGAAAGAGTAGCCCCTGCTCACAACTAGAGAAAAGCTTGTGTGCAGGAACGAAGACTCAGCACAACCAAAAAAAAAAAAAAAAAAGACAATACCTATGGCTTAGCTCCTCTGCACCAGGAATGGTGCTTTGTATGCTAGATGTATTGTTGTTGCTACTGAGTCACCAAGTCATGTCCAACTCTTTGCGACCCCATGGACTGTAGCCTGCCAGGCTTCTCTGTCCATGGAATTCTCAAGGCAAGAATACTGGAGTGGGTTACCATTTCCTTCTCCACGGGATCTTCCCGACCCAGGGACTGGACCCATGTCCCCTGCTTTGCATGCAGATACTTTACCACTAAGCCAGCTTTACATATACAGTGGTGAATGAAACAGTTACGATCCTTTCCTCAAGGAGCTCACACTGTAACAGAGAATGCAGTCAAGTACACAGGCATTTAATTGGAATTTATGATGACAAAGTCAGCTCTAGAATAGGAAAAGGGGGGGTTGCTTATGAAAACATAAAGAGATGGTTTACTCTGACTGGAGGAGGGGTCAAAGTAGATGCCTTTGAAGAAGAAAGTTCTAAACTGAGAGGTGCAGGTGAACGTGGGGGAGGTGGGGACGGAAGGAGAGCAGGGGAGAGGTTGGTTAGACATCCAGAAGAAACTCGGACAGAACTAAAATTCAGCATCATAGACTTACAATAGTGGTGATAGTACTGTGAGGCTGAGAACAAAGTTGAAGGTAGACTGGGGAGAGACAGGCCAGAGAGACAATAAAGGGATGCGTGTTGAATAAACTTGACAGCCAGTGATTTTCAGAGGTTAGACAAGGAGTCTTTACAGATGCCCCGAGAGCATGGCAGGCATGACTGAAGGCAGCAGAAGCTAATTGGAACTTTGACCTATTCTTTGTCTGCTTCTTTCCACCAGTCACCATTTTTTTCTTTCTCTCCAGCATCCCGGCTATTTTTGCACCTACACCTGCTGACTCATTACACAGTAAATAAGTCAATCTTTAGAAGGAGAAAGTTACTGACTTCCCTTTTTCAGTTCCAGTATTCCAGTAAAGGACCCAACATGGTCAGATAGTCATACCAAATCTCTCAGATGTGTGTCAGAAGCCATGCCCAAAACTGAAATAGACAACTTCCACAAATACCTGGGTGCTTACCTGGTGGCTCAGCAGTAAAAGCATCCACCTGCAATGCAGGAGATGTGGGTACGATCCCTGGCTAAAGAATATCCCCTGGAGAAAGAAATGGTAATCCACTCCAGTATTCTTGCCTGGGAAATCCCATGGACAGAGGAGCCTGACGGAATACAGTCTACGGGCTTTCAGAGAGTCAGACACAACTGAAGAAACCTAGCATGCATGCACACATACAGATTATGCAACCTTTTTTGCCAAGTCGCTTCAGTAGTGTCTGACTCTTTGCGACCCTCAGACTACAGCCCTCCAGGATCCTCTGTCCGTGGGATTCTGCAGGCAAGAACACTGGAGTGGGTTGCCATTTCCTTCTCCAGGGGATCTTTCCAACCCAGGGGTCAAACCCACATCTCTTTTGTCTCTTGCATTGGCAGGTGGGTTCTTTACTGCTAGTGCCACCAGGGACACCCATAACTGTTTTTGTGAAGTTGCTCAGTCGTGTCCGACTCTTTGTGACCCCATGGACTGTAACCTACCAGGCTCCTCCACATATGGGATTTTCCAGGCAATACTGGAGTGGGTTGCCATTTCCTTCGCCAGGAGATCTTCCCGACCCAGGGATTGAACCTGGGCCTCCCGTATTGTAGGCAGACACTTTTACCATCTGAGCCACCAGGGAAGTACCATTTTTAGTGCTAACTAATTCAACAAATATTCTGATCGTTATGCCCAAGACAGTGCAGTGTGCTTCCATGTACGTTAAAAAAAGAAAAAAGAGATTTTATATAATGGAAGCTCAATATGCCTGTTGTCCTAGGTTTAGAGAAGGATGTGTTTGGTGGTTTTAAACCAAGAAATATGAAATAGACTACATAAAAGGTGAAATGAAATAATATAGCTAAAGGATTATCTGATGAAATCAACTTTCCCTGAAAAAATAGGGGGGAAAAATTCATTAACTTTAAAAATTGGCAAGAAAAATAAAATAAAAATGACAAGGGGAATTCTCAGGAATTAAGTTAAAGGTTGTTGTTTTAATCTGTAATCAACATCCTGAAAATTCTTCCTTTTTTTTTTTTTTTACTAAAACCTGTACATTGAAACAAAGCCTGACATATTTTCTCACTGCATGTCTGCAGCAGTGTGTGGCTGCTAATGACAGCATTTGCTCAGAGTCTTCCCTGTAGGAGATCTACAGCCTTTGAGGTGGAGAATTTTCTGTTAACAGCAGACCTGCCACAGCTGATCTGTCAGGGGGAGTCAGACAGGCATTCCGCTCCCCGAGGACAACAAGAAAAGAAACAAAAATTAAGCAAAATGCAAATATTTTCATCAGAGACACTTGGCAAATGCTTGTCTAAGGAATCAAAAGAGGGGCAGGGACAAATTGCACTTCATTCATGGAAATCTTTACATTTCAATATTCCAAACATAAATTAAACCCTTTATTAATGTCTTCTGACATTCAATTGCACTAATACATGAGCTTGAAATCTGGCCAGCATTACATGCTTTCACACACTGCTTTGTATGTACTTTTTACCCTTTTTACAGGTATTTATCAAGCTCCTAGGGCTTCCCTTGTGGCTCAGATGGTAAAAATCTGCCTGCAATGTAGGAGACCTGGGTTTTATCCCTGGGTCAGGAAGATCTCCTGGAGAAGGGCATGGCTAACCACTCCAGTATTTTTGCCTAGAGGATTCTGTGGACAGAGGAATCTGGTAGGCTACAGTCCATGGGGTCACAAAGAGTTAGACACAATTGAGCAACTAACACTTTGACTTTCATCAAGCTTGTACTACTCCAAAACACAGTGCTGGGCTCTGGGGAGATGAAATGGTGAACAGAAATGGACAAAGACTCTCCCTTACCAACCCCACATTCTAATGGCGATGGAGAGGCAGGCATTGAGGTATTTGCACAAGCAAATGTGAAATTGCAGTGGAGATGAATCTGATGGTGAGCTGTGTGATGTTTAGATTCTATGGTTGGAGTACTTTTGCAAATCCTGAAGGTCAAAGAAAACTTCTACAAAGAGATTGTGAAGAATTCCTAGAAGTTAACTACTCAACAGATGTTCTTCTGTCTGCTTCAGACAGAAGAGCATCCATGTCTTAAAGGCACGGGGGCAGGAGAGGGTATAATCAGTTGAGACACTAGACGGAGGTCACCGTGGCTAAAGCAGGCAGTGCCAAGGCATTGTGGAATGCTATGGGGCTAAAGAGCTGTGATGGAACCAGATTCTGAAAGACCTCTGTAGGCACGGTAAAGGGATTTGCTTCTCTCCTGAGAGATATATAAAGTCAACAGAGGACTTCCCCTGTGGTCCATTGGTTAAGACCCCACCCTTACAATTCAGGAGTTGCAGGTTCTATCCCTGGTTAGGGAAATAAAGTCCTGAAAGCAGCAAGAAACAAACAAACGAAAGAGCAGAGAAAATTTTTAAAAAGAAATAATAAAGCCAATGGAACACTTCAGTTGTGTGTGTCCATGAGTGCTGTGTATTTGCTAGCAGTGAGGTGTCACTCTATTTGAGTAGCATGGCATGATCAGATTTGCATTCATACTCTATACTTTCATCACTTCCTAATTTTACCGACAACAGTCCTTCTTAACAGTTTCTTTACATTGTAAGAGAAATTGGAGTTGAATATAAAGTGGTTTTATATCTGAGCTTAGTCACTCAGTCATGTCTGACACTTTGCAACCCCACGGACTGTAGCCCGCCAGTCTCCTCTGTCCATGGAATTCTCCAGGCAAGAATACTGGAGTGAGTAGCCATTCCTTTCTCCAGGGGATCTTCCAAACCCAGGGATCTAATCCAGGTTGCCTGCATTGCAGGCAGATTCTTTACCATCTGAGCCACCAGGGAAGTCCAAGAATAATGGAGTGGGTAGCCTATCTTTCTGCAGGGAATCTTCCCAACCCAGGAATCAAATCTACTGCATTGCAGGTAGATTCTTTACCTGATGAGCTACCAGGGTTTTACATTTAGATTGTGGAAAACACAAATATGGCATTGTATGTAAAGAAAATATTAAAGCAGTATATGTAAAGACACTATCACAATCTTAACATGTTTTCATTTGTAATGTAATGCAATTGAATGGCTTTCTAATGTATGATTTGCATTCAAAAATAGTATAGTTTGCTATTCCTAACATGAAGAAATTACAGAGAAAGCTAATTTTGACTAAAACCAACTTAATAATTGCATAATTACCTTTAAGCATGCACGCTGTTCCTGAAAAAAAAGAATGAATAAAATACACAACCACCAATATTAGTTACATTCAAAGATGAACTGTTTGTTTATAGGAAACTCAGGATATAGTAAATATACAAAATCTAATGAATATACCCTAAGTACAGTATATTAAACAATCATATACAGAATAAAATGATAATAATAATAGTTTACTGTAATGAGTGACTTCAGCAATCTGTCCATGGAATTCTCCAGGCAAGAATACTGGAGTGAGTAGCCATTCCTTTCTCCAGGGGATCTTCCAAACCCAGGGATCTAATCCAGGTTGCCTGCATTGCAGGCAGATTCTTTACCATCTGAGCCACCAGGGAAGTCCAAGAATAATGGAGTGGGTAGCCTATCTTTCTGCAGGGAATCTTCCCAACCCAGGAATCAAATCTACTGCATTGCAGGTAGATTCTTTACCTGATGAGCTACCAGGGTTTTACATTTAGATTGTGGAAAACACAAATATGGCATTGTATGTAAAGAAAATATTAAAGCAGTATATGTAAAGACACTATCACAATCTTAACATGTTTTCATTTGTAATGTAATGCAATTGAATGGCTTTCTAATGTATGATTTGCATTCAAAAATAGTATAGTTTGCTATTCCTAACATGAAGAAATTACAGAGAAAGCTAATTTTGACTAAAACCAACTTAATAATTGCATAATTACCTTTAAGCATGCACGCTGTTCCTGAAAAAAAAGAATGAATAAAATACACAACCACCAATATTAGTTACATTCAAAGATGAACTGTTTGTTTATAGGAAACTCAGGATATAGTAAATATACAAAATCTAATGAATATACCCTAAGTACAGTATATTAAACAATCATATACAGAATAAAATGATAATAATAATAGTTTACTGTAATGAGTGACTTCAGCAGTAAAGAGAACCCAGCCTTCGGCACATTATCCTTTTTTGCCATTTTAGTAATATAGCAATATAACCAATATTGTTCATGTCACAGAATTCTAGTTTTTAATTGATTGGGTGCCCATCATGGGCTGGGTACTTTAAAAGTTTCCATATAGAATCTTTGTGAGCTAGTTGTTTGCAGGAGGGACCCTCCTAGAGCTTGAAGCCCAGGCCTGCTGAAGCCTGAGTGTGGGTAATAGAAACTTGCTTCATCCCACCTCCATGTAAACACTCGAAAAGGTGCTAATTTTGTTTCGTTGCTAGTTATTTGCACCTAGTCAGGAGGCAGACATCTAGCCAGAGTCTCCAAGCTCATACCAGTAGTAGGGTATTAACAAACCCTGGAAAATGGGAAAGGAAGCATCTCCCACCTAGAGGGATCCTCACTCTCTTCAGGCAGCAGCCTGTGAAGCTGCATAATCCCACTGGAATGCTGGGAAGTATGAAAAAGCCATAAGGTTGCTGAAACCTCACTGGGTAAACCTCTGCTTTATGTAACTGTTCTCTGTTCTTCCCATCGCTGTAAATTTCCTTACCGTTTGCTGCTAAAACTTTCTATCTTTCTGTCAATCACATTACCATTCCATTGTGATACTCTAGAAATTATTACATTCATTTTAGAAATGAAGACACAGAGGCTCTGAGCATTATAGTAACTCATCCAGATTAACAAGCCACAGTGTTGATGTCCCGATTACACAGCCAAGGTCTTTGTGATGTAACTATTGGAAAAGGTCAGGGAGGCTGATGGAACAGTTATAGGACAAGCACCGTGAAAAAAAAGAGGAGGGGAGAGTTTCATAAATGTGTACCTGTGATACTGAATGGAGAGAATTTAGGTGGTTCCTTTTCATGTTATACATAAAAATCATATGATCATATGAATGTATTTACTTTACCATCAAACTGTAAGTTCTGTGAGCATGGGAAATCTGTCATTCATCTGTGTAAGGCCAGTATCAAGCAAATAGCCCTTGTACATCATAGTCATGCAGTATGTACTTACATTTCTAAATTTTCAAAAGCCATTTGACCTGAAATATCTCATCATTTAATTAAGATGAAAAGATGTAGTTTGGCATTGGGGGGATATAGAAAAGTGATGTTTCTTTGAGGAATGTTTTGGATGAGATTTACATGTAAGTTGGTGGACTTTGAGTAAAGCAGATTGTCCTCCATACAGTGGGTGGGCTTCATCCAATCAGCTGAAGGCCTGAACAGAACTAAAGACTGACCTCCCCCAAGCAAGAGGAAATTTTGCCAGCAGACTTCAGCTCCAACAGGTGGACCATGCTGGCAGCTAATTAGTATGCTCCTGTCTGGAAATACCTGCACCTGCTGTTCCCACCTGTACTCCAGCAGAACAGCAATTAGGAAATAGTCTAAGGAGATAAAGCAATTGCTTACAATGCTTGGAGAGTAACATTTACACTGAGTTTGAGCTGGATTTTTATCAAGTATCAAATTTAAAACCATGATAAGTCCAATCAGTTTTGGCCAACCAAAGAGGCAGAGAAACATTTATATACTTAATTTTCATCTACATGAGGTCAGAGGCTGTGGCTGCTTTTTGTTAACCAGTCATATCCCTGAAGTCCAGTTCCAAGCCTGGCTGGCACTTTAGTGGGCATTGAAAAAATTAAATGAATGAATACATGAGTGAAGGTTGCTGTGTCAACTGGCTACAGATGACACATCTGCTGTAGTGTAGTTTGAAGAGGGTTTATTTATTAAAAATCGAATTAAAAGATATAAATGAGGTTTTCAGCAATGAGAATCTGGTGCATCACAACTAGAAAGTAGCCCCCACTCACCACAACTAGAGAAAGCTCATGTGCAGCAACAAAGACCTAGAGCAGCAAAAAAAAAAAAAAAAAAAGATAAATTAGATGCTGGGGAAGTGAACAAGACAGGGCAGGAACCCAAGCTAAAGAGATAGTGGGAGTAGAGTTACCAAAACTCAGAAGCAAAGAGTGGGTCAGTCTGCACAGAGCAGTGACTTTCCTCCTGCATCCTCCTAGAATTTCCATTTGCTGAGCCAGCCTGACTTAAGGGAGCAGGATCTCTGCTGAAGAAGTTTATGCAAATTAGCCGTAAGGGGGCGTGACCAGTGGAGAAGAGGGTGGAGCCTGGATCCTGAAGGCAAACAGAAACACTGCATTGTTGTCTTAGCGGGAGGCCTACATTGCTCTTCTGACCAGATAACCGATTAATAACAGTGCAGTGTGCACACTCACACACTCACATGTGCTTGCACACCCACACGTTGCACAGAGCCTTCTTTTAATTATTGTGGTTTGACTGATGTTTTAAAAGAAACATTAAAACAATTTATCCTATTTTGAAATTAGAATGGGACACACAATTTTATTAATTTACACATCAAATATTTTTTAAACTACAGGTCAAATGTATTCTTCTTAATGAAGAAGGAAGAAAGGAGATAGACCAAAGTAAAGGGAGAGAAGAATAGACAAGAAAAGGCAGAGAGACAAACTAAGAAAGAGATAAAGAAAAGTGATAAAGGAGATTCACAGGTCAGGGAACATCCAGAAAAGAACAGTGTGGGCTAGGGAGAGATTTGGGGGGTTGGGGTGGGGGCCCCGTGGTGGGAGGAGGGCGGGGGCAGTGAGCCAGGTAAGGAGAGGGTGAAGATGAGGGGGAGGAGCATGGGGGCCCGGGGCAGGGGCGTGGAGGCGGGGCTCGGGGGGTCGGGATGAGGAAGGGAGGGAAGTAGCTGTTAAGACATATCCTTGGACTCAGTAACTAAATGGGTCAGTTATTAGGAGCTGTGCAAAGCTGTAGGACTGCAGAGATGTGTATAAGAGACAGCCTGAGTGTGGGTAATAGAAACTTGCTTCATCCCACCTCCATGTAAACACTCGAAAAGGTGCTAATTTTGTTTCGTTGCTAGTTATTTGCACCTAGTCAGGAGGCAGACATCTAGCCAGAGTCTCCAAGCTCATACCAGTAGTAGGGTATTAACAAACCCTGGAAAATGGGAAAGGAAGCATCTCCCACCTAGAGGGATCCTCACTCTCTTCAGGCAGCAGCCTGTGAAGCTGCATAATCCCACTGGAATGCTGGGAAGTATGAAAAAGCCATAAGGTTGCTGAAACCTCACTGGGTAAACCTCTGCTTTATGTAACTGTTCTCTGTTCTTCCCATCGCTGTAAATTTCCTTACCGTTTGCTGCTAAAACTTTCTATCTTTCTGTCAATCACATTACCATTCCATTGTGATNAAGCTGTAGGACTGCAGGCAAACTGCCGCACTTCAAACTTGAAGAGATGCTGGGGGAAAGTGCTTTGTAAAACGTATGTATTAGTTTTTGGAAAAAAATATCCTTGATATTTTGACCTAAGTAATTAAGTCAAAGAGATCCATTCAGTTTGGAAATGAACAAAACATATTTTCATGGGATAGAAATATGATTTTACATAATTTTTTTTCCCTTTTAACTCAAGAAACTTGGAATTAACTTTGCCGGAAAAAAAAAATAGAAGAGCAATATTACCCTCACTGTTTTTCTCCTTCCTCTCTTACCCTTTACTTATTTCCTTTACCAATTCTGTGCTTCATCAGTATCTATCTAGATCTGTATCTATCACATAGACATTAGTTTCTTTATAGCTATATGTATAGATGTATATATATCATATATATATATAAAACATATGCTTTTATTTTTTCTAATAAATACCATATAAATGTGAATAATTTTAACTCCTCAGATAACTTTTACATCCTGAACATTTCACAACTCCATAGCTTAAGACTCAGAGTTGGAAATAAATATCACAGTGAAACAGCTAATTAGTGACAGACCCCCAGACCCAGGGGGTCCTCACTTTCCTACTTTTTCCTCTGGGCAACAAACTGTCTCCCTAGATGAAGGTTTTAGTTGAAGACGAGCTAGATGTTAATTTGCCAATAAAATGCCATTTCATTCCATTTTCCTTATTTTTCTTTGAGAACATACATACCTGTTCAATTATTTTCTGAATGTTAGAAACCTATTGAAAGATGTCATCATTTCAACATGATAACCTATGTTTATAGATGATGTTCTTCTTTCATTTATTTTTGAGAACAAATTGAAGGTGAACTACTTATCATCCTATCACAATTCAGTGTCAACCCTGTTTTTATTTTCAGGGTTGAAAACTTGAAACTAAGAAATGCCCATTGATTTGCTAAAAGCAAGAGCACAGTGCTCTTTGGACATGGACAGTAACTGGGATAAAACGATGAGCACCTCAAAGCCTCTATAATGTAGAACACATAAAACTCCTTCAGAAGAACAGGACTAAAGATTATAATTCAGTTAAAAATAGACCTAACTGTTATTGGTATAGTCGCTCAGTCTTAAGGCTGGGGTTGCAGGAATCTCCCTCTCACTGTTAACTGAAGTGTTTCCATGCTGTCAATAATACTTTAAGTAAAGAAATGGAGCTCATGACCATCATAGTGAAATTTAAGGGAGGAAAAAAATAATAATACTGGAGAATTCTAACTCTTGAGTTCCCAAAACCATTAGAACCATTCTTTAAAACTTCCACCCTCTTAAGACTGTGAACTTTTATTATTTCAAACGCTTAAAGGATATGTGAAGGAAGGCCTTCAGATGTTAAAGTCTGCTGAATTTTCAGAGTTGTGAAATCCTCCATCTTCTAGAACCCTGTTGTTGTTTAGTTGCTAGGTCCTGTCCGACTGTTTTGGGAGCCCATGGACTGTAGCCCTCCAGGCACCTCTGTCCATGGGCTTTCCCAGGCAAGAATACTGGAGTGGTTTGCCATTTCCTTCTCCAGTGGATCTTCCCTACCCAGAGATGGAACCTGTGTCTCCTAGATTGGCAGGCCGACAGGGAAGCTCTTACCCAGGGAAATCTGGTTAGAAGGCACTCATCCAGTTAGTATAGTTTGGCCTCAGCACATTTAAGATTGCTGGCTGGGAATTCACTAGGATGCACTAAATGGGTTGAAAGTCCTCCTTTTTTTAGTTCTGAGTGGACACTGTAACTTCAATATTCCTCCAAATTCATTTGGAATCTCTGAAAACCTCACCAAAACTGAGAAAGGTCCTTCCGCCTTTCTTAGACCAGCTGTGACAGGTCTAATTCAGTTTTTCAAGGTCTCTGAACAGGAGTCCGCCAAGATGCTTCTTAAATAGGGAGCCCATGGACTGTAGCCCTCCAGGCACCTCTGTCCATGGGCTTTCCCAGGCAAGAATACTGGAGTGGTTTGCCATTTCCTTCTCCAGTGGATCTTCCCTACCCAGAGATGGAACCTGTGTCTCCTAGATTGGCAGGCCGACAGGGAAGCTCTTACCCAGGGAAATCTGGTTAGAAGGCACTCATCCAGTTAGTATAGTTTGGCCTCAGCACATTTAAGATTGCTGGCTGGGAATTCACTAGGATGCACTAAATGGGTTGAAAGTCCTCCTTTTTTTAGTTCTGAGTGGACACTGTAACTTCAATATTCCTCCAAATTCATTTGGAATCTCTGAAAACCTCACCAAAACTGAGAAAGGTCCTTCCGCCTTTCTTAGACCAGCTGTGACAGGTCTAATTCAGTTTTTCAAGGTCTCTGAACAGGACTCCGCCAAGATGCTTCTTAAATGTGCGGGGCGTTTCCTCTGATTTGGCGGGCTTCTCACACGTGATTTAGTCCTGGAGGATTAAGCCAAAATACTGTGGGGAAGAGCGCCCTCGCCTGCCTTTCAGGGGGAAATGCACTGCGCCGGATTGCCATTTATGGCTTCCCGCTGCCAAACTGTTGAATTTAATCAGGAGGTTTGCATTTTAGACTGGCTAGATCTAGTTTGTATTTATAGTCCTTGATTTGGAAATCCAGGTTTTATATATAAACAAATGCATAATTAAAATATAAACTATATATCGCATGTATAAACAAAATGTGTAATTTGCACATTGGTTACAAATTTTCTTCAGAAAATCAATTATTTCACATGAGGTTTTGGAATTAATAGGAATCTGTTCAGTTGTGATTTATGTGCAATTCCAATCTGATATTGTTTCAGAGGAAATTGTGACAGTTAATCAACATGCAAATGACATGTTTATGGATGAGTTTAAATGAATTTTGACAGATGAACGACTGCCAAGTATTAAAGCCTTAGCCTCGTAATGAAAATGACAGAAAAGACAGAAAGATCTGCCTTACCTGTAGAGATATTGAAGATCAAGAGAGTTTAATTAATATTTGCCAAATAATTTTCACTTATTGATAACAGTTGAATTATAAAGTATAGATGTTCAAAATGCTGGAAGCAAGAAAACATTCTTGTATTCAAAACTTCACCTGCCTCTTCCAGCAAAATTCACTGTTGTTAGAGTCATTCTAGAGGTTTTAGACCTGTCTGCAGAATTAAAGTGAGTATACATATAGGTAAGCGAACATTCTGTGATAGAACTTTTTTTTTTTTTCAGTTCATAAACATTTGAAAATGTACTACTGTTTCTGAGTCTTAATCACGAAAGTTCAACTTTCATTAGAAACTAAACTTCACCTGCCTCTTCCAGCAAAATTCACTGTTGTTAGAGTCATTCTAGAGGTTTTAGACCTGTCTGCAGAATTAAAGTGAGTATACATATAGGTAAGCGAACATTCTGTGATAGAACTTTTTTTTTTTTTCAGTTCATAAACATTTGAAAATGTACTACTGTTTCTGAGTCTTAATCACTAAAGTTCAACTTTCATTAGAAACTTTACAATTTTCTGAATAGAAGAAGGGAATTGTTCTGGAAAACTATGAGATTAAAAGATGAACACAAAAGTAATTAATGTTCAGTAATGTCACTCATCTGTGCTTTATTTAATTCTCATCATTCTTCTTTATTTAATTCTCATCATTCATTTGGAAGACCCTCAAATTAATTTGAATTAACACTTACTGAGTGCTCCACATTAGCTGCTATTATGTACAAGGCACTGTGCTGATTGCATTATATTCATTATCTCCTTTTAAACCTCGGGGTTTCAAGAAAATTTAAGCAAACTGAGGTCAAGCAAATGAAACAACTTGACCAAGCTCACATTTCAAGGAAGTAGTAAAGCTAGATTTTTTAACTGAGTCTTGGCTCTACATCCCATGCACTTAACCACTACACTGTACATTTTAGACCAAAAAATTTACTATCAACTATGTTTCTCCCATAGTCCTTTGCCATTTCCTGTGTATACTACTGGTTAATGAATTTGATGTGGAACTGAAGTTGGAGGTTAGGTCCAGGATAGCAACTTTGATGCCAAGAAAGAGTTCGAGAACGAAAAAATTTACCTTTTGATGTGAAAGATGAGAAGATCAAAAGAGAAATTAAAAAAAAATAAGTGGATATGGGCAGAGATTAACTTAGTAAATGACAGGGCTTCAGTAAAATAGCAGGGGGTTCCCTAGTGGCTCAGCTGTAAAGAATCCACCTGCAATGCAGGAGACCTGGGTTTGCAAGATATGAAGTACAGAATGGAATGGGTGTTAGAAAATGCAGAATGTCAAAGGAAAAATGTACATTAAAGAAATGTAGCTATGAAGTAGAGGAGAAAAATGAACCAGTACTTGGAAAAGGGGTAATGNGGTTCCCTAGTGGCTCAGCTGTAAAGAATCCACCTGCAATGCAGGAGACCTGGGTTTGCAAGATATGAAGTACAGAATGGAATGGGTGTTAGAAAATGCAGAATGTCAAAGGAAAAATGTACATTAAAGAAATGTAGCTATGAAGTAGAGGAGAAAAATGAACCAGTACTTGGAAAAGGGGTAATGGAAAGGACAAAGAGAAAGGAAAGGATGGGAAACTAAACTATATTTAGAATTTCTCACAGATTAGGCATTTTTAATATGTTCAATGCATTAATTTTCATATTAACTGCTCTAAGCACAAAATATTTTGTGCTTAAAATATTTTAAAAATATTTCTTAAAATATATCTTAAAATATTTTTCTTCATTTTTACAGATGGAGGTGCTAAACAACATTTTGGAGCACATTTAGCTGACAGAATTTAAAGAGTCCAAGCTGGAGCCCACACCTTTGATTCCAAGTGCTGACATATGCTTTAAAACAAGGAAGGAGGCAATTAATAAAGATGAATGTTGTATATAACCTTGATTGTGCATCATTCGGTTGTTCCACTGGAAATATTCTGTATATTATTTCTAATTGTAACAGTTGTAGCACATATTTATTTTAAAAAAACAGGAAAAATTTTTCTTAAAATTTCCTAGTTTATTGCAAATATTTTTTCAATACTTTTTAATAATTGGAATGTACTTTTATAAGTCAGGTAATTATCATTTTTGTGCTTGTTTACTCCATCTTTTAAAGGAAGGGCTATGCTTGAAATGGGGTATCAGTTCAGTTGCTCAGTCATGTCTGACTCTTTGTGACCCCATGAATTGCAGCATGTCAGGCCTCCCTGTCCATCACCAACTCCCGGAGTTCACTCAAACTCATGTCCATTGAGTTGGTGATGCCATCCAGCCATCTCATCCTCTGTCATCCCCTTCTCCTCCTGCCCCCAATCTCTCCCAGCATCAGAATCTTTTCCAATGAGTCAACTCTTCGCATGAGGTGGCCAAAGTATTGGAGTTTCAGCTTCAGCATCAGTCCTTCCAAAGAACACTCAGGACTAATCTCCTTCAGAATGGACTGTTGGATCTCCTTTCAGTCCAAGGGACTCTCAAGAGTCTTTTCCAACACCACAGTTCAAAAGCATCAATTCTTTGGCGCTCAACTTTCTTCACAGTCCAACTCTCACATCCATACATGACCAGTGGAAAAACCATAGCCTTGACTTGATGGATCTTTGTTAGCAAAGTAATGTCTCTGCTTTTGAATATGCTATCTAGGTTGGACATAACTTTCCTCCCAAGGAGTAAGTGTCTTAATTTCATGGCTGCAATCACCATCTGCAGTGATTTTGGAACCCCCAAAATAAAGTCTGACACTGTTTCCACTGTTTCCCCATCTATTTCTCATGAAGTGATGGGACCAGATGCCATGTCAATATAGGTCTCTGAATCTTTTGGGAGTGGAGGAAGAAGAGAGGGATAAATCTAGACTGTGCATTTACTTGACCAGCTTCCCTGGTGGCTCAGATGGTAAAGCGTCTGTCTGCGATGTGGGAGACTGGGTTCGAGCCCTGGGTCGGGAAGATCCCCTGGAGAAGGAAATGGCAATCCACTCCAGCACTCTTGCCTGGAAAATCTCATGGACGGAGGAGCCTGATAGGCTACAGTCCATGGAGTCGCAAAGAGTCGGACACGACTGAGCGACTTCAGACTTCAGACTAAGAGATTCAACAGACTGGAGGAAGTGAAGAGGTGCAGACTTTTTCTTTGAAGGTGTTATTTTCTGTTTTGATTGGTAATGGGAAGTTCTGTCCAGGATAAACCAAGACATGTTAAATCTTAAATCTGGAGGGTGCATAGTATTCACTGTGACTTTAGCACCAAGTAACGCCTCATGCTCTCCAGATGGTGAGCATCAAGGATTTCTTCGAGATACCCACTCATGCCCAGGTACCCTTTACTGTAAGATGGCCCTTGAAGTTTACCCTTCCTTCTTCTTCCACTTGCTCTACATGGAGTAGAAATTTCAGTTTCTAGAGCGTGCTTATCACTGTTCTGTATTTAACTGCACTAGTGAAGAGTTTCTTTCTTTTCTGGTTAAGTAATCCACTGATCATTTTAATAGCAATCTTCATAGAGGGAATTAGACATGTGAAATGTGGCCATCATAAATCTAAGTCCCTTTTGAGGGGACCATCCTTCTACAGTTTTTAAATTGAGGTATAGTTGATTTACAATGTTGTGTTAGCTTCAAGTGTACAGCAAAATGATTCAGTCACACACACACATACACACACACATTTGTTTCCATTATAGGTTATTATAAGATATTGAGTGTAATTCCCTGGGCTTTATAGAATGTCACTGTTGTTTACCTATTTTGTATATAATAGTGTGTATATGTTAAAGCCAAACTCCTAATTTATCCCTCATCCCACCTTTCCCACTTTGGTAACCATAAACTTGTTTTCTATGTCTCTGAGTTTATTTCTGTTTTGTAAATAAGTTCATTTGTATTATTATTTTTTTTAGATTCCACAAATAAGTGATATCATATGATGTTTGTCTTTGTCTGGCTTCCTTCACTTAGTATGGCAATCTCTAGGTCCATCCATGTTATTCATCCTCATATATTTTTAATGAAGTAAACCTTAAGCCCTTCAAAATTAGCAAATGTCTTTGGGGAAATCATCTAAGTAATTATGTTTTTGTATATTTGCATACCTAGAATATATTTCAAATTATGCTTAAGTAGATTGTATGAATGCAAGAATCAGATTATAACTGTTTTACCCATTTATTTATTCTCAAATAAATGGATAAAATGTTTTTGTCTGATATGTAATTATGTGTCACAATTGGACTAGGTCTTGCTTATTTAGAGATCTAAAAACAGTGGGTCTGTTTGCAGATCTACAGAAGAGTAAGGAATTTATTCCATATATTACTTAAAAGGTTACCTTTAAAAACTCAGTTTAAAACATTTAAGAAGGAAGTCAAATCCTATAAAAACTAAAAAATTCCAAGCAAATATTATTTATGAAAGTTTGTTTCATGACCCACAGGAAGATTACTGCTCACTTCCTTTCCATTTTGTTCCAGACTACTACTAAGAAAAAATAATTTAAATTTCCTGTGGATGGATAATCAGTAAGTTCTCCCAAATTCTGGGAATCATGTTGTTTGGAGACATGCATGAACATTGTCACAATTAATTTAAAAGCCACAGACACACACACTTCCTGATTATACTTCCTTTCCTTCCTCAGGATTTCCATTTTTACCAATCCTCTAACTTCTTTTCATTTTTAAATTTTATGTTCCTCATCTCTATATGTTTCTTTGGTCTATTAGTTTTATTTTTTTTTTTTCAGGCAGTTTCTCAGTTTTTCAAGCATCATTATTTCATGTGTTTTTCCTAGTCTCTTTTCTTGATATACTAGCTGACATTTATCCTTTTATTTTTGCTCCTTGGTATTACCTGTTATTTCTATATTTTTTTGCCTTATTGAAATNTTTTTTTTTTTTCAGGCAGTTTCTCAGTTTTTCAAGCATCATTATTTCATGTGTTTTTCCTAGTCTCTTTTCTTGATATACTAGCTGACATTTATCCTTTTATTTTTGCTCCTTGGTATTACCTGTTATTTCTATATTTTTTTGCCTTATTGAAATATAGTTGACTTACAATATTATGTTAGTTTCAGATGTATTACACAGTAACTTGACATTTGAATTCATTATGAAATGATCGCCATGATAAGTCTACTAATAACTTGCCCTGATACAAACTTATAATATCATTGACCATATTCCTTCTGCTGTATATTCCATCTCTGTGACTTAATTATTTTTATAACTGGAGGTTTATACCTCTGCTCTTCCTCTATTTTGCCCCTTCCCAGCCACCACCCCTCTGACAACCATCCTTTTATTCTTGTATCTATGAGTCTTGTTCTCCTTTTGATTTGTTTGTTTTTTTCTTTAGATTCCACATATAAGTGATATCATACGTTATTTGTCTTATTCTGTCTGATTTATTTTACTCAGTATCATACCTCTTAGATCCATCTATGTTGTCACAAATGGTAAGATTTAGTGTTTTTCTAATGGCTGAGTAATATTCCACTGTGTGTACAGTCACTTAGTGTGTGCATGCTCAGTCGCTTGTCATGTCCAACTCTTTGCCACTCTGTGGACTGTAGACTTCCAGGCTCGTCTATTCATGGGATTCTCCAGGCAAGAATACTGGAGTGGGTTGTCATACCCTCTACCAGGGGATCTTCTTGACACAGGGATCGAACCTGTGTTTCCAGCATCTCCCACGTTGCAGTTCATCTACCAGTGGCTATGTAGGTTGCTTCCATATCTGAGCTATTATAAATAATGTTGCAGTGAGCATAAGGGTACATATATCTTTTGTGGAAATGGCAGTTCTATTTTTAATTTTTTGAGATGCCTCCGTATTATTTTCCATAGTGGTTATACCAACTTCAGTTCAGTTCAGTCACTTAGTTGTGTCTGAATCTTTGCAACCCCATGAACCATAGCATGCCAGGCCTCCCTGTCCATCACCAACTCCCAGAGTTCACCCAAACCCATGT